>JAPZDV010000021.1:13201685-13222325 GCA_029814665.1 Acanthurus lineatus | reverse complement strand
ATCTCTGATGACCTTGTGAAATAGCATGGGATTGTGGGATTTTTTAATTTCATTTTTTTTTTCAAATTTTAAGCAACCTAAATCCACCAGTTTACTTAGAACAAAGTAGCATATAAAACATATTGGGTGCAAACAGGAAGTAAAAGATGATTTTCAGGGGTAGAATTAATACATTTACTCAATTTAGGGATATAAGTATAAATTCAAGGTACCCAGACTTTAGTATTTTCCTTTAATGGAACTTTATCCTACTTTATACAGCATAACAGAGACAAACTATGTACATTTTTGTACTTTTTAAGTGTGGATGTGAATACTTCTTTCACCACTAGTGATTACCTGCACACACACATGCACCTGTGAATGCAAATATAAGTATTGTGTTTCCTATTTTACAATAGCTTCATAGTGAAGTTCATTGGTTAACAGGTGAGTTGTGATGAGCTTAAAAATAAGGACACAAAGACTCCTGCATGAGGCGACATGCAAATAAACACACAAACTCTCAGGAAAGACATGGTCAAAGGAGAGTTTTATTTAGAAGTCAAGAATCTGCTTTCTTCATGCAAATCGTGCACTTTGAAAAAGATATTTTCCTCAAAACAATTTAAGCAAATTGATTTGGCTGAAAGATCAAGATAAACATCGCACCATGAGCTGAAGTGGGAGGTAATCACTGCAGATTTTCCACAGAAAACATTCCTCCTTTTCCTCACAAATGCCTCTTTATACCCCCCTCCCTGTTCAGGCACCTGCATTACATCATGTAGCTACTTACGTCATGTGGTTGCTTTCATAAAATTCCAGAAATCTGAAGAGGAAACAGTTGAAGTAGATTTTAGATTTTCTTTGTTAATGTTATGCTCTGAGTCTGAGCTTTTCACGTTCCTGTAAAAATACACTTACTCAGTTATTTGTGGGTGTGTAAGTGTATATTACTGTTTCCATGCTCTGTAACACGTATTCACATTCATGAGTCACTGTCTTTCGTAGGAATACACAAATAATTTGACCCAAACTGTCTGAAGAGAGATTATCTCTTAGGCTACGTGTTTAAATAGGTGAGATTTCTATTGTTTTTTTTCTGTTGTTGCTGCAATTTCACACAATGAATCAGAACTATGTCTCATTTAGGATTACAGCTTAAAAATCTGTTCTTAACAGGAATGTTGATTCATGTTCTCTGTGTTTATTATCCCCCTTTTTAGGGTAATTATCATTATACTTTGTGTTGCAAGAGTTTCAAGTCCTCACAGCTCCAAACTTTGTACTCTCGGTTGGATTTTGGTGATTAGGGAAATAAAATATTCTCATGTCGCTTTAATTAGAAATTGTCCAGTATAAGATTGTTGGTAAAATGCATGAAATTTAATTAAGCAAAATGTGTTTTCAGGAAGATGTCTGTGCTCAGTTTTGTCAGTGTATATTTTAAAAATCTGGTATAGAATAATTAGAGGAAATGTCTGGCTAAATAACTTAGAAATGAAACTTTGATCTTATAGCACAAAACTAATATAAATATTATTATATAAATTTTTTTAAACTTCTAGCGCAGGTTTGATTTTGATAAGAAGTTTTTTGTACAGTCGGACAATTAAAACACTAAAAACACAACCCTTAGTTGTTTTAAGGGGCACAAGAGGGTCCCTAAACCATTTTGATGAACATAAAAGTAATGTGAATCAAAGAAAATAATGGCTAGTACAGTCACTTAGCCCATATCAAAGCCCACATACAAGAGATATCGGACCATTTTGCTACACAACCGTCTATAAAACCATCATCAAAATCAATCGCAAACAAAATACTATTCTGAAGATCGAAGTCTTGTCAACAATCTGTATCTTTCCTGGCATAAATTTTGTAGATATTTGTGGGAAAATTAAAGTGGAATGCTGTTAATAAATGAATTGTATGTTCAAATCTACTACACATTTCTTTCTTTCCTTTTTTTTCAGCCACAGTGGAGCAATGTGGTCACTATCAGACCATCTGGTTTTCATGAACTGGATAATGCTGATCTGATGGAATTAACTAGGGCAGTGGGATTATATTGCTTACTGATTTCACGCTTTCATGAATATTTCTCTTTATAAATGTAAAACTTTTTATCTGAAGAGGAGTTTTATACTTCAGGGAAGCTGTCAAAGCCTTTTTGCGTTCTTTGTGTCAATAAATGGCCTCACATACCAATTGTATAAAAATAATTTCAAAGTTGTCAAACAGCTCCTGTCCTCTTGGTGTGTCACCATAAAAACAAAAATGATTTCTTTGTCACGTCTTTCATTCTTCCAGTGAATCCCCAACTCCGGTGAAAAGCTCTTGCAACATAATGATGTTATATTGAAATTTTCTTTAACTGTAAAGGCGCATAGATGGAAAAGACGTCACACACCTAGATGTTACAGATACGATTCACAACTGATGGCACAATCATAACTTTTCATCTATCGTACCAGAATGTCAGTATGGGAATATTCACTACATGTTTGTTGCAATTCCTGTGACAAATGGATCAAAGATTAATATGTTTATTTTGGTGGTCTTACATTCCTCTGTGAGTTTATATCAGTTAATATACAGATGTGTTACATAAATGTAACATCATATGGACTGGGAGAGTGAAAATATGTCTGTGCCTGTCTGTATTGAAAAGTCTTTGGAGGCTTTTTCCTCACTGTTCATCTGTACAGGCAGACAGCGTATCTATTACTGTACTTTTTCTCTTATAGAAAACATATGTTTAACTCAAAAGAATCATTATATAATGTCAGGATATTGTGTAATAACTGAGCTCTGAATCCCCCCAGTGGGCTACCTCTGAAGGAATGCATGAGGTAGTGAAAACTATCAGGATTAACATGCATACCTCATCAGAAAAATACACCCAGTGATCTCCAAAAATACACCAGACTTCAACTCAGGGTTTGTCTTGTGAATCATGTGTATTTGGAGCTAACATGGGCTTGTGGATGAAAAATAGGGACAGAGCTGCACCCTGAAACACACCCACACGTGACGGTAATTTAGCTTTATTTAACACTTAGGCTACTTTTAATAGCAGTCAGACAGAAAGACATAAATGTGTCGGGTTGAAACTAACAAGCCAATGTGTGTTTTCTCTGGAAATGGAACCCAGTAAACCTGAAACCAACGGTTCACGTGCAAATTTCATTATTTCAGATCCAGCTTGGTCAAGTTGCCCTGAACCAACCCCTTGTACCTTATTCTCTGGTGAAGCCCTTCTTTTAGCAGGTGCTGAGTGATATTTGGTCAGTCTGTTTGTTGATCGTGCACTCTAGGACCCCACAGTTCTTTGCTAAAGGCCAGAGGTCTCCCGCGTTGGGCTGCTGAAAGTGACCGCTGGCCTGGACCCGGGGCCCCAAAAATACAGCGGTACAACACCAGTCTTGTTGCTGCGGTGGCACACTGAAAGTGGAACCCAGCGTGTTGTACTGTGACGTGCCGCAGCACAGCCTGGTAGTCTTCACCCTCGGACCAGAGTAAATAAACATAACCAGCTAAACAAACACTTTGGCTGGGACTGGGAAAGCCCACGCACACCCCGCCACTAAAGGAGGGCGTCTAAGTATAGAGTGGGCTGTTGGAGCTGATGTCGCAACATTGTTTTTAGAGGGATTTTTTCTTTCCAGGTCCATTTAGAGAGGATTAAGAAGTAATGTTTGTCTGATAGAAACATAATCTTGAGACATTTTAAAGGCCACTGCTGTCTGAGCTCTGCGCCACACAAAAATCAAATTATAGTTTAAACTCACTGCAGTAATTCAGTAGCTTTTTCCACACTGCTTTACATTTTTAAGTAAAAAAGTGTTGAGTAAATTCTTTCTCTCATAAGCCTTAGTAAGATCTACTCAGTACTTTTCCACACAAGTAATCTTATTACTTTCATTATGTTTAAATGAGTTAAGCCATAATCTTTGGACAATTTCAGCGAGAAAAAAATAAAAGGTGAAAGGTTTTGTAACTGTGTGTCAACTGATATTCATATTGAGTTGTTTTCCTCTGTCTTATCTGAGGACTGCATGAAATTGTTTTTTTCAGAGAGACCTTGTGAGTCTGCACCCGGACATTATGTAACTGTGTAATTCAATGATTAGTCAGTCGTGTCAGGAGAATAATCCAGAAACTCTATTTTCAACCTCACTGCATGTCATTCAGATAATAAACCTTCTGAAAATACTGTCATGAGATGCGTAGCCCTGTCTTACGTATTTAGGTATAGCTCAATATAAGGCACTTCTACAGGTGTTATTACCAATTAATTTACAGATGTAATGTTCAAACCAATTCATAATTTATATAACAGGAGATCATTCTTGAGAGAAATTTTTGAGCAGCAGCTCTTGTAAAAAGAGTTCAGATATAAATAAAAAAACATAGATCCATTTGTAGAAACTACTCAACAGTTCAAACAGTTTTTAAAATGAGCTCAGCCTGATGCAGTTACCTAATTAAAAGACCTCTTAGATGTTTATGCTAATAATAATAATAATTAAAAAATGTAATAAAGTTATGACAAGGACCATGCCCAGGTGTCTGATTGATGGGCACTTAGCCTAAAGTTGATGGTAAAGCTTACAGTAACTATACATTAAGCTTTACATAAAATAGTATTATTTTTTTCAGGTCATTTACCTGATAAAGTGGTTTTCACATTTTGCATTGTGCTTTTAATACTTTCACTTAAGTTAAAATCTCAGTACTCTACTGTCACTTGATTTGAATGCAACAGAAACCTCCAGAAACTTCCCATATATGTTGCAGTTTGCATTTTTCCATAGGAATTTTCTCAACTTTCATCTTTTGCTGAGTGCATATATAATGATGATTTTCTACAATGTATTTCTGACAACTCTCTTTCACAGGCACTCTTTCATTTTCAACATTCTCTGGACTCTGCAACTTGTTTCCGTCCGGGCTTAAAGTTGTGAATATGCACACTTCAAAGATTCTCAGGATGACCGTTCAGTGGAAGCAGCAATTTCAAATAGTGAAGAAGGATTACATTGTTCTGACAATTTTGAGTCCCCATAAATGACAGATGAGAACTTCTTGGAAATGAGGGGAGAGAGATTTAATAAAGGTCCTCATATTAACTTAATAAGAGACCGTTTGCAGTTATATAGGGTCTGAACCTAAAAGCCACCAGGTTGCCCCACAGTGAGACCCTGTTTTTTTTCCCTGAGGATTTAAATTTTCACCAAATTTTATTTCTTGAGAAATACTGCTTACTTGCAAACAGGTCAGATAGTATATCCTTTTTTACTGAAGCAAAGTAAATAAACATGAACACAACTGATGTCAGTCAAACATCAGACAACACCATGATGCATTTCTCTTTCTTAGTGTCATGTGTTGATCTTGTGACTTACTGTACTGGCGTCAAGCACAAGCCTTTGAGAGCCTTTATTGAAGCAATAATCTCTAGTCATTTGAACACTGCCAATGAGTCACCATCAGAGGATAAAGTTATTAATACAGTGTGGGTGAAATCAGGTAAACAAGTTTCATTAGTGTCTGAATGTGTCAAGGTAAATGCAATTCATTTTTCAAACATTTGCTCAGTTTTATTAATGGTGGAGATCCCAAATCTAAGTCCACATGTTATGTTACATTTTATGAGAGCTGGCAAAGTTGCATATGAGTCATCACAGTCATAAAATTAAGGTTGTGAATTGTGAAATCATCCCGGCAGCATATTAAGGTGAATTTCTCTGCCACACCTCTTATTGAGGGTGTTACAAAGGCCTCAACCTTCTTAACTTGTGTTTCAAACATCTGTCATTATCAAAATGCCCAAAATATGAATGTTTCTATTCTCATGGGAGTAGCCCCTGGAGTGCTTTGGTGTGTATGTGTTACTAATTGACAACCATTACTTAAGAATCTGGAACAACATAACTATAGTGTGATAATAAATCATTCCTCATCCTTTCAAAGCAGGACTACAGGTTAAATGTCAAATAACAAATTCAATTGAAGGAAAGAGCAGTACAACTTCAGTCTGTGAGGCAAGTCATACTGGATTTATGGGGATGTGCATAGGAGGAAACCAGAGACCTATTTTGTTCCATAGGAACATATTTAAAACGTGTGTAATGTTCATTTCATTGTCCTCTAGTGATAAAACAAATGCAAGAATGATTTAAAACTGAAGGGAACTGAAGTCCAAATCATGAAATACTGCAAATGTCAAAAGAAGAGTGTTTTTCTCTTAATGAATACATTCTGGGGTCACTATAGTCATGGGCCATATGTATGAGGCATTTCCTGCATCCTTGATGTTAACACTGGCACCGACCAAATGCATGTTATACTGAACTCTGGTTGCTTTGGCTGATGAAAAGCCTTTGCTGATCCAATTTTCTCTGTTATATTATTACTGGTTGGCAGGTAAAACCATGAATTAGCTTGGCTTAGTGGTTTAATGTTTGTTTGTCATTAACACTGATGATGCTGGTGACTAACAAGCCGGTAAAATGGGAAGTTGCCTTTTGTACAATAGATGCCATTCAAGTCTGTTTTGACATGTCAAGTAATCACTCATTTTACTGCTTCAGGCATTACAAGTTTAGACGCCAGATTTTCTTATTCTTTTTGCTTCAACAACAGCAGCGTGAGATGATTTCCTCTTTTTCATATAATCTCTCTCTCCCTAATGCCTGACGGAAATTGGAAACAGAGCATTCACATATTCTGCACCATCAGCAAGGAATATGTTTCAAATGGACTTAAAACTCAAGGAATGTGTGTGTTCAGAGTTCTGCTCTTTCAAAACCAAATGTAAAAAAATAAGTTGGATGTCAGTGTTTTTAATTTACATTGGCTCTGCAACTGATTCCTAGAAATGTCTCCTTTGAAAATATGAGATCCAAATGTGTATTTATTGAATTTTGTTCACTTTTTGAGTTTTTTGTCTGCAAAGAGGCTCTGTTTTTCTCAGCCAGTTTCTCTTAAAAAAAGACTCTACGCAACAATTTGACTTTACTTTTTGGACAAAAACTTGCTCACAATTTTGTTTTAGGTTTAGCTCATTTTTATACAAAATGTAAGGAGTACAAATTTGTTATCTCAATTATAGATTTTAATTATTTCATCTTAATTCTTATCTCTCTTATTGATTGTCCTAATATTTGGGTAGGAATGAGATCTGTTCATATGCTGCAATTTATTGATGACCTTTATATTTGAACAGTGACTAAACTGATAACATGTCAGTATAGCTAATGTTCATTTCACAATCTCATACAAACCTGTACATTCTGATAGATGCATTCATGATTGTCATTCCTGCAGTCTGAATAGGATAAGGGCTGTTTGATTTCCCGGAGATAAGTGATTCATTCATAACAACTCATGTTATGACTCAGTTCAATTTAATCACCGGCGGCTTGTGAATGCGAGTTTATTGAATGGACGTTTAATCCAGATAGAAACGGAATTTTGCGACAGATTTCGGTTCAAATAGACATCTCAGAAAATGGACAGATGCAAGTATAGATAACCCTAGAGGGCATTTTAACGTATGAAAGCTACAGCAGGAATTACGAAGAATACAGTTGTATAGTTGTTAAACTGTATTAATGATTCGTGAGTTATCCGAATGTATAATCACCAATTTTTAAGCCCTATTTCACCCAAAATACGTGCCAATTTCTGACGACCCCTTTGCTGCGTCTACCGGGTATGTCATTTACCGGAAGTGACGACGCGACAGACAGGCTTTTTGACTATATAAAAAACAATTTTTGCTTATTTAAAATTGTCAACAGATTTAACAACTTCACCAATGGTACATAAAACGAAAGTCCGCTGTGTCATAAATGTGTAAAAAATTTGTTTTTTGTTTGAGATAACAAAACTAGTTTGACCTCCATACCCAGGATGCACTTCGCTCTTGCCATCTTGTCGAGTGGTTGGGTTAGAAGAGCGGCAGGCAGGAGTTAGCTGCTCGTTAGCCTACTGCCGCTGTGGTAAAGTGGTTATCTGTCAGCTAGCTGCTAGTAGCAGCTGCCAAAAGTGAGCTGTCCATACGGAGAGAAGGAAAACTTCGCCGACTTTGGGACGGTTTCTCTGTCTATCGCTGGATTTTATATACTTCCCTAAAAGCAAGAGGATTTGTTTACATCATGATGTCGCACATGCCGACACCGAGGTAGGGAAAACTAGCTAACATCAGCTAACTCCGCTAGTCGGCGAGTAGTACATATAGCTGAGAGAGAAAAGTGGGCTGCGAGACCGAGCCCGCCTCAGACTAAAGTACCGGTGGCAGCTGCTGCACAAGAACTTTGACAAGGGCCTGTTTGCAACTCCGCTGCCGGGACACAAGGAAGGCCGACCGGCTGTCAGAGAGGCCGGAGTAGGAGAACTGTAGTCGCCCGTGTGCTGTGTCCGGTCACCGCCGATCGTTTCAGGAGTTTCGTAGGGTCTGGCCCCGGTTGTGACACTTTTCTCTGACAAGAGAGAGGAAGAGGAACGGTATGGAAATGCCTTGTGACGGTACTTGTCTGTGTCATTACTCTGAGCTGTGAATCACTTCGCAAGACTTTAGTCCAGCACTTTGTTTCATCTGGGAGCAGACAGATTTGACTTAGAGAGTCAACATGTCGAAAATGCCAGCGAAGAAGAAAAGTTGCTTCCAGATCACGAGTGTAACACAGGCTCAGGTGGCGGCCAGTAACATCACAGATGACACCGAGAGCTTGGACGATCCAGACGAGTCCCGGACAGAGGACGTGTCGTCGGAAATATTTGACGTTTCTCGGGCCGACATGGGGGTGTGTGAGAGGAGTTCATCCGAGGAAACCTTGAACAACGTTGGGGAGCCTCCGGAGAGCCAGCCGCCCACCGCAGGTCCTGTCAACGGAGGTCTCTCCTTTATAAGTTCAGGCACTGGTCGTGTCACCCCACATAATATTGGAGGAAGTGTGCCTGCTCCAGCCTCAGCCACCTATCCTTCATCGACAGTCATGAATTCGGTCTCTGGTTCCAGCGTCTCTACCAATGTTACTGCCGCTGCCCCTGTGAGCACCAGCTGTAGTTCCCGTTTTAGGGTCATTAAACTTGACCATGGTATCGGAGAGCCCTTCAGACGGGGCAGGTGGACATGCACTGAGTTCTATGAGAAAGATTCAGATTCAAACGTTAATCGAACTGTGGATAGCATAAAGCCAACTGCAAACCTTGATCACAGTATAGACAGGGACAGTGGGCTAGGAGCCACCATCAACTCTGTGGTCACTAGCAGTGCTTTTTCAGCACAGGCTTTAGAGAACACCGTGGACAGTGGTTACTCCATTGGGCACCCCGCCCACCCACACCCTTCAGAGTCTCCACAGCAAGGCTACAGCTTGGCACCTCAGATAGGGAGCGGGGCAAGTGCCTTTCAGCCCACAGGGTACACATCTGCAGCATCACAGCAACCACAGCAGGCTCAAGTCAATGTGCAGCCTGTTGCTCCCCAAACGTTCCTCTCTAACAGCCTCAATGGTGTGCACCAAGGTGCCATGCAGCAAAAGTCTACTATTTTACCTCCTGCCACGCAAGCACAGCAGTTTGCCTATCCTACTCATCCCACTGGCCTCTCAGCTGGCCAGCCGGACTATCGTCAACAGCACTTTGGCTCAAGCACTCAAAACCTTCCCAAATCGGCCCTCCCTGTGGGGCCTCCAACCAGCCAGGTACCATCGCCTCTAATCACCAGTGCTGGTTCAGGGGCCCAGGGGCTGGGAGGAGAGGCAGGCTCAGCACAGGGCCTCCTGCTACAAGTGGGCACTGCACCACCCACGGCCCCTATCCTTCCAGGAAGTGGTCAACAGCAGCATGTCAACCAGACACAGCCTTCAGGTGGGATAGGCATTGCTCTTGCACCTTCTGTCACCACCAGCACCTCCCACAGCGGTATCCAGAATGCGCCTGCCACAGTGCCCAGTATCACCCACACCACTTTGGGTGGGGGACTTGTCCAGCCCCAGGGAGCCCACGGAGGAACTTCAACAGGCCTTTCCTCTGGCTATAGTAACCAGGCCGAAGATAATAGGCAGAAGTCTGATGCCCTACCTCAGCCCAGTGCCAGTGTGGTGCCAGGGAAAGATGCTGTAAAGCCTTTCATCGGCGAGGGCCTCAACCTACCCACGCCTGCTGTCAACAGCCTGTTTGGCATCCAAATTACCATGAATGTGGATGAAGACAGGTAAGAGGTTATAATGCAAATAGGCCTGATTGAAATGATGTCACATCCATAACTATTGTTTACTGCTTTTCTTTGTTAAATTTTAAAATGTGTGTCTCTGAAAGTTAAGTCTCATATTGAACTTTCTTAGCACATTTTAAAATAGTGTAGTCATACTACACACCATGCAGCACACAGCGAAAGTAGAATTCTTAAGTTGTACTGAAGTACCATAAAACAAAACACATTTTTTAATAAATGCTAAGCTGTATATTGGGAGGAAGTAAAGAAAAGAGATGCAGTTAACCAATCAAAACTGGCAAACTCAGGGGGAATACTCTGTCTTTGTCATTAATAGGCAACCCACACAGCACCAGATAGTGTAGCCTCTTTCAACATCCACAGCCCCCTCCTTTAAGCCTCTATTCAACTATACAGTGTTTGGGTTTAGAGGGCGTTAACAAGCACTTGGATAAGTTACAACACATGCAGTAGCTGTGTTTTGTTCCTGAGAAGGGAATAACTACTCAAACATGGGCAGCCGGTTTTTATTCTCATGTCTCAAAGAGAGATACTGTTAGCATTCTTGCTGTGCAAAGTGATTCCCAGCCTCTCAACTTTAAGCTGGTAAATACTGATACTTACCTGCAGTACTCTCTAATATACACACTGAAGCTATTTTTAGGTTCTTTCAGATGGCCCACAATGCTGCTTGAGCTGAAGTGCTGCCACTCTTTGCCATTCAAAGCAATCAGTTGTAGAGATGATGTTTGAGCCAAGAATGACCCAGATGAGAGCAGAAGAGTACACACATGCATAGTCTGTCCTGTATTTATGTAGGCCTCAACTTCTGTTAGCATGCTCTGTTTTGTTTTTCAGCAATTATTTTGAATGGTAGAGCAAGAGAAGGTGGTGTATTTGCTTTTGGAGGTTGAGGCCTGTTTTTTTATATTGTTCATAGTCCAGATATTCCAGAAGTTAATCATTGTTTACTGAGAGACTTTATCCCACAGCATCACAAACATTATGTGCTGATAATGTGCAGAGGGCAGAAACATTGTGTGTTGTCCCTGATTTCTTCAAAGGTACTGCCCGTGCCTGTTTCATAGTCATTCCTGTATGCGTGTGTTTGTGTGTATTTGTGTGAGAGAGGAGTGACATCAGTGGCTGCATGTGTAGCTATGGTGATGCTGGCAGCAGGATAGGACGAGACGTGTCAAAGAGGTTGAGGACAGTCAGACGGTCTTGCAGCCATACACCTACCTCACACACGCACACACACACACATGCACACACACGCACCTGTGGTAATGCTGGCAGACACGTAAGCCACTGTGTGTGTGGCAGTGATGACATGGTCAGCAGTACAGATCAGCAGTACGATAGGCTGTTTGTCTCAGACTTGAGTCATTGTTAGGCCTGTCCATGGCCATGTTGACACTTCAGCTTAAAGAAGTGTAACTTGTAATGAGTTTAAGCTCCTTCTTCCCTTTCTCTGCACACTTCCATGAGATTTTAGATTGTGGAGATATGAGACTGCTCATACACGTTTGATATAAGTTAAAAAGTTTTGTAAAATAGGACAGATTAAAAAAACTAGAAACCAATAAGGGACACCACTGATTTAAAAAAAAGGGTTTTCCTATCCTGTGGATGAAATATCGCCTGTAAACTTTGCTTGAAAAAATGAGAACAGAAAAGATGTTTTGTTGTTCTTTTATAAATTTCTCTGTAGGGCTTATTCCTGTTGTGAACATGCACATGTGTGTACACACTCATACTGAATTTTGGTTAACCTCAAAACTTATGTAGTTTTAAATTGGTTTGTGGGGCCCAAAGGCAAGTTGGCAGTCATAGCCATAATTTTAACTATCATCAGTTGTAATTAAAATACCTTGTTAACTCATAATGCTCTTGTAAATCTCAGTGAGGACCCAAAACAATTTCTTTTTAAGGAACACACCCCAGTATAGGGGAACACATACAGTATTTTGTCCTCTTGTCAGAGGTGCATTGTTCTGTGCAGGAGCTCAGCCTCGTCAGTGAATCTGTTCCAAGTTTCATTGTTTGGTTCTGTTTTCAATTAGAGTGCATCGCAAAAGTGGAACAAAGCATTATGGGGGTGGAGTTGTGAGATTAGAATGATTTCCCCTCAGCTTGGAATGGTTAGCATCTCTGCTCAGCATGCTGCATCTCTGCCAAATAAAGTGATGAAGCTGCCCCCCTGGGACAAATCAGTGTTCTTCAGTGGGGCACTCGGCCTTTAACTCAATTGAATTTTACAAGACAGTCCACCCTTCCTCCCTCTTTTATTGTCTTGATTTGGAATGTTAATTTATAAACCATGATTGATTAAATTTACTGAAGCAGAAGAACAGTGTTAACTTATATGTACACTGGAGAGAAATTTAGTCTAACACTAGTTGTTATACACTATAACTGATCTGAAATCAAATGGATTAATCCAATGTATGAAGTCCAAGGATTATATAAAATTGATAAAATCTGTTTATTCCCATTGCCTTTTCTTGTTGCTTGCATTTCACAAGTTGTTGCCAGAAGGATTAATGATGTATTATGTTTCACAGGAGGCATATGAGATGTATCCGTGTCTTTATGTTGAGTCATGTGGCTCTTTTGATATCAGTGCAAATCACACCAAGCACCATTGGTGCACTAGGATTATAATTATTTACTTTCTACAGGAGGACTTTGTATGTTGGTAAGAACCACCTTTTACTGCACTGTATTGCTTTCATTTCACTCTTTCTAAAGTGTGTGCAACAGGCCAGCACACCCTTCACCCTTTCTTACTCTCCACAACTGCCTGACACTGTAGACTGCTCTTTTTTCTGAGGCACTTTTAGTGTCCAAGTCTTATTGGAAAACTTTTTTCCAGGGCTGAAACTGGTAGTTTCTTCAGAAGAATTACATATTTTGGTGACTTGACATTGTTAGTAATGTTTTGGCTTGAATATTTTGCACAAGTGATGATCAGGTAGCTTAATGACCATAAGTAGGTCTGCACCTGCAGGCATTTTAAAATAACCCTACCTCACCTTTGTGCATGTATACACATTCCCACTTGGGAATGACCCAGTTTAGCAACTGTGTGATGTCGGCTACTGAATGAATGCTACTGTATAAAATACAAGAGCTTTGGTGAAAGTTATTGTTCCCAGTCAGTATGAGGTTTTGAAAACCTACCACCAACCCAGTCACAAGAATGGTTTTAAAAACTTAAGGACATTTCTGGCAGATTAAAACATTGACGCTCGAATCAGCAAATAAGCCGATGAACTTGAGCCAACAAAAGAGAAGTATTCCAAGCCTGCCAAATTTACAAACCCCCTCAACTTGTCTGATAGCTGACATATGATGTCATCATGCAATTGTGGAAACTTAAATACACACAAGATTAATTTTTCCTCACACACATTGAATGTCACATAAAGTTGTAATCTGATTGGTAGCTTTCTGAAAGGTCAGCTGAAAAGTGCATGTGAGTTCAGCTTGGTGGAAACTGTGAGTTGTCCAGCTTGAACTGGGGTGAGGCAGGAGCTGAGTATCACAACTGTTTTTTTTCTTTTTTTTATTCAATACAGAATTAATTCAGTAAGGGATATTTCAATAAGTGTTGCTTTCTAACTCTCTAACCTATTGTAAAAAAAATTATCTAAACGTGTCCCACATTTTGCCTTTGGTTAGTGTAATCTCAGTCCCTGTACCTCTGAGAAAGGCCTATACTAGAAGATCAATGAATTAATATGGGATGATACAAATGAAGGGCGGTTTGCAGTTGAAAATACAATGCATGTGCTGTGGGTAATCTTGTTCCAACCTTTAAAGCAGCCGCCTGATAATATACATTAATGCTGGATTGACTTGAGGCTTAGTAAGAGCTTAGCATGTATCTATGATTAGCTTTTAATGGTTCTCAGCTGACCATATTGTGTCACAACAACCTGTTCATTGCAAACTAGGCAGACAGCTTTACCCCAAACACTAGTAAAGAAAAAAAAAATACAAGAAGTCCATGATTTATTAAATACTCTACATTTGGCATAACCTTTTAAACCTTTTCAAGCGTAATTTTTAGCAAGTGATACCAATTTATTTGCCTCCACTTCTCTGCCTCTATTGATTTCTAATTTGAAAGTGTGTGTGTCTAGTGTTTGTACTGTAAAGCCCCCACACTTTCCTTTTTGGCAAGTTAATAGATTAACACAAAGAGGGAGGGGGCTGAGGACAGGGTGGAATGGAGAGTAAGGTTCGGGATGGGGCGTATGTGGGTGTGTGTATCAGGGGTTGTAGTCTCGTTGCCACAGTGTTTGGAAACAAGGGAGCAGCTTATTTTCCACAGATAGCTGACCTGCCTGAACTTCCAGGGGACACATTCCAGGAGCCCTGAATGGCTGTGATTGTGGGACTGGGCCTGGGTTGTGGCCTGAGCAGACGGGTCTGCACCAGCTCTGTTTTTGGGCCGGACCATTGGCCTGACCTCCTGTCTGTCTCCCTCTAATGTTGCTGTTCTGTCTTTCTGGCTCTTATTTTTGTCTGTCCCTAACTGACCTGCTGATAACACACTCTCTCTCTCTCTGCCTCTGAAATGCTGATACAGTTATGCTTCCTGTCGCATGGTCATCTTTTCTAGTTTAAATTAATCTAATGAGCCCTCCTGGTACATACAAAAGCCTGTCTACTTTGTGCTATTAAATTAGGGTGAAAGTTTCAGTATTGCGCAATCACCAGCATGTTTTTATTAGCCTAATAACTGACCAGTCAGCTTTTAATGATGTCTCCTGAAACTACCCTCATAGTGCACGCAGAGACAAAGCTTCTTTCTTGCACAGCAGCAGAGCAAAACAAATGTCTTCACTTTTGGATGGTACAGGTGAATTGTGTTTGACTTTAAAACAAGTCAAGTTTATTTTATTTTTTCACCTTTTTTCTAAATTTACAAAGATCTAAAGAGGCCAGCCGTGTGAGTCAAAGTGGTTGAAAAAGTTAGCATAGCAGACCCACCCTGTTATCTCAGCAAGATGTGGTCAGGGGATCACTTCCAATTAGAGTGGATCTGCCAAAGCAAGTAAACAACCACGCTCCTGGCGGCCTACCATAACTTAACTCAGTTTGTGCTGGAAGCAAGGCCATTGAAGCAGCCGCAGACCATGTTGCAGACTGTTCCCGGAATGAGGACAATGTTTGCAAACTGTTGGTGTTTGTTGTCTTTTTCAAAAATGGTCTCAGTACAGAACAGGTTAGACCCTCCTTCTTGTAGGCTGGTCACAGCATGCTAAGTATGCACTGAGTGTTACTAGTTTTTGCTTTTCATGTTAAAAAGGGGGGGCTAGGTTGAGCTCAGGGATTGTGTAATATTCCAGTGCATGTGTTTTGACTTTGCTTAGGGATGGTAGCATTTTGAGAGTTCAATTAATGCACTTTATATTGGCAAAAAAATCTTCAGAAATTTTTCAGAAGTTTGACTCATTTAAACTTTTCTTACAGTGAGAATAACTTAACAGGAACATGTGTTTTACTAGATTAGTCTAAATGAGACAATTTGACTTACATTTAACTTTATGCCCAAAGCTAGCCAGGCGAACCTCTGAACTAAGAGCTATGTTTTCAAGCTAATGATCAGGGACACCTGCTGACCCATAGCACCAAAAAGAGAAAAAAGACAAAACATGGCTGGTGATCTGTGGTGTTCTTACAATGTTGCAGGGTGAGTAATAAGACAGGAATGAGTTTCGAGAGAGTGCAGTAATCTATTGGAAATGTACAGAAGTTAAGACATTGTTGGCAGCTTTTGTTCTGTGTTGAGACTGACTGATGAGTTAGAAGAAGTATCTTTGCCATGTCAAGAAGCCAAAGCATCTCAGCTCTGCTATTGCTAGAATGAACAGGGTATATACTTAAGCTGAAAAAGTCCCTATTTATCTAGAATTTATGGCAAATTAGCCCTACTCAAACAAGTCATGAACTCAACAGCTTTGATCCTTAGATAAATTTAGACATTGGTGGCAGAAAATCATTGACAGTTTTTAAAAAAATGACTTGAAGCTGAAAAAAACCCCAAACTTGTTCTCGTTCAAGCTTCTCATTTGTATGGTTTTGCTTTTTTAATGTGTAATAGTAAAGTAAATGTCTTGGAGTATTGGAAAGTTGGCAAGAAAAAGATTGATCTGAAGACAGTCTTCTGTTTGGGAAATTGGGATGACTGTTTTTTATCATTATCTGATTTATTAGAGAAAATAAAAGGCTTATTAATTACACACAAAAATAAATATTAGTTGCAGACAACTGCTCACCATGAAAACAGTGATGTATTGTTATTATATCACTGCAACAGCAAGTGTCTGTAACTTTTCATTGAACAAGTGCAACCTGTCTATTTTCTTGGGACACCGACACATAGGTCCTGGTGTGGCTGCATATGATCTGAAACTGCAGCATGCAGCACACAATGGGGGGTGATCTGATAGAGGATTTAAATCTGTACAAAATTGCTGGCAATATGTTATTTAAGTGTGTTTAAATTAGTACCCTTTATGACAGCTGGGGTGCTTCAGAGTTTCCTCATGAGTCTTCTCACTTATTTCTGATTTTGTTTTCTTTTACACTTTGAGTTTACAGTAAAGTCAGATATTCTAAAACACAATTGAGGAAGTGAGAGAGAGAAAAGTTCAAAGTCTATTTATGGGGCCTTTTCTTTGCAAGCATCAGTTTCTGGACAACCGCTGGGCAGAACTTGCAATATTTTACAGCATAATTTTGTCTCTCTGACATATTTAAAAATAAAAAGGTACTGGTGGCTAATGATAAGTAATTATGAATTAATCAATAAAGCTTTGCACAGTTAAGAACTTGTTATGTAGGGACAGGCCAGATTTGACTAGAAGTTTTTGGCATATGACTGTATTCAGCTCTAAATAAGCTTACTGAGTACTGTAAAAAATTTGAAGCTGCATATTGTAGTCATTCAGTCTCCCAGAGTGGGAAGCAAGCACTGAACAACAGGGTTTCAGTGCTTAGGGCCCCTCGTAGCCCAAGATGACTGAATAGTGAGTAATGAGGATGTGTGGAAAGCATGGCAGGCAGCTGCATTTGAGTCATCCATCCTCTCACTGTGCTCTAGATTGCTTTCAATGGTTGTCGTCGACTGATCCTGGCTCACTGGTGCCTGTGACTGTTCATCTGTTCTCTAGACCTGTGTGCATGTGTGTTTGTCTGCTAGTGACACTGTGGGATAGGCTGAGAGAGTTTGAAAGAGACTCCAAGTTGAAAAAAGAATGAATTAGAGATTTTTAAGGGGTGTTCATGTTTGGCTTCTTCTTGGCGTCTCCAGGGTCAGGGAGGTTTTTGGTCTTTTTTTTCATTTTCCAATCACTGCATGCGTTGTTTTTTTTTCTCTCAAATCCATTACAAACTTCTTCCTAAGGGGTTTTCTGTGGGTTAAGTCCAAACACAATGAGACTAATCACTTCTCAGATAAAGTGCATAATTAAAGCAAAAATGACTTGGCCTGCTTTGGCAAAGACAATATAAATTGCTAAGATTACTTGATAATGAATAGAGGATAATCATTGATTTCAGTCTTTCTGGATGCCACCGTTCTCCAGTGGTTATCTCAGTACATGCATTTTTTTATAGATACATAATTCACAACAATTCTTTGAATGGGAACATGAACACAGTTCGCCCTAAAGGCGAATTAAGGTCAAATCTGATCTGCAAATTCAAACTAACATCCATGCAAGCAATGTAGGTTCTTCTGACTTCTTTTTTTTCTTTCTCTGGCTGAGAAAGGCGCAGGTTTGTAAGAAGCAGGGTTTCCTGCTTTGCTTTGATGTCCGCTTTCATATTCTGTCAAATGTTTCCGCCGTTGTCTTCTTCCTCTTCTTTTTCTCAAGTCAACTTAGTTTTGAGTGTCTCCTCTCGTCAGCAGTGAACCACTCTCTGCCCCCCTCACCTCACCCCCTCTGATGTTTTACAATGTACAGGCTTTTGCAAGGAAACGGACGTGAGTCATTGTGGCTGGTTGGACTGATAATGGTTTATTCAGCTATGTCGAACAGATGGTACCTTGACTTATCACTAAAATTGGGTTGGATCTGTAATGAGTGCAGGAACTCGTCCTCTTTTATTTCTTTGCTTTAGTCAAATAAATTTCTGTAATTGTGTGATTATTTTCAAGTGTGTTTGTGTAACTAATACCACTTAGGAAATAATCATTCTTTTCATAACTCTTCGTTGAACTTATTGCATCATGCTGTTGTGATTCAGTCTCTGTTCTTTTGAAATGCTGAAGGGTGTAAAAACTAAAGTTGCATTTTGATAGCAGAGGCCTTACATCCTCTTGAAGCTTTCAAAAAGACTCTTTGAACATTGATAGTCCTCTTTTAGCCATATAAGAAACAGTCATCATCTGCTACACAGTATGTTGACCTCCTGGTTAGCACTCTGCTGATGTGTGATGACTGGTTCATTCTGAACTTTCACACCAGCTTGCCTCTTCATCTTAGTCAGCCTCTAAGTTTAACATGTTAAAACATTTCACCCACGTTCTTTTTAATCTAGGGTAAAACAAGAACACGAGGCGAAAAATAACAAAACATGTTAAATAAAGTACTGCAATAAAAAAACAGTGGAGTTATAATTGTAAAATAATAAACCATTTTCTATTCATGTTTATGGTTTCGCACCTAAAGCCTTACATGTGTCCTTGAGATCAATCAATGGTGTTTTTAATTCTTACTCTGTCTTCTGTTGTACCTCCTCTGTGTGCTGCTCACTGGTAGAGGAAGTACTCAGATCTTTATGTAAGTGAAAGTCTTCTAAACGCTTATTCAAAGGCTCGGTGCATACAATAAAGTAATATATCTGCCTACTGATTGTGAAATATGTTCAGGAAGTGATCTTATAGTTAATCTGTGTAAGCCATGTATGTTTCTATTCTAACCTTTCAGCAACCTCAGAAATGCGTAGGTTAAGAAAGTCCACGTGGGTATTTTTCTCGGTGAAAGAGTCATAAACCAGTAATAATGCTGTGCTTGCATCCTACTTTGTGTAGCTACACTGTCATTTCACGAGATCCATTAAAAAGTGTGACAGTGAACCCACAGTAATGATTTCCCTTTTTTTCTGCACAAAGTGTTGCAGAACTTAAGTCAGTTATATGAATTTGATTTCCCCATGTGGCCTCTAATAATGTGCTGATTATGCAGAATGATTGTCAAGACTGTACTATCAGCAAGTGTCCATCTGTAAAATGTTATGCTTATACCTCCGCTTTGTTTTTAAAAAACGCTGTAGGAACTAATAACTGCAATATATGTTTTTTTTCCCCCCCTAGTCTGGACTAAATGTGTGAAAGTACCCTCATGTACCCTCTACCACTAGCACTGCTGTGCCATTTTTGCTCCTTGCCACTCTTTGCTCTTGCTCAGAGTGAGGTCAGCCAAAAATCTTACTCATTAAACAATGGGAATTATTGTGCTACTCCTATCCGGGCTGTCTTTAAATGCACCTCAGCAGACACAGGAGCTTAAACAAGGAAGGACATTGCTTTGTCATGTTATCACTGAACTAGGGTTGCAACAAACATGTCTGACAGTGTCACTGGAATGTTCATTTCATTGGTGTGAGAAGCCACCCACCATAACAAAACAGAAGCCTTGCAAAAAATGTTATATTTGATAGCATCTACAGTTTGTGTGCTGGTAGAACACATATGACCGACACAGGAGACCTGCTCATAAGTTTATTGCTCTGCTGTACCACCAATGGCCAAAACTTTACAGTATTCCTTAGCTTAAGTGTAGTTGAGGAACTGAGATTTTCTATTCATAAAGCAGAATAGTAACAGAAGAAGTTACTTTTCATATTTTTATTCTAGACACTAAGCATTTTATTAACTCCTAAAACATCATTAGCACTATTTACTAAATGAAAAATGTTGCCTATACATAAATATGCACTGATGATTTTTGCTTCTTTAAATGAGACAGTCAGCCACAATACTTAATGAGTTTTAATTTAAATACTTAAGAAGTCTTTGCATTTATGATTTCAATGTACTCAGTAGAACCTTGCATGTTTGATTTTTTGCTTTTTTATTTTTGCATTTTTTCACATTGTAGTATTACTAAAGTAAAAAATCTAACTTTTTTTCCCAGGACTAAAACACATTTAAATTAAAACGTTCCACCTTATACTTTACCTTTAGGAAGTGAAACAACAACAAACTATTTTTATTTATTAAATTAATAAGACTGGAAAAAGAAAAAGTTGCGGTGAAAAATTAAAGCTATCAATTTTCAAAGAAATGCGATCTGATATCTGACCCAACCACATACCATTTACAAATAATTAAGTTATGCATAAATTATGCTATCTCTTTTAAAAAACATTGTTTATCACTGTAAAGATTTCATCTTTACAGT
>JAPZDV010000021.1:13184958-13201585 GCA_029814665.1 Acanthurus lineatus | reverse complement strand
AAGATAATGTTGCTCTACATTAAGCCTCTTGGTCATTGTTTCCTCTTCATTAACCTTTTCTTTCATCCAATGACCTCTAAATGGAACAATGGCACTGTATACTTCCTGTACTAGAAAAAACTTTACATCAAGAAAAGTTTATCTAAGGGCAGTCAACGTAATGCCCACAAGACACACCCAGTGTACGGTATGTAAAAAGGAGTTGGTTGTGATTTGTCACGGGAATCTGCGAGTGTTTTGTCTGTACAGAGATATGAATGCCTAGGCAACCAGCCATACAACAGCTGGAAAGACCTTGGACCAAAGCCAGAGTTATTTAACAGTTGCAATAACTTCCATGTTTGGAAGTATGACTATATCTTGAAAAATGTATAATGAACTGCAGAGGGTATATTAATATTGTAATATTAGGTTTTTGGGAAGTAAAAGTGCTTAAGGAGAAAGTTCATACTGCCAAAAGCTGCCCCAAAAAAAATCATGCTTGGTGTCCAGCTCTGCACGTCCCCTTGTACTCAGATCAGCACTTTAGTAGCCTGCACGATCAATCCCTGGCAAAATCAGTGGAGAGTGACAGACTGGTGTTGTTACGCAGCAGCTGACAAGCTGAGACAGAAAGGGAGCCGAGGGCCAGTATGGCAGAGTTCACTTGGCCGGCGTCACGCTTCAGAAACCAATTCTACACTTTGTTTAACTGGCTGAGTCAATGAACTTGAGCCCTGTGAAGTGAAATTGAGCAGATAGGGTAGCTTTGTAGCTCAGGCTGATGCTATCAGCAGCCTCCCACCTGAATAAGCCACCCCAGATCCTGAATTATTCTGACCTGCTGGTACTCATGGTAACAATTATGTGTAACCTGGGTAGAAATTAACACCCTCTGCTTACCAGAATGCTCATATCAGTGTGACATATTTTCACTCCTCTTTCGCTGACTTTAAATATTTGCTAGCATGTGCTGAAGTGTTAAACGCCTGACTTTAACTTCTCTAAAGCTTGAGCTGTGATTGTATTAAATGAGGTCCTGTAAATTGAGTCATAAATACTCAATCAAACATCCTCCTCTGGCTGTTGTCTGTAGCCTTCCAGAGGAGAGTGGGTAGCTTTGGTTGACAGTGGTGGTTAGCTGCACAGCTGGGACTTTGCCTGACTTGGATATGACTACAGTCTTGGACCCATGCAGAGGGTCACGTCACTGTTTGCAATTGAGCCTTTTCCTCTCTCTCCCACAGCATCTCCTAACCACAGCATTATGAGATGACCTCAAACAGATGGGTCACATCTCATCTCAGTATACAGTTTACTCAGGCTCTTCTCTGTCAGGCTTCAGCAGAAAAAAAAAATCTGCAAATTTAACTCGAACTTGACTTGGTATGAACAGGGAAATCCCTTTTATGCATTACATGAAGATAAAGATAATCATATAGTTTTATGAGTCTAATATGTGATTAGTCAGTCTGGCCAACACTGAGTGCATTTAGCAACTTAAGTTGCCGGAAAAACAGCCCCAGAAAAACAGCCGGCAGTTTTAAAAACTTTTTGGACTTTTGTACAAAACATAAGGACTTGTGTTTTTGAGTTTATAGACTAAAGACTCCCTATTTTAAATCAATGGAATGATGGAAATTTAATTTTTTCTGCCTTCCATTAAAAGCAGCAGCTTTCCTCAAGTGACCGCAAGTATGCATTCATTCAGGTCCATCCAGCAGCCTTTCCCAATACTGCTCAAGGATTGAATGGCGTTTACAAGCAAAATCCCACTTGAGACTCCCTTTCACATCTTGTGTATCTTGTGCAAAGATTAACCTGTCAGAGCGTAGGGATTTTTGTAGGTGTACTTGTTTTTATAAGTAACTTTTCCACAGAAGAGAGTTAAATCCTTGGTTTATGTAATTTTAGTTAGTTTTTGAAAGACCATTTAATGCTCAAAAAACAGTGTCATCATTTATCAAATTATGTAATTTTCCTAAGCCTTTAATACTGCATTTTCTGCATGATTGAGTTGATAGCCTCTTTATGTTTAGCAAAGGCTTGTGACACTGACATAGCTTATCTATTGACAGAAGTTCTGAGTGCTAAATCTCTTGTCAGTCACACATTATGAAAGCAGAGAAACGGTCTCTTAGACATGACAGTGTGGTGTGTCATGTAACTCGTCCTAACATGAGGCCCTTGTTTAGGCACATTTTTGAAGTATGGTGACTCAGTTTTGTCATGTACCATGGTAAATTGTTTGATTTACTTTTATTCAAAGTATTTCATGTGCAGCGACTGCATTCATGATCTTTGTGGGTGGCTCAAGTCAGAAAAAACGCCTTTACCATGCTTATGCTCTGCAATATGAATCAGTAGGTCTGTAACTGTTCAAAATATTTTTTTAAATAAAATTTAAAATACTCCATGAATTTTAAAGGATTCTTAAAATGTAAATGGACCCTGCAAAAGTTTCGGGAAAATACTCTTTTTTTTAAATAAAGCTTGCAAACTTTTAACCTCCCAAAAAAAGGTTTTCATCATTGAATAAACAGTGGTAGCTTTGGTCATATTATGACGTATTTCATTTATTTATTCATTTACCCTTTATTTTTTTTATATGATAAACAAGTTGAAAAGAGAGGTATCATAATAATTCTTATTTACCTGTTTATTATCAGTAGCATGTTCAAAACTTGATCAGGAATTTGAAACAATTTCAGTCCTAAAGTGATATTTTAAGTAATATTTAAAGTAACCTGTTAAGGTATCTAGTTGAGGTAAATCCCAGAATTAGGATTGGTGGGATTAGAAATTACTCTAAACACACGTAACATCTCATGGATATTTGATGCTCTTTCAAGAGTCATGTGAGCAGTGGACAAGAAGTGGCCTGAATTTGAGGCACTGCAGGGCTTTTTCTAAATTCTTACACTGATCCACCTTAAGGTCAAGTGCAGTCATTTGTGCATCAGTCAAATTGAAAGATACCGTAAATACTACGTCCTTAATTAATGCTCGAGGGATGCATGTCACGTTTTTAGCATCACTTTAGGCTGTAGGTCATTGAGATAAGCTTTGCTTTACCTACCTAACAACATTCTGCCTTTTCCCCTTTTCTCATGTTAAGGGGCTCATCTGACTAACATCACTTAAGTATTTGCTTCCAGCAATAATGCTAGTTTCAACTGGTCAACTAGGGCAATTTTGAGGTTGCAACATTTCAGAATGTAAGCTGTGCTATGTAGAGGCGACTTGTGTGATCGTAATCAGTGATCTAATTTATTTTGATGAGGGCTGTTACTAATGTTTTTGTTGGAAGTGGTTAATGTCTAGTCTTTTGGGATAATTATTTTGTCTTAGAAATAATTGTAATTACATGACATAAAATAACCCTTTGCCGAGATTCTTGATCTGGGGTTTGTCTTCTTTTGAAACATCAAAATGACTTCCATGTAATTAGTGATGTGTTCCTTTTTTACTTTTTTTTTTGGTCCAAAAATTTCTCCAGCTTTGGATGACAACGCAAATTAACTTAATGCACTTCATGAGTGTAACGAGTTCCATGTGTCTATGTAAAAGAAACCTGGTAGGGATTAATAGGGGACAGTAAGTTACGGGGGGCAGAGTGGCCCATAGCCTCCCTTGTTTTGTACTTATGGATAATGAGCATTGTGTTGTTGCCTCCTTTAAAATATATCCAAAAAATCTGTTTTATTTAGTCCTTTGCAGTGGGGGCTGCTCTTAAACTGCCATCACGTCTTTGTGGAAGAAGCTCAGCAGCCCTGCTATCTGCCAGCTGCAGCACAGACACAGCAGATCACAGAAGCAGACAGGCAAAAGTCATTTTATGTGCCTCTTTGTGTCACTTATTTCCTCTTATCCAAAGGCAATTTACATTAACATCCACTGTCTTTACCTGTAGCTCAAACACTGTCTGAAACGGGTGCGTACTTTCACATGCAAGCCTGCAGACTGACTTGCTGTTATTCTGCTTATTTTTGCTATTTAACAGGCTGTTTGATCCACCTATTTTGAGTAAAAAACATCCAAATTATCAATATCGAAGTAAATTTTATGGCAAGGTCACTTTATTGCCCGGCCAGAACATGAAGCAAGGAAAAACACACCTTCCTGCTGCAGAGAGTGAGGTTGCTGAGGGGTGAGGTGACATGCCAGGCCTCCCTATTTTTCTTGGCTCTTAATTTGAATTGCTGCTTTTCACTCACCTTATCTTCAGATATCTCTACTTATCTCCTCTCTGCCTGATGAGCTCGTCATGCGCACAAAATCTCTTCTTCCTTGTAAAAGAGGGCTGAGCTCACAGCTGCTATCTTAAGGTATGTTGTTTGTGAGCTCTTTAAACTTGCAGTGTTTAAATACCTCACTAGTGCATGAGGAAACTGAAAGGTCCCGAGCTGCTGTTTGTGGGGTGTGGTGGAGATAAATCTGTCATGGGCTCAGATATGGAAAAGGATGTAAATCACTCTTGTCAGGTAACCAGTGCAGTGGTGGATGGTTGACCCCGCTTTTCTTGCTCCATTAATGAATTCCTTTCTCCTGCCTGCTTTTGTTTTTCGGCCCTCCAGGGTCTCATATATAGCGAAACCGTCTGCTTTACGATTCTGTAGACCTGACCACCCCTGCTCCTATTCAGGGAGAAGTTGTCCCATAGAAAGTTTTACATTTATGGTGCAGACAGAACTGACATGAACTTGAACCCAGCTAGATCTTCTACCAGCTCAGTTTGTAGGCTGTTGCACAGTAGCTCACCTTGTTTCCCGTTGGTGTGTTTTTGTGGCTATGTGTGTTAACAAATGTTGCATCTCAGTAGAATGCAAGAGTTTCTCATTGAGTTTTATTGGCTTATCAAAGCACTTAAAGCATATCGGTGTAGAACAAATAAGCCTCCTGGACTTGGTTTCTAAATGCAGACATTCGGGACTTATATTTGTCACAAGGTTATATTATGCACTTAATGTTTAATTTACGTCCTGTGCCAGCGATTACCTTAATGCCAATAAATATTTGATGTGGTCTGTGGCCCTGTTTGAGGTTCACTTTCTATTCCACAGATAGGTTTGGCCAAGTGGTTGCGGAGTGGCACTAAATTCATTGTTAATAGCTGATGATTAAGAAAATTTTAAAGGAGCTAAAGGCTGCTGCATCTGTATGTGGTGTCAAAGACTCTTTATGATTGAATTTTAGGATTTCAAAAAATACCAGATGCCCATAATGCCCTTGGTCTCGCTTTACCATGCCATTTCTGAAAAGAGCTAGGCAATCTGGATTGTATCATCGTTTACTCTTGACCTCTCAGTGCTGCAGGATATTCGTCTTCTCTCATTCACATTCTCTCTCCCTCTGGAAGCACATCTCTCTCCCTCACCTCTCTCTTGCCCAGCATACTTGTCTCCCTTCCTTTACTCATGTTTCTCCTGTCTCTGTTTCCTCCCACATTAAAATGCAGGAACCCTTCAACTGCTTTCTACCAAGCTTTCCGGCCTAGCAGATTACGAGGGTCAAAGCCTGTCAACGATAGGTATGAGCTTGGGTTTGTTTACATGAGTGTGTGAAGCCTGGCTTGGCTGACTAAACCAGACCCTGCACCCCTTTAACCCTGCACACCTTGCAAAAAAAAAAATATCCAGTCTGACTTGTCTATAAGCTGTTCATGAAGTGTTTTCAACTACATTTTTTCAGTAGTTTTCAAACAGCATTATTTGCAAATAAAACTCAGATGTCACAGAGGTTCCCACCTGACCTCAGCTGCAGTAAATCTTCAGACTCACAGTAACATTTTTTCACTTGCACTCACTTTGCATATTTTTTTTTTTTGTTTGTGTTAGTTATTTTGTTTTAGAGGCCTGGTCTTAGGATCCCCAAGTTTAAAATAATTTCTGGTTGAATTAGAGAGATTTAGTTATTTAAAAGTACTCAATTAGCGAGCCAGTAAATAGTGCAATTTGAAAAGCAGAAATGTTTTAATATTGTGTTACACATTTCTGCTTTTATTAGGTTAAAATGCCCGTGGGGAAAAAACTGGATGTACTGAAAAATGATCACATGAATATTGTAGGTATTGGAAAAAAAAATTCTGCTCTCAGTACCTTCATTGTTGTATCAAAAAACTTAGATGAATGAATCATTATTTCACTCCATCTTCAAACTTACACTAAAAATGGCATTTTGAGACCCAAATAAGTGACTTGTCAGGCTGGACATTATAGCAGCTGCGAGTGTGTAATGCATGGAGTCAAAATGGCACTGTAGGAAGTGTCGGGGTGCATTTTTTGAGACACTTTCTTCAACACTTTGAGTGACTACGTTCTGCCAGTCACGAGGATCCGGTGCTCAGGTTTCTCTTGGCCCCACAACGTGTTCAGCACAGTGCCAGGGGGTTTTAGCTCTGCAAATAGCAGATCACACTGAGATAGCATGACAGAGGTTGTGTTGTATGACATAATATTTTCTAAAATCTGTTTTGTACGCCCAGATGAAAAGCTGGTGAATACTGACTTTGATTCTCTGTCTCAAGGAATTGTATTTTGAAATGAATACTTACTGTTAAAACTTTAAACATTAAAACTTTCCTGAAGCCGAAGAAGTAAACAGCAGAGATCAAGCTGCACTACCAACTAACCTGTTGGAACTTTTGGTATTTTTTTGTGTGAAATATTCAAGCTAAATAAAATCTAACATGCTTCTTTATTCGTTGGCCTCATCACAGTGAGTAACCACTCTTACAGTCTTACAGCCCAGATAAAACAAATGAGAAATTGACGGTGCAGAAATCATCAGTTGTTTAAAAGAAATTTGCTCAGAAACAATTGTGATGTCTGTTTACATAATTTTTCGAGTTAAAATTCCAAAAGTTTATAGGCTCAAGCTCTTCCGATGTGGACAAAATTCGACCAAAAATAGTGCGTGTACATATAGGTAAATTCAATTGGCATTTATCCACAATCCTTTCGCTACAAAATGCAAAGACTTTAAATGTAATTGCATTACTCATTGTCATTTTATCGTTTGAATAACTGAAATGAGCAGATGCTTCACTGTGTTTTTGAAATCCCCTTTCACTCTTTATAAGCATTACAGCTTATTTGTCTCAATAAGTGGGAAACAATAAATGATTTGGAGCACTTGCCTCCAGAACAGATCATGTGGTGCAGCGTTGTAAGGTAAATAAATTGTTCTGTCAAACATTTCTGCACCATCAGTGGATTGTTGACTATTCCAAAATGTGTGAGAACCTCCTCAGTTATGTCAACATCATAGGAAATGAATGCTAAAGTTGGTATTGGTTTTTGAATGATTATGTTTGTGGTTTGGGTGGTTTGCATTACTCGCAACCATTTTTTGTCTCTGTGGGCCCTCTCATGGAGGTTGTTTAAGGTCTTGACTCTCTGCCATGGATATTTAATTGGCTGCAACAAAACAGTGGCAAACAAACTTTGGAATCAAGGTGGAGGCCCATTTTTTATTTGAGTCCCTTATGTAAAAAGGTGGTTGGCTTGGCAAGTCCGGAAATCATAAGATTATGTCTGATCAAAGTACTCAAAAGCAACAAGTCCCGGTTTAAGTCCAAGGACAGCGCAAATTCTTCGGGGGAATTCTTCCCACTCATCCTCCTCTCCACAACCACATCCAGAGTTTTCAATTCAGCTCCAGCTGCAAAGCTGGCCTTCGTCACCAGCTTGCACTTCACCCCACTTCCAGAAAGTTGAAGGTGATTGCCGTCAAACCACTAAATCAAACCCTCACTAGAGCTCTGTGCTCCTCCTCGTTGTCATCTGTTATGCAGCCAAACATGGAGGAGTAGGTGGCATGTACTTGTGCCATATCATCTAGCTGGGAGGACAGTGTGTAGGTGGAGGATTCACTCGATCTGTCCAAGTCCGTCATTGATAAACAAATATCTCCAGCCCATAGATGTTACTGGGACAAAACCTTCCTCCCATCTTCAAGAATCCATTTGGTAAACTTAATTTTTTGACAATCAGGAAAAAAATTCTAAATTTTATTTAAAATTTAATAACCCAGATCGCTGCATTACATGGCAAGTGATTATCGTAGTTATCTACACTTCCATGATTTATTACAGCTGCTGGCAAGTGAACAAAGACGATAATTGGAGAAATGCAAACATAATCGTGGCCTCAATCCCAGTTTTGGGTGTGTGAGAGTGATTCACTGCAGCGAGTATTTTAAAATGTACCAACCAATGTCCACTTACCTATATTCCTCTTCCAAGAAAACCGGTCCAGATGAGATGCACATGTTTTTTCTTCAGATAATTTTTTTGGCATTTTCACATTTATTGGACAATGACAGTGAAGAAGGTAGGGAGGAAATGGGGTGTGTGTGTTTGTTTGTTATGCAACAAAGATCACCAGTTGGAATTGAATTAGGTGGTTACATGGCAAGCAGTTAAACCACCACCAAGATATCCGCATGTTTTAAGTAAAAGAACAGTAGCAGTTAACCAAGTGTTAAGTGTTACGGCTGGCAAAAGATTCAGCACTTTTGTTTGTTCCTCTTCCAGCTAATGTTTGCCTCTGGGCTCTGTCACAGTGCAGCGTTGTTCAAAACTTTGAAACTAACCACAGGTAAACCTAAGGGAGGCACCTCCTTTCACCTCCCTTTGTCCTAAGCAAACTCTCTTGCAAGGTCAGACTTGTTGGTGAAAGGGGGACTACGCACAAACAGTTTCAGGGCATAAAGGAACATTCCTAGAAGTAATTGCCTTGTGAAATATGTTAAACCTCAGCTTGGCAACGTTCCTTCACATGACTTTTTTTTCATAAACATGGTGTTTTGCTTAAGGTTGTGCTACTAGTTGTGGGCATCAAACAATCTCGCCTGTTTATCTTAACAATCTGCTGCAGCTCTGTGGGCTCAATTACGGGTCAGAAGATTGTGAGTTCGGGGAATAATGGGCTGAATGATTTTCAAAACCAGTGGTTGTGTATCAACCTGTGACAACACTGACTTCAGTGTAACACAAAGTGTGGGAACATTGTTTTCTGCTGTAAGTGCTGTCCTCAGATGGTTTTCATGTTTTTTTCTTGGTCTAATCTAACTGTTGATAAATCAATTAGTTAATGAACAGAAAATTTGGTTATTTTCTTTGGAAGACACTCAAGAATTCTTAGTTTCGGCTTCTCCAATGGGAATTTTTTTTGGTTTTCTCAGTTCTTCATAAAAATAAACTGGATATTTTGGGGGGTTTCGAATGTTGGTCTGGGGAAAAAAACATTTAAAGAATTAACCTTGGACTTGGGAAAATGTGATGGGTGATTTTCATAGTTTTTAACATTTATACTCCAAACTGTTGCAGCCCTAGTTGATATAATGTGTTCATATATTGTGTTTCAGCATCTTTAAATTCATTTCTAGAGTTATACCCATTCCCAAAGCAGTATTTTTTCACAGGTTTAAAAAAGCTTTTATACAATGACAGTTTTTCAAGTAAAACTAAGCATCATTTCACAAACTCAAAACCCTTGTTTGATTCCATAAAGCTCCCCTTTTGTTCACAGCTCATCTTTCAACTGCAACAAGCAAGAGATGAATTTATTTTAGCTGAACTAAATTACAAGTTACACTCTGCATTTGTAAACATTCCAGGAAAGCAATTTGTTGGTCTGCTGAATGGAATCACTGTGCAACCATGATTGGTCCCAAGTAAAGCAGCAGCAGCCCTTTTACTGCCCTTAGTCCACATTGATCAACTTTATGATTACGGACAATAAAGAAAAGGCAGATTTATGTCCCAGCTGAGCACACCTGACCAATGCCCCCACGCTCAACCACTGAGAGCTATTTGATCCAGACCAGGTATGCAGCCACTGTTTATGACACAAAAACAAACATTTAATTATTATGACAAGGAGGAGGTGGAAAGCTGAACGTGAGAAAGCTGCAGTTTGGCTCTTGTGTTCTGATAGGAAAGAAATGCACTCTTTTATTTTCTCAGTTGATCATTTTTCAGCAATGCACTTTTCTCATTCTTTTATTTACTGTCTTGTTCAACATCTGTTAATAGTTTTCTACTAAATATGCCTTTTATCTTGGCATAGACTTGTTTCAAATTATCTTCCCTCCATACAAATGAAATGCACACACTAACATTGCAATTGTTAGCTAAAAGACTGTGGGGTATTTTCTCAGAAGACTTCGTCCAACTCAATTTCAAGGTCTTTCTAAGAAGCACATGCAACAGTAAGTACATAAATTTAAACTGATTACTCTGCGATTTTACAGGAGAACCCCCCCCTCTAGGGAACTGCAGAGGCTTGATGGGCGTGATTTGACTTGACATTGTGCAGAGCTCTAATCTTAAACTTAACAAGCCCTTTTTAGACGCAGGAAGGACTTGATTGATGGGGATCATAACCATCAGAGATTTTCAAAGCTTATGTAACAGACTTCATGTCTCAAAGACGGCACTATGGAGGGCAGCGTTTTGCTAATGTCAACTTTGTCTTCGAATACTCAACTGACATTTGACCTTTATTTATCCAGGAAAAGTTTGCTGAGCACACATGCCTCTTTTAGCATAGTCTTGCTTCACACTCAGTGAGTTAAAGGCATTCACACCTGAGAAACTTAATATAACCATAGATGTCTACTGTTCACCATTAAACATCCACTTTGGACCGGCAGAGGGTAGGACGCCGCACTAACAGGCATCCAGATAGTTGGCGGGTCAAGTATTTCTGGTCTAACTCAATTTCAGTTTCAAACTGTTGACATTTTGGCCACAAAAACTTTTCTTAACGTTTAGATGACAGTATCACCGCTGTGTAATGTCAAGACATGATTGAAGCACAAGATTTGCAAAAGCCAGATAGAAGCCAGAGCGAAATACAATGGCTGAGACACATATCAGACCCAGTGTTTTTGAGGCCTAGTGCCTAATAACATTAGTCTGACCTGTACCCTGCATCTCAGAGAGGAAGCCCAAATGAGGCTAAGTCCTTGATCCCGTGATAAATGCTCTTCTGAATACAGAGGCTCGTTAACGGCGAGGTGCCAGGATTTTCCCATTAAAGCTTTGGGAGTAACACTATTACTTTTAACACATTCCAGAGGGGTCTCAGTCCACATCGAGCCTAACAAGTGGCGCAGGACCAAATCACTCAAAGACAAAAGTAGTGAAATGTGATATCGAGGCACATGTTACACACTGAAGATCTGGTTTTGGTTGAACACTGTTTTGGCAGTGATTATTTAATGGCTGGAGACCAAGACTTGGATACCCCACAGTTTGATGATCACATTACACTGTATGTCTTTATCATTTCTTCAAGAGCTGCAGTGGAGGCTCAGTGACCATTAACAAACATCCCCACTGGCAGTTATTTTAGAGACCAAAAATTACTATTAACTTAATAAATGAACCTTGATAATGCGCAGTCTCAGGAATACAGATTTTGTCGATGCCTCTGTATTAAGCCTGGCTAGCTACCTTGATTCCTTCCCATGCTCCCTGTGGTCAGGTTCACTGTCTAGCAGTCTGTTAGAGATGTCCATGTCTGTGAGGTGGGTGGGCTTTAAGTTTGTCACATGGGGATAGACACAGCCCTAGTGGTCAATGCTCACTTCTGGGGTTTGCATAACAGGCGAGGGTACAAGGAGGACAGTTCCTTTAGTCTGTTTGTGAGGAAGCTTAATGGTAGCCGACACACCCACTCATGATTCTGATTTAGTGCTAAAAAAAATAAAACTTCCATCGCCTGACAAGCGCTCCCTAAGGTCTACCTTATTTTGTTAAGTCTCCATTGTGTGACTATGGACCACCCTTTATGAAGACGGTATGTCCTAACAATACAGCGTCCAAAAAATCCACCATGTTCAGAGGCACATATTAGCATACTACAAGCATCCTGCAATTGTCACCATTGTTTGAAAATTTGCAGTGCGGTTAGAACAGAAGAAGTCAGTCAAGTTTCCTTTTTTTCTTACTGTTTTGGTTCAGTATGCAAATTGAAGTGTTTATGGGGAATTTCAAGTGCGCCAAACAGCAAGGATGCCTTACGCATTATATAACTTGTTTCTTTTGTAATACTCACTTTTCAGGTTATGTATTTGACAAGTGTGTTGATTGTGGGTTCCTAGTTTCAGACACCTCGCCATGCAAATTATTACTTTACTAACAAATAGTCCAAATATTTGCTGGTTATATTTATTTTTTTTACAAAACTTGAAGATTCGATGATGTTCTGTTTTACACATAATAGTGAACGTCATATCTTTGGCATTTCAGACTGTTAGTTGGACAAAAGACGCACTTGGAATAAGTCAGACTTGGGTCTTCGAAGACAATCTCCACCTTGATGAAAGTGCTGCTATAATTTGATTTATCTAATTAGCTAAGGTAAACATGAAGGGCTCACAGATCCTCTGCTGAGAACTCCTTGGAAAAATACTGGTCTCTTTGTTTCAGACGGGATGATCATTAGTTTGGTTAGAGGCTCATACAGTTGTCTTTAAGTAAATCAGTAAGTCAAACCGAGAAGCCACTTTCAGTTCTCTGAAACTTTCACAGAACATGTTACATTTCCATGTTCATTTATAGCATTTAGCTGACACTACAGAGCGCTTTAGCAATGGTTTGGAAAGTTCCACTTGCCAGATCTCAACTAAAAATGTTAATGAAGGCTCTTTCTTTTCACCTTACATTTTGTCTCATTGACAGAACTAAAAGAGGTAATATTCTAAAACAACAAATTATTTTTTTGAACCAGCTTGTAAAATGGAAACTTCTAGCTGATTTCAGCCCTGACAATAATTTCATTGTGATCATGTATACATAACTATACTGTTCTTGCCTAAAGCTGCTCTGTGCTTTTTCACTGAACTTCAGTGTCACAACTAATTGGAGCCTCTGCTGACCTCATCTGGAGCAGAAGCTGAACTGCATCCGTCCAAAGAGGCAACACGGCTTAAGCAGGGCTAAATTCATGTTAGAAAAAAACAGTGAGTCGTTAGTGAGCACACTTCTCTGTCGTTATGGCCCCCACCCTCCTGCTATTGTTTTGAAATACACTTGCCAAGTGATGGAGGCTTGGGGGGGGGGTCCTAATTTATACAGCTGCCTCTCCCTACAGAGAGTGTTTGTGTGCTTTGCGACAGGGACGTGTGCCGATGCATCTGTGCCCTTTAATGGAGAGCACATTGAATTTCTGATGCTATGAAACATCATGTGATAAACCCAGAGAATGGAGGAGCCCACACTTTGCTCCTGCACGTGTCTCCAGCGCATTAGAGCCACACATTAAGTCAGACTCAGTAATATTTACATTTAAGGCGTTGAGTTTATGACTCTGTCTGCAGCTGTTAACAAGTGTTTGAGCCGGCTGTTGAAACATGCTCTTGATGGCAGAGCTCACTTTAGCTGGTATCAAATCAAAAGCTCGTGGTTGCAGGGCTGTTTGGATAGTTAGTCCTCAGTGAGGACTTGACTGTGTGTTGTCACAGCATGATGGTGGCTCTGACACAGATGTCTCGGTTTAGAGGCGCTGGCCTCGGGGCTGGATGTGTTCAGGGTTGGAATCTGCTGCTTTGGGTTCCTGGAGGCTTTGCCGGGGCGGGTTTGAGGGGGGGTAAATGCATGTGTGCGCTGCTGCAGTCTGCGGGGAAGGCCCATGTTGAGGTTAACACAGCCAGGGGTCCTTATATAAACCACCACATGCCTCCCTTCTTGAATAAAATGTACAGTTTGCACTGTTTTCTTTGCACAGAGAATAGCAACAAAGTAGTTTAGGCTTGTCTGCATAACTTTCCTCATACTTGCAAGCTAGGTGTCATCAAGGTCATGTTTACTCACTGTAATGACATAGAAATTCAAGGTTCTTTTGTTTGGTTGAGGAAATTTATTTTCCGCTACTTTTCCCTCCCACTTCATCCCATCTTAGAGGGAAATACTGCACTTTTTACTTCACTCACATTTATCTCACAGCTTTAGTTACCAGTTACTTTACAGATTTATTCATCCTTAAGTAGAATATATTTTTTTTTATGACTAGCTGAAATAGATTGCAACAGTCCTTTCTCTCTTTGTCCCACTTGTATAAATGCTCGCATCAAAGGAAAATAGGAATGTCTTCTTCTCGCTTTGTTAATCAGCTAAGTGAGTCACTTGGCAAGAATGCAACTCATTTGCCCTGCTGTCATCACGCAAGTGTGGATGGATCCGTCATATACGTTATCTCTGAACTGCAGTTAACACACTTTACATGAGATGAGTGGATAAACGAGATGCCATTTTCAGCTCTTAATTTTAGCTCACGTGTTTGCTCAAAGCTTTGCCCCCGGGAAGAGAACGAGAAAGAAGAACACAGAAATAAAAAAATGCTGTGCTGCAAATTTCATTACCTACAAAAGCATGTGAACACACCAGTGGATGAATTACACTTGCATATAATTTTAATGATTTTGGCTTAAAGTCACTGTGACCAATAAAACTAACACAGGGCATTTCGTTTGCCTTGGAGCTTCTGTCCCTAATAAATTTTTTGTTGAGCTTAATTTGCCTCTGCCACTTTTCTTTTTGAAGTCATCTAGACTGATTTGACAATTTAACAGCTTGAAGATGCTTTTTCTTATCACTTATTAAGTAGAATAATCACTTATAAAGGGAACAAGACAGTCTGCATGCGGAGGAAAATAGTTGAGAATCTCCTCTGATGCATGACAGCCATTGTGGAGGTGTAGTTTCAAACAGCTTAATAGCTCAAACTGCCAGCATTTTCTGTTGTGCCAGAACAAAACAGGGACAACCAGACCTCCTTGTCGGTACATGCAAAACACTGACTTCTTTTTAATTATCATTTGGCCTGTGAATAAGTCGTCCCGTGCCTCTGGAGTGTCGATGTGTAATTTTTGGCAGGCGGTGGCTGTGAATAATGCAACTTGAACAAGAGTCTGACTCGGAGTGCATTAAGGAAGGAGGAGGGAGAGGCTGAACTCCGCCCCCTCCTGTTTTTTTCACCATGTGACCCACTATGCTTTTAAAACACACTCAACTCCGACTCAAACAAGAGACATCTGTGTTTAACACTCAGTGAGGCTGTTCTTCAGAAAAACCTGAGCGGAACTTTATACAAACAGCAGCATGCGCAGCAAAATGAACTACAGCCTGCCCTACTCACCGGGGACTTCACCGACTTATTCAGGACGTTTAATGTCCTACAGGCCAAGATGCGGCAGGTAATAGACTTCTTATACTGTTTCTGAGAAGCGTTTTATTCTCAGATTAGCTCACTTCAATGTGTTTGTTACTGCTTGGTGCGATCTTTGGCTGTGATGTCCTTCTTGTGCTGTGCGTTTTTTGTTTTATTCTTTGCGTGTGCGTTCTTTGGGATCAATAATGCATTTTAGGTTGTCTTGCTTCGTACATACTTTTTGCAAAATAATACTTAACTTGATGACACGCTGTACAACTCTCTTGTAAGATATTCAACACTCACTTAAGTATAGCTGAGTGGTCCGTGCCATTTGCGATGGTTGAAGTCCCATCTTCTCCATGTCCATTTGCTCTCTCTGTGTGCCACGCATGTACGAAGTATTTTGCCATCAGCTGTTTGGTATGCGGGCCACTCTCTTCTATCTTTTGTGGCACTCAGACATGCTCTCTCCTCAAGTGTGCCATCTGTTTTGGAGTACGTGTCATCCCCCCGCCGGGCAACCACTGACACGCACGGTACGTGCGCTCCCGCACGCAGGCAGGACACGGGCTCAATGCTGGACTGTTGTTGATGTTGCTCACAGTGGTGTTGCTTAATGCTAACTTTTTTATTGAATATTTTAAATTACATAGCAGTGAGTTTTGCTGTTGCTGTGATAGTTAGGTCCAGTGTTTGCTCCAGTAAGATATCTTCCCTACAGTTTTCCAAGTTGGGTCCATAAGCTCAGATTTATGATCTCATGAAATCAAAACTATCAAACAGGTAAATATTTTTCAGATAAGTGATACTAGATTAAGTTTTCCGTAATCCTCCATCACAGTAACTTTTAGGATATGATACTAGATTTAGTTTTCCGTAATCCTCCAACACTGCAACTTTTAGGATAGATCGGTAGATCTGGGAAAGACTTTCTCCTTTTATAGCACTTATATTTCTTGCATATTTCTTTACGCGCGTGTTTTCTCTCCACACTTAATCTTAAATAACAAAAAAAGCTCCTCCTGAACATCATTAGATGCTCTCTGCACATCATGTTCCCTATCATGCTTATTACATGTCTACACGACAACACTGAAAAGGAAGCTCTGCTTTTCCTCTCTTTGGTCGGAGTTTTCCAAAACATCCATCTTCAGTGGGGAACAAACTTCATATGTTTGTGGACGCAAAGCCAAAACAATAGACAATGCAATGTTTAGATAAAGTCCACGTTTGGACGAGCATACGCGAGAGCGCCTTCTAGCGGCAATGAAGACGCGTCGGTCTCATGTTTTATTGCATCCACATCCTTGCAGGGCGGTGATTGTGTAGGATAGCTTTATCTTTCGGGACAGAAAAATCACGGTTTTCTTCGTGAAAGTAGATTGCATCCTCAACCTTGGCATCGTTTGGTTGTACGAGGAACGTGTGGCTTTGTGAGTTTGTTGCCTTTTTTTAAATGTAAAGTGTGAGACGTGTTTTCCTGT
>JAPZDV010000021.1:13139885-13184760 GCA_029814665.1 Acanthurus lineatus | reverse complement strand
TCCTGTATTTCTTAGAAAGGGAAGGGAGGTGGAGAACAACGAGCTGCGATGGTCTAAAGATGTGTTTACAAAGTGGGATGCCTCACATTTAGCCAGAACGCGTTTAAACTTATTTTCAATGATGTAATGGATTAATGGTTTGAACAATGGAGAACAATGAGATTTTCCTGATAGTGAAAACTGATCTCTGACCGCGAATCGGCCGCACCCGGAGAGCAAATCCTGCAGGAGAGGAGCCACCCTCGTCGCCTGTAATCGGATTTTATCACAATAGAGTCATTCATAGATAAAGGCGGATACGACCACGACTGGCTGCAATGTCGGTATTCAGACCGGCTCCAGGTGTATTGTTATCAGGGCTCTTGCTTCTGACTTACTGCTGAATTATTTATGTTAAACGTATTGCACAAACAGCGCTTCTTTGTTCTTTTTTTCACGGCTGTAATGCTTTAACATTCATACATGTCTAGGCGGGAGCTGTAAGAGCCTGTTTTTCCAACATCTCTTTATCTGTATGTGATCATGCTCTGATTCATACATGACACCTTGTCTACTGTATCCACCATTTCAACACCTGGCTTTACTGATGAAAGAGGTCACATGAGATGCTTCAATTGTTGCTGTCTTTAGGGGATTTTAGGCTAAGTCAAGTTTGTGTCATCTCATGACAATAAGGCCCAGAAGGATTTATAAATAAACACAGTATCACTGTTTATAATTTAGTGTTCAGCTGTTGTATTAGTGTATGGTGTGAGTGATGAAGGTCAAAGGTTAGACTTTGTTGTCTCTTACTTGGCAGCTTGGAGGATTTTGTGTCTTAATGCTGAGTTGCTGGAGATCATTGGAGACATTTTTAAGGGACTCTCTCAAATTAGGAGTGGCTGATTGTTGCATGGTGGAGTGTTTAGCTTGAAAGACCTAAATATTTGTCCCTGCTCACACTAATGCTATTTCTTGAAAATGTCTGCGGTGGTGATTTTTATAGTCTGACCTGTGTGGTTTTTTTAAAAAAAAAAAACCATCAGCATCTTTATAACGCCCCTTTTTGCCTAGTGGTTTTCTGTGGGATTTGAAAGAGCTAATCTGTAACATTTCCTGTCAAGTGTCCTAAAAAAGTTCATGTTTTCTATTTTTGGTATCTCAAACTGGTTCATCTCATTCTCAGGAAAGTATTTTTCTGTTAATCTACACATCAGAGTTTGTTTACCTCTTGAAGTTTCAGTGAAATTCCCAGAAGTCATGCTTGGCTCATTAAGGACCTGAAATGTCGGTTTAGTGAATGCAATACAGCCGATATCATCTCAAGCATGTGGCTGATCTGTTGGATAACTCTTGCTCTCTCTCTCTCTCTCTCTCTCCACAGTGCTTCCGGTGCCAGTGTTGTTGCCATCGACAACAAGATCGAACAGGCAATGGTGAGTTTTCCTGAGAATTAAACCACAACAAATGTGTTTAGGCATCCCACATTATCTGCCCATCTTAACAATGACTTTCTTTATGATGAGATGTCTTAACCTGATAACACCACATGAAACCACTGTCTCAGGGACCGTGAACATAAAACTCACTCGGAGGAATGTTAAATGTAGTAATCCAGGATTGCTTCACCAATAATCAGCTCATGAAAGCTTCTGCATTTCTTTTCTGAGCAACCTGCTTTAAGTGGGAATTTCTTGGAAAAAAAACACAGCGTAAAGCTCCTCAAAGTATTCAGTATGTCTGCATGACGTGTGCAGTTTGATTGACAGGTGACCTTCAAAAAATGTAATTGCAAAACTCCCACTTAAGTTTCACTGCAGCGCTAAAGATGCTGCTAAAAAAAGACTGCACATTCTTCACATTGTTTTAGGATGGAAATGGTTGAGCTTAAAAAATATTTGTGGTCCTTTTTTCTTGCGTTATTTCATATACAAATTTTAATTTTAATTTTTTTTTGTCTTTTAGGACTTGGTGAAAAGCCACCTAATGTATGCTGTTCGCGAGGAGGTGGAGGTGTTGAAGGAGCACATCAAGGAGCTGTACGAGAGGAACTCGGTGTTGGAGCGTGAAAACGCCGTGCTGAAGTCGCTGGCCAACTCGGAGCAGCTCGGCCAGCTTTCCAGTCAGCTCTCCCAGGGCAGCAGCACATCGCCACCACTGCAGCAGCAGCAGCACCCACTCGTCACAAACAACAACAACAACAACACCCCCTTGGTGCACCAAGAGGGAAATCTTAGTGTCCCTCATCAGCCCAACATCACATCGGCGTGATCTCTTTTCCCCCTAAAACACATGCTTAAACACATACCATCTACAAACAGGAGTGGAAGATCCTGCTAGTAAAGATAACAACGGCCACCGTCCCCTTAGCTCCATAAAGCAAAAGGTTTGGCTCTGCGCTCCGTGTGCTCCATTTGAGGAAAAATCAACAACAGTGACATATTTGTTTGCCAGCGAGAGCCATGCTTCAGTGTGCACGTTACCATCACCAGGCCTTCACATTAGTCAGATATTTCCCACCCCTTGAAAAGTTTCATTGTGTCCCCATAGTTGGCTGCAAGAAAGCAGAAAAACGGAGAGGGGCAGGGGGGCAGCTGGTGCACACCATTAAACTGCATGCTGTTCTTGTGCAGGAAACAGGGTCAAAGGGCACAGAGCCCTCGATTTGTTGGGGCAACAAGTGGTGGAAGAGGGCGGGGCAACCCTGCGAGGGGCCTGAAGAGGGTCCTGTAACATCCAACGGGGTCTGTCCTCACAGCATCCCCACCACACATCACTCTGTGGCCCGGATGGGGCCAGAGAACTGAGGGGGGAACTCGGGGTAGAGGATTCGTCCTCCCTGGGCGGAGGAGGACGCCAGGGGGCCTCTCGGCTTGAATGGAGCAAGTCGAGAGCCTCGGCTTGTTATATGCTGCAACAAATGCTTGTGTTGTTTTCTCAGAGCCACCGTACTTTGACATGAATCATGATACTTTTTCATTAGTTCAGTTTTAGTATTTGCATTTATTTATTTCAGGGCTGCTATTTTCATAATGTAAATGAACAATGTCATGGAGATACTTATTAAAAACAAAAAAGAAACCTTTCTCTTTGGTCTTTTGGTATTTTAGAATCTGTCAGGTAATAAATTTGGTAGTCTCTTGCAACAAATAGATCTCAGTTAGTAGGCAATAAGTTCTCTAATAGAAAATTTTCTTCTCATGAAATAGTGCTAACACTAAAGCCGAGCTTACATTAGGTGAAATCCAGGTTGAATGTATATTTTGTAAAGTGTAAAGTATTAAGAGTGAGGAGGGTTTGTACAGGAGAACGCCTGTTGTTAAGATGTGATGGGATTTCTCGGTAAAGAAACCTATTAATTTACTTTTTTAGACTTTCTCTGTCAAATAAAAAAAGAAATGAAATTAATTGGGGGTTTGGTTGGGGGATGAAAAGCTGTGAAAATTGTTCGACCTACTTTATAACCAAAGACGCAAAGCTGTGTAAGTCCTTTTTTCCCCATTTTTAAATGCACACATACTTTTTTTCTACTCTTTTCCTCCCTGTATTTTTTTTTTTTTGGTCGCTGTTTTGCATGTTCTGCATGATCTATAATCAAACCACTTTCTTACCTCATGTTTTTATCTAGCACTCTATATTTTCCGGTCAATTTGTCAGTCTGTGAATGATTGCGAGAGGATTTATGAAAGAGAAAGGGAACAACAGATTGGGTGGAGTAAGTAGTTTGAGGGCAAGAGTAAAATGTAAAAGAATGAAAAGGCGTTTGTCGGATGGAGAGGGGAGGGCCTTGTGCACAAACAGCAGTCAGAAAAGGAGCCATCTTTTTTTTTTGTTTTCACGTAAATGCTGTGTTGAATTTCATATGCAGATAAAAGGTTTTGTTACATTGCAGACTTTAATGTATTAAATGAATGCAGCATTTAGATCTCAATTGTAGTGTACCGTCACTTTGCTTGCAAAGTAAAAAAATAACAACTTGCCAACATAATCTGCAACAACAACAACAAAAAAAACCCAATGGGAATTATTATTATTAGACATTTTACATTTCAGAGCTGGAGCCCATTTGATTGTGTGTGAGCATATTATGGGAAGTCCTGTTTGTGTCCCGTCTTTTGTGCCTCCTGTGCCGTCGTCTGCTGTCACTGTCCGCTGCAGGCGCTCCGGTTTCTTTCTCTGTGGCTTACAACCAAACCAAAATGCTTGGTAATTGTACAATCAGTCATCTTTCTGCAGGATGGACTTTTTTTGTTTCCTTTGTTTTGGCAAATGGGCTTATTTCTTCTGTCTTTAGAGCATTTTTTTTCCTGTTTTTCTTTAGTTTGAAGGAGATGCCGTGTACATGCCAAGTGTACTGTATGAAAGTGATCACTGAGCCTTGGAGAAAATATCTTAACAATGCCCTTGTAATGTGCTGTTCAGACAATTTTAGTTTTCATTCAAAAATAAATTACTGTTTTATTAAGAGAGGGTCTTCATGGTTTTTATTGCTCCATCCCCATTTTATAACCATTCATAATGTTTTTATTATATTCAGATTAGAAACAAAGAGTCCATAAACATACTTTTCCTTAAGTCATAGATCATTTCCAGCCTGCTGGAATATAGTTTCAGATGCGTCATGACAACGTTGACAGTGAGCCAGCATGGATTAACTAAATGAATATCAGCTATTATTAACTGTATTTACTTTTGTCCTAAGGTCCTTTTGTAAAAAAAAAAAAAAAGCTTAAATCAAGTCCACAAAGTCCTCTTGTTGGAATCTCAAATCCCTTTTTATCTCAAAAAAGGTCACATGTACTAGAACTGAATGGCCTGTCCCTGAAAACAAAGCTTAAGCATGAATTCCCACAGCAGATTGGATCATTTTGTCAAAACAGTGATGTTCAGGTACCTTCTGTTAAATAATTCATCAGAAAACGGAATCATTTTAGGGAAACTAAACCTTTTTTAAGGAACTGAGAGAAAGTGCTGGGACAGTCCCCAGGGTTCAGCCGAGTGGATCCCGAGTTATTCCAAATATTTAACTAATTTCCTGGAGAACATCTGACCTCAATAAAGATATGAAGTTTATTGCTAATCCTCTCCCATCATCAGTTTTGAATTTAGAACAGGATTTAGATAACTGGATTTATCGCATAACATTTTAGCACAATGGTATGGAGTCTACCTCATATTTTATCTAACCTTTTCTTTAATTTACTTGTTCTTTAAAAAAAACTATAAAATAAATCTTTCCATTTTATCCTAGCAAAATGTTAAATAGTGTAAATTTCATTAAATCCAGCACGTGAAAAGAAAAAATAAAGTAGATATGCAAGAACGGAAAAGCAGATTCAATTGAGAAATTTGATCAAATATGTAAAAACCTGAAGAAAAAGTGTTATTCTTTTAAAAAGTTCAAATAAAAGAGCAACACATACAATAAAATAATTTTTTCAGTTTTTACATCTGAATGTTTAAAGAAAGTCTAACAAAAACCTTTAGGTTGTGTCAGCAGAAATCTGACCAGGAAACACACTGTCTATGATGTAAAGATCCGTTGTTCTGTTGGATGAATAAAGCCTTTACCAGTAATTATGTAACCAGCTAACTCAGATTTCACAATCATCTGAACAACAGCTCAAATCCTCTTTCAACAACTCTTTAGAAGCGCTGACTCTCTTCTGTGGAATCTGTTTGTTGGTTTGGAGGAATTTTAATTTCCAACAGCAAAGAAATAGCCCCAGTGTTCATTTGAAGGAAGTATTAAAACAATCAGTTTGTGTTTTTTTTTAAATTTTCTGGAGAAGGGAGGCAAGTTGACACCTGCGCAGCGGCATGTATGAAATCCTAAGTGACGGCATACTGAGTCACTAATCACCTGCCTGTCATTTCAAACATAAATTATCATTTCACACTGGTTCAGAAAGGTTGTAATTTTCAAAGCAACTCTGGCACGTATCTTGTCCTCTGTCACCCCTGAGCCCGTTCGCTAACAGCTGATGCAAATATCACAGCTGAAGACCTAGTTTCAAAAAAATTTTTTTTTAAATAGTTTACATGGTTTAGTGCTGATTAGGCTTTATGGAACAGCTTTTTATAATAATTGTCCTCATTATAAAACACCTCCCTGCTGTTCGATGCCCAAAATCATCTCTCACTGTGTCATTGTCAGGGCCTGGCCTTTCCTTCACAGTGTTAGATTCTGTTTGTTTCTCCTCTCCCTGTACTGACTCACTGATATGTCTGGCAAAGACTCTTGACATGTTTGTCACGTTCTAGGTTAATCTGTGGATGCCATAGGCTCTTTTTAACAGGGAGAAAATATGTGCGTGCTGTATAAGAACTCCTCTATGTCAGCAGCAGTGAGAGAAGGTTGGCAGGTGATCACTTTAATCAAAAATACAGAAGCTCCACATGCATAAACATGTTTTAAGTTAACTCATTCATATCTCTTTGTGCAGGTCTGCAGTGATCAAGATAAAGATGGGTAAGGCATGACTTCACACAGTGATAATAAGGAATGAAAGTTTCTGGGAAAAGCATCAAAAGCATCACTTATCTGCAATGATCTTTTTCCACCGAGCGGAAAAAAATTCAACAGTAAGGAAACAAACTCATTCCTACTGTTTTTTTCCACTGAAATCAGTGGGCTGTTGATACAAATGACTGGCCTATTGTCAAGTGGAAGGAGATGTTTGTTTCAAATCAGGGTGCATGCGTAAAAAAGAGAAGGAAGAGAGAGAAGGAACTTTCCAAATAACTGAGTCACAATCTCGCATGCAGAGTGTGACCTAGTAACCCTTTCATATTTGATTTCTTTGTCACTAAAGGCGCTTACATCCCTTTCACATTCCTCATGAATATACAGAAATTGGAGTATAACTATGGAGGAAAAGTCATGCACTTATTTCCACTTTGTAGAAAAAGTGAAGAAAACACTAGTTTTCAGGACAAACTGGGTTCTATTTCTACGGCTGCCAACATGTGATTTCATTTCCTTTATGGAGCTTTACAAAGTTACTTGTAATGTTATCAGGTCCAAAGAAAGACACTTCAGGGTCACTATTATCCCAACTATTTTGGATAAGTCTTGGATGGCCGTAGATAATTGTTTGATTGAATTTGTGTGTATAGGGTTAGTACCAGCTGAACATTACAGCCTAGAAAGATGAAAAGGACCATTACACAACCATTGTTGTGTAATATAAACAAAGAGACTTTAGAAATTTAGTTATTAGATTCTGAAAGACCTGAATTCATCCTTCAGGCTAAGTAATAATTGAATGCAACACCAACCACCAGCATGCTTCTGTCTTAATGTCAGCCAAACGGTGTGCAGGTTTGGCTTTCTTTGTGCGTGGAACACAAAACCACATCATAAATGCTCTGACACCACAATGAAGGGAGACCGAAGGCAAATAAACTTCAAAGGCTTCAACTGGGACATTGTTGCAAACTGGAAAACTGGATCAACCGGGCTTTGTGACACAGTGACAGCTCTTCCGCTTGCCCACTTTCCACTCATCATGTGTGTTCATGCAGTGGCAGGTTTCAGCCTCTGAGTCATAGCAACTCATCCAGAACAGGGTGTGGTTTCCACGTCACTGTGAGCAAATAGAGTCCAGTAAATGCAACCATGTGACCATAAGTGATGGGTGAAAAGTGGAAGCATTTCCTGTCCTTTTAATTTGATCATCATCTTGTCCCGACATGCTGTGACTCAAGACACGTATAAAGTATGTGCCGTATAAACATGTACACCAGATATATGGTGTATAAATAAGTTTGAGTTACTTTAAGTTTTAACATTTGCCCAATTTTACACTCATACTCACATACATTTAAATGTAGTTTTGTTGTAGAAAATTGTACTTTTTGATACAATAATTTGACAGATATACATGTAACTTTTCCAGGTTTTAATTTTGCACACAAAATTTAAGATTATAGTATTATTGAACAAAGGGAGATGACCTCCCCAAATCTTTCACAAGCAATTATATACTAATGCTTGATAATGATGAGAATTATAATAAATATGACATTCTGAAATTACTCAGTCAATAAAAAGAAAGGGCCATTCTGCACATTCGGTACTTCTATTTAAAGGACACTGCTACACTTCTACTTGTGTACAAATTTGAATGCAGGACTTTTTGAGTATTTTTCCATTGTCATGTTACTGTGAAGAATCTGGATTCCTCTTCCACCTCTGTTTTTTGAGTTTGGAATTAGCAATCTGGATTGAGACATTAAAAACTTACTATAAGTGTAAATTCATGTATTGCCAGCAGAACTGGACTGACTAAATGCTTATGAGCTTGTTTTGAACATTTCCTCTCAGATAAATGTACAGCTGCACTCTCAGGGATTACAGTACCAAAACATATTTTCAAAAAGTAATGAAGTAAGATCAGATTTCCCCTGTCTGTTGTTCGTTAACACTGATTGTGCAATTGTCCTGTCTCTGTATCTGTATCACCTCACATTACTTAACCATTAAAATTGTCTCATATTGCCAAAAATGTATGTAATCACAGTGGTGGTATGTGCACAATGTGTGTGCATGTGTGTGTGTGTGTGGTTGTGTTAAACAGAGTGACTGTTCTACTCCCCATAATGTGGTCCACAACCACGCCTAGCAGCTATTTTTGATAAAACAGTACTCATACCATTGCAGTATCCAACACTGCTGACTTGTTTCAGCCATCAAGAGACGAAGAGGATTCATGTTAACTTGAGTTCATGGATTCAACAGATCATTCAAGACTCTGGCGCCATCATGTGGGTATGATTTGAAAGTGGTCTCTGAATGAAAAAGCCAGCAGCTAAATTGTTATATTCACTTCAAAATAACAATTAAAGAAATGAAATCTCTTTGAATCAAAGGGATTTAATTTCTTACTGTGGACATTTGCAATATTGTTACAAATGTGATGATAAATGTCATGATGATATTAGCTACACAGGAGATGCAATTACTTTATAATATTTTATAAAGTTCAAAAAGAGGATTTTGTTTACCAGTGATATATGCCATGTATGGTCACAAGAAACTGTTGGTTTCAACATCAAGCCAAACATTCAACCAACCACAGTTCTTGTCTGTAGTGCTCTGCAGTGCTCCAAACTTAAGTCAGGTAGTTCCAGTAATCATACTATTTGAATGATATTATATTCCAGAGTAAAGACAAGGTTTATATTCATTTGGAATCCTATTTATATGTGTATTGTGAGTAATGAGAAACATTTTCAAAATTAGAGAAAAGAATTGAATAAGCATTGCAACAGCGCCGCAACCCGGAGATAAAGGTGAAATATGTACATTCAATTCAAAATAAAGTTAGTAGCGTGTAAGAAATAGGAGATGATATAGAAAAGAGGTGGTGATATAGATTAATAAAGAATACTGTCTTCTAAATAGCCAACTTCACATTAAAGGTAAGTATCCAACATGTAAGTATTATTAGGCACCAAAACTATAGGACAGGTTATTTTCAGTAAAAGAATATATCTCAGACAGAACTGACATGATGGTTGACATGAAAAGTGGAGGGTTCGCAGGAGCAGAAGTAAAGCGCTAATTATTTTGTAAGTGTAGGAGTTAACTACTTCCAGAAGATGGCAGTAGCGCGACACCGAGGACGCCGGCTGTACTTGGGTTATGGCTCAAAGAAGAAAAACAACACCACCGCCCACTTGCTGATGTTAGCTTGCGGCCTCCGCTGTTTTGATTCAGTGCTCAGGCAGTCAGGGCAAAGATGGCGGAAGATTGGAAGTCCGGGTAACTATTTTCAAGCAGCGCTACTACCGAGGTAAACCTCTGTTCTTCCATATAAAGGCAGAGGTAGTAATCGGAGAAGCTGGCAGCTTTGTACGGTACTCGATTCCGCCCGGATGACATGGAGATTTCGGCGGAGGGAGAGGCGGAGGAGCGAAGGTGAGTGACAGTCAATACAGGGCTGGTTTATCGTAGTTTAACGTTAGTCTGTCAAGAGTAGCTGTGGTTATATTAACAACAACAACAACAACAACAGCACAAGACAAATGTGACAAGACATAAGAGGCGATTAAAGGCGAGCAATAATCAATAATGATTTTGAAGTGGCACCATTAAGCAAATGTAACGATATATGGCAGCTAACTGATCAGAACACCGGCTAACTGGGGGATTAACGCCGTTGACGCTGGACTGCAAGCGGTGAAGCTAGGCTAGGCTAACTTGACATGTCAAGGGTTGACAACTTGGAAACAGCATTATTATCTCCCGAGTTTGTCAGCTTTCCTATCAACAAAGGCCAACTAACTGTCTCATTATGTAAAGTTTGGCTCTATTTAGACAATTCGCACGGGAGTTTTGCTAACTGCTGGAGCCTTAACTGTCAGCTATCTTCTAGCTAGGTTGCGCTAATAGCAAATGCTAGCTGTCAAGTGAAGATGGTATCTTCGAGATGTCGCTAGTTATGTTGTGCAGGATTTTTACACAGTATTGTTTAATTAAGTGTTGAAAAACGGTTTAAAAGATTGGACTGTTTAGCAAACGATTTTATGTGAGTATTCTTTATACAAGCTTTCTTGAAACATTTAAATTTGTTATATTATTAGCGTTTGCCCGAAGTATCTCAAAGGAAATAAAGATACTGTAAAAGTTAAGTAATTTTCTTCTTGTGCTACGACTAAAGACGTTAACATGACATTTCAGTGCATATAATATACTCTTACATATTATCAATTATATAAGTATCTTAACATTAGTGTAAAAATCCTTCCTTGTTAGGGTGTTAATGGTACAGCGCTCACGAGGAATTTTAAACCCAGTTATTTGCACCAATTGATTAATTAACAAAATAATTTTTGAGATCCTCAAAAATTGAAAAAAGAGAGACAGATTGTCAAATAAAATCTGTTGTAGGGCTTCTTTTTTGGCACACACACACACGTGATAAATGCATAAATGCGTCACGCTCAACACTGGTTGGACCATGGTTTCTACTATTCTCATGCTGTAATTGAATTAGGTAACTTAGTTTGTTAGCTGACCTCCTGATGCTGCTGCTCAGCGATTCTACTCTATGGGAGGACAGCAGCTTGTTGCCTTCGTAAATGTGTGCACAGGTTTTTTTTTTTGCCTTTAATTTTTAACCAGAATTTCCTACCATCCACTTTTGTTTATATTAATCTATGTAAATAATTCTGAGATTAAAAAGAGAATAGTATGATCAGAAATTGAATGGGTTGTTTTGTTATTGAATTTATTCAACCTTTATTTAAGGTTTTTCTATTCTATTCAGTAAATGTTTGTGAGGTCATTCTTATATCCAATAATGCTTTCATACATACACCACCTGCTGAGTAAACTGTATTAAGAGTAGCAGAGGGTCAGCTAAATCAAGAATACACGGTGTGGTACAGTCTCATAGCAGAGTTCTGGCACATTGCTGCAGTAATGTGTGTTGTTTTCAATTATGTTCAGTTTGACTGCTGACCTAAGGGGGAAATAGGAAATAGGAGCATAGGACTTAAAAGTTCTAGAAATGGGAATTAATGCCAAGTGGCTCCATGTCAACCATTATTAGTAGTTTGTTAGAATGTTAACACTTTGAGAACATGCAAGAGGAACAACTTAAAAGTTTCTAATGTTAACACATCAGAGCATAGTGCTCTTCTCTACTCAATACCAGTATGGATCATATAGGATGCTTATATGTTATAGATATCAGTATTTGTTAAAAAAAAGTTTTGCTTGTGCTTTGCTAACTGGCTCTTAAAACCAGGACTCATGTTAATGATTTTTAATACAGGGAGTGGAGCAGTATCATCTATTTTGACTAGGATGTAGTACTGTACTGCTCACACATGTTTTTTCTGTCAGTCAGAGTTCAGAGAAAAACTAGGTTGTAGGAACTGAGCTAAGCGTTTTTTTGTAATGCAAGTAAAAATTTAAGCTGCAACACTGCTAACACCAGCACTTCTGTACCTCTTTCCTCATTCCTTAACATCCCCCCTCCCTTCTTCACTTCATCCTGCTGTCCTGCTGTTCTCCTGACAGGAGGGAGCACTGGAAGCTGCTGTCCAGCTTGAAGACCACTGTGGAGGGTCTCGTGTCCACCAACAACCCCAACGTGTGGTCACGTTATGGTGGCCTGCAGCGCCTCCACAAGGACATGAACAACATCCTGAGCCACGGACTGAAGAATGAGCAGGTTCGATCAGTCAGTGTGACTGATACAACATTTACTGTGTATTTATTTGTTTTTTGTACAATCTGTAAGTGGACCACTGTTCGCCTTTTGTGTGACTTTAATCTTGATCAGCAGAAACAACTGGTTTGGACACTGAAGAGAGACTGATTCAAGATGTGCCCAATATAAACCTCACAGCTCTGTCTTTACAGATTACTCATTTTACAATTGTGGCATCATATTTTTCTGGGAAGTGCAGGGCAGATTGTTGAACTGAAATTAATCTAATCTGATTGTGGCTCTAGATGCTTAGACCTCAAAAACCTAGATACATAAATAATTCAAATAGAACAGGTTTAACCAATAAATTTAACTCTTCTCATAATCAGAAAATATAAATAATTTACATTTAAGTTTCTTACTGACTGACTAAAGGTTGTCAAGAATGGGTGTGACAGGTTGTATAAGATGCATGAGAGTAAAATTTCTTTTGTCTTGGCAATTATTTACCTTATCAGTCATATATTACCAGAGGTTATCATCAAGGCTGGTATTCTTTGTAACTGTGTTGGTCTTGTGTTGCAGGTTTACTACAAGCAGAGAGACTACTGGCCATTTGTGTGGTGTGTTCGCTACATCAGCCCCCACCTCGCCTCACATGTTGAGCAGGTATAGCCATTGCCAGCCACATGCAGGGTTTTATGTAAATGCTTTCATGTTTAGTCAGCACACAAATCTTTAATATTTGAAATGAGGGGCCTGTGTATGTGCACACACAACAATGCTGCCTTGCTCAAGGCTATGCTTCTTGTCGTTTATGTCTCATTAAGCTTGGGCTCTCACTTTGTATACTTATCCTGCAGTGCAGTTATTCCTATATTCAAAGCAAAACTTGATATGGTAATGTGTAATAAAGTATGCAGCCCAACACCTAATCTCAAACAAATTTTTTCCCAATTTAAAAAACTATAATCATTGTTTTGCAATGGTTAGGGCTTTACTGAGACATATTAAAACAATGTTTTTTGAGAAGGGCAGTGTGAGCATGTGCAAATATGGTTACAAGTGGAATCAAAGCATTCCGGTTGTTGCTTTAACATAAAGGAAAAATAAATCTCTGATAGGCTTCTAACCTTTTTTTTAATCTGCTTTATCTGTCTCCTAATCATAAGTCACCTTAATGCTTAATTTGTTTCAAAGCTAACCCTAACAGTGTTGGATTTACTAAAAAATGTACAAGTTCCATATTTACTGTAAAAGAGCGCTGGTATGTTTCACTTCTGTAATTCATTTTTGCTCACAACAAAAGATGTGTCCCTGCATTTTAGTCACTGATTTCAACACTTTTAAGAGAGAAAATACTGCTGATTGACATAAGAGATCCTAGTAGTCATGCTGTCAGTTAGCAGCTTGTATTATCCAAATACTGATTCATTTCATATTTTTTGCTGTGGCTGATTTGTTTGATTGCTTCACGAGCCTCTGTTGAAGGAAATTACTCACTTAAGCTGATAAATCACTGTTGACCAAGCTTGTTGACAGTGAAAAGAAATGCTTGATTGTCTGTCTCCCTGCTAGTGAAAAACAAAAGGGCCTTAATTCACCTGCTAACTCCATTTCTTCTTTAGAGTGTCAACAGGACAGTGCATTAACAACAATAACAATGGGTTTTGAAAAAAAAAAAGAAGGTTTGTGTCTTACTGCACTCTGTTTCCGATCAACATTGCTTACACAGCGCTATGCTATGATGTAATCATCATGTGATGACCGGCTGTTGATATCTGGTCTGCTGCTAGTTTTATGCTGATAGGTTTTATTTTCATTCCACATTCCACTCACTGCTCACTTTTAAGACTGTCAGGCCTTTTCCTCTGCATCAGACCTGTCTCTACATTCCCACATTGCTTTTCAGATAAGTAGAGGGTAAATACAGACTTAGCTGTCCTGTACACAAACAGCAGTATGTTTGGAGTAAATAGAATCCAGTGGTAATGGCTGCTTTACTGTTTATCTAACACATGGTGTGAATTTACATTGCAAATGACAAAGAAATTACAAATGAGTGTATTTTATTAGTTTCAGTGTTGTAAAAAACACTAAAAATGTGCTGTTCTTCATATCATGAGAAATATTTTTTGTCACTCTGTGTTTGCACACCCCCCAACTTTGTCCAGTTTTACTTGTACCCATCAATATGCTCCTGTTTCACATTTGTTTTTTTTCTCTTGTCTCATTCCATCCATCTTTCTTCAGTTCAGTCATCTGGAGCCGGTGGTGAGCAGCGGTATAAAGAGTGCTGGTGAAAGCTACAAGGCTGAGCGCTGGTTGCTTCACAGCTTACAGGTACACATGCTGTCGGCTCAGCTTCGACCTCTGCTGCGGCATCTGGGACATACACGTAAATACTATAATGGTGAGTTTTACAATAATGGTTCCATTTGCTCTGGAGCACATTGGTGTAAAGTTTTAACCAATTACGAAACAGCTAAAATGACTCTCTCTGTCCTCTGATTAACTTGCTGTTTGTTCATGTCCTTTTGTAACTTTTTTTTCATTTATGTCCTATTCATAAATTATCGTATCTTCTTGTTGGTCTTTGCTTGTCTCTCCTATCTCTGACCACATATCTCTGCCTTTCAGATGATGCCTTTTTGCTGAGCGAGCCACATGTGACTGCCATGTTCCAATGTCTGGAAGCTGTGGAGCAGAACAACCCCAAACTGCTGGCCCAAGTTGACACCGTTGGGGTTAGTCTTAGGAAATTACTAAATGCTTACTACAAATACAGTCTACCTTTGTAATTTTGAAGTTAATCTCTATTATCATCCATTAATGACTTTTTAGGTTCATGGTATTATATCATTGATGTCTATTTTAATTATTTTTGTTTCCACAAATGTGTGTTTATTATTTATTTTCCTGTAGTAGACTATTTTTTGATTGCTGTTTTTGGCATTATGTTCCATCAGTTACTTATGCTAGAAACGGATTTAAGGTCTACAAGAATGTTTAATGATAGTCTGTTATTAATCATAAGAGGACGTAACAAAATATTATGGTTGTTCACACTGTCTCTACCAGTTCTTGATGAATGATACTTTTTTTTATCCCACCAATCATAATTCCGGGTTAGAGGGCCATTTCAAACTGAGTGTGACTCTAAAGCAGAGGAAAATTTTAAGCAGGACATTTGGACTTCAAGCTTACATCATTTTTTGTTATCTCCCTTGTCACCCTCTAGCTGTCCCCTCTGAAGGGCTCTCCATGTCTGGGCTTGTTAAAGAGCCAGAGCCTCTGTGTGCTGCCAGGGGCTGGTGGTGCTTGGAGGAGCGCTGACTCGGCCCTCAAAGGAGAATCTCTAAATCGCAGACTCACCACTTCCAACTACTCCCTTCGAGATGCAGCTGCCACCAGCCACAACTCTGGGAACACTACGGGAGTCAGATCCCAAAACAGCAACAGCACAAGTGAGAAAAAGGGTGAAACACAAAAAGTGCAGTTTTTAAATGGGCTTTACTTACTTTTCATGTTGTACTTTAAGTGCACAGTTTTTTTCAATTCAGCTGAAAGCGTTGAGCACTTTGTAGGCTCAAACCTGAAAGTCTGTTGTTGGAGAACTGTTTGTTCTGTTGTTTGCCACATCTAAGTTTGTGGTTAATTTTAGGAACTGATATTTAGAAAGGTCTTTCCACAAAGTGACTTCACATCCCTTAAACAGTGTAATATTGGGCCAGACTTCATGTATTTACATCATATTAGTAAAGGATTTTAAGGTTGTACATTGAGTGAATCAAATGAAAGGAATGGTCATTACAGTCACATGGCTTTAAGGGGAAGGGTTGGGGGACTGCACTATGAATGCACCACAGTTTGGATGTGAAAAGACTGACTTACTTAACCATACAGAGGCATGATTGTTTGTAGACAAGATCAGTTATTGAAGAATGTGCTGATGCAGCCTCCAAAACTCAATGTCCTCAACTGGCTGTTCTCATTAAATTGGATAAAACAGTTTTAGAGCTCTTTGCCTCAAACACATCATATTCTAACATTACTGGTACTCCCTTAGATTAAAAAAAACTGAAAGGTAACCCTTGTTCATTCCACATTATTAAAGCTTGAGTTGTGTTGCAGGCACTACCTCTCCAGCCAGCAGTGTGGAAGCTCCTTGGGTGTGTGTGTCCAGACCGGGGGAGAGTGAGCGGGGTGTGACGCCACCTCCTGGCCCTATCTCTGTCCCTTCCATCTCCCTCACAGAGTCCCCATCGCCCACATCCCTTCAGCCTGAGGCCGGGGACTCTGGAGACGGCGACTATGACGATGGACCGGAGTACCTGGCAATTGGTAACCTCGGGCAACGCAGTCGCCGTGACTCCCGAAGCTCCAGCCACAGCAGTGATCAGGGAGAGACCCAGAACCACTCCCTGCAACGGGGTTCCGTGGCTCCACCCCCACCTAGACGCTCATCCTTCTCAGATTGCCAGAGGGGGCCGGACTGGAAGTCCCGGGGGCACACACGCTCATTTTCTGACACAGGGATCAATCAGAAACTCAGGAACGGTGAGTTTACTTGGATGTAACTCATTTAAAAGTTGATGGGCTCCCCTCCTCGTCTATTTGTATGGTAATTTTGTTGTATTAATTTAGAAAGAAATAATAAATGTAAAAAAAGCAGTGTTACTATCAGCAGTATATAGTTTTTTAAATGAATGAACCAAAATTTAGCAATTTTTCATATATTAAAGCACATGTGATGGAGCATGTAATTGCGTTTTGCCTTGTTGGTATATATTTGACCTTATCACAGACCAGTTACTAGCCAAGTGGTGAACTTTAGTACCTGTAATCAAATAAAATGGCCTGTTTTTGTAGCTTGCTAATAGTTCAATTTTGCTAAACTTATAGAGTTAAATTGCTTTAGCGCCAGACTGCATCTTTTCTTTGGTTGAGAATAGGTACCTTTTAACAATTCTTTTTTTGTACAATGCTTTAACAAAATGAAAATGAGTGCAGATGGTGTGTCAACTGTGACTGTGTTTATTTGCAGTTGTGTAGGATGTGGTCAGTGGTTAACCTTAAGCCCTCCTTCTTTCTCAGAGGGTGCAGACTCTCCGTCTGGAGGTTCTTAATATTCTGACTTAACATCTCTAATTTACTCACTGTTTCTCCTCTCCTGGCTTGAGGTAACTCTCTCTCTGTCTGCTCTATCTCTCTTTTTCTCTCTTTTTAATGTTTTATGCAAAGGAGGGGGCCACCGAAAAATCACCATAATAATAGAAGATCCGGTAGCAGGTTGGCAGTGCAGTTCCACTGTGCTCCATCATTCAACCCCTTCCAAACCTCTTTTGTTTTTTTTTCCCCGCATGCTGATGAATTCTCTCCATCCCTCTCATTTCAAGTCTGGCTTTCAGCTCATAATATGTCCCTTGGTGTTATACATTATGCTTTAAGTTATTTTGGTTTATATAACTCAGGTCAGATTGATGCAGTGAGGCCATGAATTGTTGTTGTGTTTAATTTTTGTTCATGTTTTGGTCTTGTTCAGTTATCATGACCTATCAGTTTTTGTTCTATTCCTAAGTATCATGGAAGTTAGATGTATATTAAGTGTGCATGCAATCTTTCGTTACAGTAATGCAAGTCATGTCCTGTTAAGCATATAGACATTGCTGTGTACTTCCAAAATGTAATAATCCAAGTTTGAATGTCAAAGATTAAGCAAAGAGAGTGTTCTTTGTATATGTTACATGTCCAGGATGCAGACATTCTTAAAACAAAGAACAACTGTAAAGGGTAATGCAATTCACTGTGAGCTTATTTCTCAAGAAAATGTAAGAGTTGCACCATTTTTCAAACTTCTCTACCAACTTAGACATAGAGGAGTGTCTCTGTAGTATCTGTATCGTCATATTGACAGAGGTCAACAGTCATTCTTTTGTATCTGCATGCAATAAAATGAATCATCTCCATAGATTTCATTGTTTTGAACAAAGATCAAACAGCCTTTAACCCCTTTTGTGTATGAATGAGAAAGCATGTTCACATCAATTTAAGAGAATTCAGTGTTTATTTAAAGAGACTATGGCATTCAGGTGATAAAAAGCTTTTGACAAGGACTATTTGTTTCATAGAATCGGCAGGGGAAAGCTGTATGAAGGACTACAGCCCTTTTTCACCTCAGCGTAATGATGTCAGCTCCTCTAGTTCCCTCTACATGGAGTCTTGTGAGTTTTCTCATTTTTTGGTACTTAAGTAATATTTAAAAATATGGTTTTATGGTTCAATTTTAGCTACTTTTGTTTTTTAAAATGAACGAAACAGAAAAAGAGTTTCCAAATGTGAATGCAGTGTGTGTTGGTCCTGATCCATGAATGTGACACTCTGGACCTGAGCAGGCATGTCATGGAGGTGTTGATGTTTGATTAGACACACTATTTCCGGTGAAGCTTATTGGACTCTGTGAATCAAGACTTTATGATTTAGATAAGATATCCTAATAGCATGCAATTGGATTTTAGCACGTGTAGAGATTATTTTGTAGTGTTTCTCACAATGTTTCTAATGTTTCTAGCTGTTTTTGAGACATTTTAAAACCACTTTTTGAGACTTTTTTCTTGTGTATGTTTTAATCTCTTCAGACGGGTCCCAGCACAGAGATGTTCCAGATGGGATGTTCAGGAAACCGTCGGAGGGTCAGAGCCTCATCAGTTACCTGTCAGAGCAGGACTTTGGCAGCTGTGCTGACCTTGAGAAGGTCAGAACATTTGAACTCACGACTAATTCTTGTTTTGGGGCTTCTTTTCCCCAAAAAATGGTACAATCCAAACTGCTTTACATTACATTTTAAAGAACTAAGTGAGCTAAAATTAACTTAAAAAACTAAGTGATACATTACAATGATAAACCTGGTGTGTTGCACAATTGAAAAAAAATTCCCATCCTCTGATTTTTTCATAATTTGTGATTTTAGGAGAATGCTCATTTCAGCATTTCGGAGTCCCTTATTGCTGCCATTGAGCTGATGAAGTACAACCTGCGGCGTCAGGAGGAGGAGGGCGAGGAGGAGGGAGACAGCGACTGTGAGATTCAGCAGCTCAAACAGAAGATTCGCCTGCGGAGGCAGCAGATAAGACGCAGCCGATTGCCGCCCTGCGCAAACTCCCAGCACCGTAAGGCAACATTGCAGCTGTAATATGGAACAGTAGTCATCTGTATGTGCATAAGATGACCTGACATTTAAGGTGTTAATTGTACAGTCCATTAGTTAAGATAATCAGTAAAATGAATTAAATAAACTTGGTTTATTGTTTTTATGTATTTCTCTTCATTGGGGACATCCTGAGATCTGTGTTGTGTGTTTTTTTGACAGCTCATAATTGTCTGGATGAAATCTACAATTAATGAATTTTCCCCATTTTTTTGCAGTACAATAGCCTCAGTGCTTCATTGTGTCATTTTATACTGTTGGTTTCTGTCTCATTTGTCTCTTCGACTTCCTCTCCTGCAGTTTTCCACTCCACTGACAGTGGAGGCTCCAGGAGGAGCTCTCAGGACTCCTGCCAGGGTCTGTCGGACTCTGGCTCAGCTGAGGAGGTGGAGGAGTGCGAACTACAAGGTAAAGAGAGAGAGTGAGAGAGGGAAAGAGAGGATAAGCAGGGAGAAACAAACAAACTTTAGATTTTAAATCATGTTTGAGTGTCACAGTCCCTAATCAGTGACTTCTCCAGTCAGTTGATTGATAAGTTTCTGGTGTAAGAGCAAAAAAGGGGGCGTGAAAGTAGATAGGCTTCATTCACATGCAGTTTAACTCTTAAAAAATATTGTGCAGAAAGTTTGAAGTTTATAACTTTTTTGATATTTCTGTTTTGGTTAATTGAAAATTGTCAGAAAAAAAAAATCACTAAAGCAGAAATGGATGAAATTGAGGGCTCAACCAATGAGGTCCACAAGGGCAAGTAGCCAACACTAAGGGAATGTGAACCTTCTCCCAGTATGGTGAAGAAGTCAGATGCTAAATTCAACATGACGGAGAAAGTTGACTGTACAAAGGTCGACGCTGTCACTTTTCTCAGACAGTGCTGACTTGCAGTTCTTATTTACCTGAGACAGAAATAACACAAAGGTTACTAATGTGAAACTTTCTGTACAATCACTTGAAGATTTAAATTGCACATGCATGTAAGTTGAGCTGTATAACTCACTGTGTTCTGCCTTAGGCCATAAACTCATCAATTTCCCTTTATATGACTGCTTATTTTATGTATTTGTCAGTTCAGCCAGCCGTCTCACCTTTCAGCCGCTTTCAGCATTCAGAAATCAATTTTTTAATCGAAATTTTCACATCTACAATAAAATAAGTATTTTATAGTAGTAAATGTATAAAAAGGAAGAAAAATATGTTGTTTGTTCGTGTGAATGAGTGTGTTGCTGTTCTGGTTGCAGTTCATAACCTAATCACCACTCTCGCTTCATGTTGCTCACCATGCATGTCATGTTTTACCATAAACCATAAAAATGGAGGCCTGAGAAAGAAAAGTCACAGTGTGATCATCTGCAGCCTTTTGACTGTAACATGTTTTTATTCGTTTTGCTATTTATAAAGACCTAATAGTCATGTGAGTCAGCATATCTAGGATTTGTATGGTCATTATATCTTGTTAGGGTGTGTTTGGTCTGGAAAAGCCTCTGGTTTATTTCAGGCAGTGCAAACTTAGCCATTTAAATTTAAGTTTTCCCGTGAATCAAGTGAGTAGATGAAGTTTTGTGCGAAAAATGGTAACCGTAAGAGACTAATCACTAACGTAGAAATATCTGAACATGTTTTACTTTGATATAACTAACATGGGTTGTGGGATTTAAAATGTGCATGTATTTTATGTATTTGACTGCGTTTGTGCAACTGCTCCTCTCAGTACTTTGGTGTCAGCGCACAATGTTTGTGATATGTTGAGGCTGTATAACTGCATGAGTTCCATGTATACTGTATCAGTACAGTATACTGTGACACTGACACACTGTGGAGTGTTGAAAATGTTTGTGCTCGTGGTGATGGTTGTACTGAGTGTTTCTGTCTCTCAGATGGCTGTGAGGGTCAGTCCCTGCTGGCGGTGTCACAGAACGGCCTATCCCTGTCCCTCGCCTCGCTCTTTTCAGGTATCTGCAGGCTGGACGAGTGGGCGAGGCTCCATGGCATCAAATACAGAGTGTTACTGTGGCTGTGCTCCTTTGAGAGGAAGCTGTTGGCTCCGGTGCAAATTGAGAATTTCTCCCTTTTAATCTATTCTGCTAGACTGGGTGTTGCTCTGACTGTATTTCTTGCAGATTAGACTGTGTAGATCTTATTTTTTCAGTGTAATCAAACTGCTTGATGGACCTGTCACAAAGGTGTGACTAAAGTTTTTTTTAAATAAGTGTTTTTTACTTACTTTCATTTTTTAGCTGATTTACTAATGTATTTTTTATGTCCCTGACCCCAAAAGTTGTGTATTAAAGACATACAAGTAGCTTTTTAAATGATAAAAAATTATATTAAATACAATTTTGGACAGAAGTCTGAAATACAATGTACAAAAGACAGTAACAACACGATCCAGGCCAGTACTGGTATGTGCATCCATCTTAAATTTCTGAAAACTGAACAATAAACAATTTTTTGATTTTCAAGCTATTTCAAATATATATACCATAAATACCAAGTCAACTGTTGTTACAGTTTGAAGTTCTCAGTTTGAAATCGAGCCAGCTGCCTCCTCACCTCAGCTGAATTATACTCTTGGCTGTTTGTGTTAGTGCTTGTTGCTCAGATCTCCAGGGTTTTGGTGGTGCAGTGGGACAGTGTCTGTACTTGTCGGAGTTTAGAGAGGAGGGGTTAAACAAGTTAACAAGTGGCATTTTGTGGCAACTAACTACAGGTATTATTCATGCATTTCATTCATCTCTTCATCCTGCTCATAATTCCACCCCATTATTCATTATCTTCATTGTGATTCCAGTGAGAATGAGGTGTGATTGCTGTAGCAATTTTCAACCTTGTACTTCCTTTTAATGTCTGAATTTAAACCTGTTATGGTACCTTTGAACAAACAGGATCCTGTTTTATGATTGTTTTTAGCACGTGCTCTTTTTTTTTTTTGGCACATAAGTGATGATTAATTTATTAGCCAAGCACAAGCTGTTCTTTCTGAGACTTATGATTGTGATTGAACCCAGTTACATCTGGACAGTGAATGAATATAATGTCAGATTCTGATGCAGCACAAAACCAGATGCTGCTTTGGATTTTGGGCATGGCAATATTACGATACGGATAACAATAGTATCTTACCTTGGTTTATCAAGTTACACGTTTTTTCTTTACATTTAAGTGTTGTAGCTCAGTGAAGTACACACTGATCGGCTAACAATCAGCAGAGTAATCATAAATGATTTATACTCAATTACATGCTTCAACCCAGACCTCAAACTTAATTTTAATCTAAAGGAATTAAACTAAAAAAAAAAAATCATTTTTGCATTGACAGAAAATAGGCTGATGTTATTCCGGTCCCAAAAGGGTCTTAAAAATATAGTTTAAAGTAAAAACACTAATTTCCATGGTGTTATTATTTTGTGTGTGAATATCTTCTAAAGAAAGCCCAATATATACATCATGAAAAGTGCTCAAAATCTGTTCATACTTGATTTAGGCACTCAGAAAGAGACTTATATGGGTGTGTGCAAGTACTCAAGCATCACACTGCAACTTCCTTTTACTCAGTTTTACACAGGTGCCATAGCAAGACTTCTGTTTCATAGCAGAAGTGAACCATTTCACATGAGACAAAGCCCACACTGTGCTATCACTAAATTATATGGAGTTTTTTGGAATTAAATAAGCCTTTAGGGATAGAAATCAAATCAGTCAATGCAAGTTTTGACAGGATATGGAGTTTACTACCTCAGCTAAACAAAATCCTGTGTAGTATCTGTTTCCGCATAGAGATTTTGGTTTTAGATGACAAAGCTAACGATAAGGAAGAGGGAAAAAAAGCATGATTTTTCCTCTTGCAAACTTGCAGACCTGCAATTGCACCTCGCTCCTCTGGACACTAAGTCACCAAAAGTCAGTCACAATGCCCTGTGTGCCCTCATGTGCTTGTTGCTCTGTGCCACTGATTTAAATTGTCCTGTGCTCGAGTATAACTCTGCAGCAGTGAAGTTTGAGTACACCCAGGGAATTATCAGACAAATCTTCACACATCTATTCACGCCAATCTGATTAGTCCTTGTGTGACTAAAACTTATTAATTTTTAAAAAATATCATTCCAATTGAAATTACTCCTGTACATTAGCAATAATTAGCATTTGTTGAACCCTGCAGCTGATTAACTTGCATATTCAGCTCTTCAATGCCCCGTGAGAACTTTGACTGTAACCCAGAAAAGACTCTGAATTTAATTTGTGTTTCATTTGAATAAACAACAAAGTTGATCTTATGACAGAAAGAAGCAGTCATGCAAGAATTCATGCAGGTGTTCTGCTGTTCTGCCAAACCTGTGCTGCTTATTGCTTTGGCTTACATGTTGTTTGTACAAGATTGCAAGGTAACATGGCAGCAAAACTCTGCTCTTTAGAATCTTTCTGGCTTTCTTGCAACCTGCTTCTTAAATTATGTAGAAAATATGAATGAATATGACGTAGTTTGTAGGACAATTCACTTTGATATTATTAAGAAGGAGCTGTCTTGTATTTCCCTTCTTTCATCCTATTTTAATTCATGTCCTCTCAAAACAATGAAAAACGCCTGCTTAGCTGTAGCAGATGGTGCCATCTGACCTGTGGTGAGAAATTAACCATTAATCATCCACCAGCCAACTGCTGCTACATTATCAAATTGATCTGTCATCTGACACTTATTTCCAATCAAACACATAATAAAAAATTTGATTTTATTATGTAAGTACAAGTAATATTTCAGTTTCTCTGACTGGTGGATGAAGAGTCTCTGTAAAACTTGTACTCTGCTCTTGAAGAGTTTTATCACTTTTATACTTTGTGTTCCAGATGCAGACATTAAACGCAGTGTAAGCTCCAGCGGCAGGTCTTTTCTCAGCTCAGAGTCCATGTAAGTAAAACATGGCCACTTCCTGTTTTTGTTCTCCTAATTAAATAATAATAATTTTTTTTAGAATCTTAATGAAAAAAGTTTACACATTATTTGAAAAAAATTTCTGCTGCTTTCAAGTCAAGCATTAGTTTCCAAGTTTTACTGCAATATGACCCCTATTGGAGACTTCATGTCATCTCTGTGGATTAGCAACAAACAGAAAACATGTACATGTATAAAAAATATTGTATTTAAAAACTACATTGTGCCCTTTTTGTGCATTGTCAGCACTCCATCCTTCCTCCAGTCTAACTCAGCTGAGTCAGTAGCCATGGGTTTACTCAGGCAGTTTGAAGGCATGCAGCTTCCTGCAGCCTCGGAGCTCGACTGGCTGGTCCCAGAACATGATGCTCCACAGAAGGTACACCATCTTACTTGCATATAACAAACCTCTACATTACACTCAACGTGCAATAATAATCACCATAGCTGAAAAAAATATTAGCTCTGTAAATATACTTCCTTCATACATGAAAACTGACTCATTCATCTCTGTGCTCTCCTGTAGCTGCTGCCCATCCCTGACTCTTTGCCGATCTCGCCTGATGATGGCGAACACGCTGACATCTACAAGCTGAGGATCCGAGTACGAGGCAACCTTGAGTGGGCGCCACCACGACCGCAGATCATCTTTAATATTCATCCCGCCCCCAAGTGAGTCAAAACCAGCCAGCTGACTCTCTTACTTTGTCCTTGATCTTTCTAATTTTGTAGCTAATTTGATTAAATCTGCCATTCATTTGTTGTCATTGACATCATTGACACAGTCAAAGATCTTCAGTTGCTGTGATGTGACATGTTTAGAGCCCAAAAATATGTTTGTTTTATCCAAGTATTTGGCATAAAAGTGTTTGTTTTCTTGGTACCAATGGGGTTGTTGTTCTGCTCTGCAATTTCTAAATTTGCAGTGTACTTCCAGTCACGTTCCCTTTAGACCACTGTCCTCATTCTACACACTTCTTTTCATGTTTTTTTCCCCTGTCAGGAGGAAGATAGTTGTGGCCAAACAGAATTACCGCTGCGCTGGTTGTGGCACCCGCATTGACCCAGGTATGACCACCAGTGAACCCCAGAAATACTTAAATGTTGAAGAACATTTCAGTTTGAACATGCAGTTTGTTAATGTTTCCATGAATTAGAAAATACAAAAACACTGAATGTTTTCATTACATTAACAGTGTCAGTTCTTGTTTAAAATTAATTTTACATGTGCAGCTTTTATAAGAATATTTTTCAACTTGGTCAGCTTCCCCAAATTTGATGTTTTTAATGGCATTTCCTAAAGGTCCTAATTTCCTAATGTCTAAAAATACTATGCAAAAATACCAAAAGGAGTTGGTCTAAATTTGTGCCTCTTTTGTTTTTGTTTCTATTGGGTATCCATACTTTAGATTATATAAAGCGACTGCGTTACTGCGAATACCTCGGCCGTTATTTCTGTCAGTGCTGCCATGAGAACGCTCAGGCCGTTGTTCCCGGCAGAGTGCTGAGGAAGTGGGACTTCAGCAAGTACTATGTCAGCAACTTCGCCCGGGACCTGCTGAGCAAGATTGCCGGAGACCCGCTGTTCAACCCCAGTGACATCAACAGTGGCCTGTATAAAAAGATCAAAGCTCTGGAGGCCGTCAGGGTGAGTACAGAGACGAATGGGGGATGGGACATTACCCATTAACCAGTTGGTTGCAAATTTTACCTTTTTAGATCTTTTTTGAATCCCACCATAATAACCAATTTTTGCTGATAAACTAGTGTAACTTGATCAGCCTCTGTGGACCAAAATGTAGCTGTTGTTCGCAAAATACTGACTCTGAACTTGTGACTGATTTTGCTGCTTAAAATACTCAGCTTATCATGGTGAAAACTTGGGATGAATAGAGCTGTTTATGCTCTTAACAACAAACAGTAAAGTAACACTGGGGGCATTTCACCTCTTATTCCCTCGGGTTGGTGCTCAGTACCCAGCGGTGGTACAAGACTGTCTGAAACATGCAGTCCTTTAAGTATTAAATTGTAATTATAAAGCCTTTTAAAGCAGCAACACGAGAATTTTATTATGCAACTGCTATTTTAATCTTTTTTAATTAAGTAGTTGATTTAATTCCTTTTAGTGTGCACTAGGTTTATTTATTTTGAACCCAGTGCCCATGTGCACAACAGTGAGATGATGCAGTTGTGTTATTTGGAATTAACACCGAACCTTTTTCATGGAAATATACTGATAGTAAAGACTTGTTTTGAAAAGTGTGTCAGGGCAGCTTATTGCTGCTGGTAAATAGGAATAATACAAAGTTTGAGGCTCTCCCACTTCGGTCAGATGGCAGGAATACTGAGCTTGTCCTTCCTGCTCCTTCCGCCACGTGCTCAACTGTGTTGCTGTGGTTTTTTTAGTGTTTATTTTTCAGGTAACAAGATGATTTTTTCTCCATGTTGTTATTGTTTAGATTTTGAGGGTGCAGCTGTTTCACATGAAAAATCTCTTCAAGACCTGTCGCCTGGCTAAAGAGTAAGACACCTGCTTATGTTTGATTTTCACTTTCACAGTAATATCATAATCTTAGTACACAAGAGCATGATGTTGTGTGTCTGTTTGTATGTGTCTGTTTGTGTGTGCATCTCAGGGTACTGGACCAGTTCGACAGCCTGCCAGGTCACCTGACGGAGGACCTTCACCTCTTCTCTCTCAATGACCTCACTGCTGTGCGTAACGGTGATCTGGCTCCACGCATGAAAGAGCTGCTTAAACTTGGCACCATGCATGTAGCTGGCTGTGTGGTAAGATAATCTTCACTTTTTTCCATCATCCAGTAAATTTATTTCCATAATTAAACACTGAAGTGGCTGTTTTAAAGCCAGCATAGAACACGAGATCTCCATCTGAATCAAATGTCTGCTCTTTGTATAATTTCTGTGTTCATCTCCTCCAGCTGTGCCAGGCCAAAGGCTTCGTGTGCGAGTTCTGTGGCAACGAGAAAGACATCATCTTCCCCTTCCAGATAAACAAGTGCCAGCGCTGCGAAGGTGAGCCCTCTCTGCTGGTGGCAGGCCTGGGGGGCTCGAGAGCCCCCTCCCCCCGCCCCTCCATTTCACATACCTGGAGAGACTGGAAGATCTCCAAACCCCGTAGGCTGGCCAGGGAACTCTCCAGAGACAGGAGAGAGGGGGAGGGAGGGGAGGGAGGAGAGGAGGATTTTGAGCCAGATCAGAGTCAGGGGGTGATGAGTGGAGAGGAAAGAGATGACACAACAGAGGGTGGAGAGGGAAAAATGAGGATACTTAAAGCTTTCACTCCTGGAAGACTGGTGAAAGCTCTCTCCCGGAATAAAAGCAGTGAAGAAGAGCAGGAGATGAAAGAAGGGACAGATTCAGAGAGGGAGGAAGAGTCAAAGTGTGATAAAGGCGAAGAGGAGGGGGGAAATGAAAGCAAGGCACACAGCAGAGAGAGGGTAAATAGTAGGGAAAGGGGAGATGTGCATTCAAAAAAGGAAAAAGTCAACTTATTAAAGGTTCTTCACATGGACAGACTTAAGAAGAGCATCTCCAAAGGAGACAGAAAGGACAGTGAGGGTGAAACATGCAGCAGCATGGAAAGTCTAGAAGAAGTAGGACAAGAGAGGAAAGGACGGTGGAAGGTATCAGGGTTAGTAAGTCTTACCAAGAGTTTCTCAAAAAGAGGGACAGAGGATGAGGGAAAGGCAGATGTGAAAGAGGAACTAAAAAAGTTATTGGAGAAAGGGACAGGAACTGAGGAGGAAGTAGAAGTCAGGATGAACACTGAGGACAATGATGAAATTTCAGACAAAGGGCAAACAGCCGAAACCGAAAACGCTGGGAAATTTACACTTATAAAATCATTAAAACATAATCGGCTGCATGGTATTTTCTCCAGTGGGAGGAGCAAAGGAGAGGATGATAGAAGTGGGGAGAGTGATGGAAAGAAAGAAGGGGATACTGAGGAGGAAGAGCCAGATAGTGTTACTCAGTCTAACTGGAGAGGTCGTAAAACTCGTAAAGCCAGGAGAGTGAGCAGAGGCAAGAAGATCAGGGGAGGAACAGGAAGAGAGAGCAGGACGGAGGGTGGAGAGAGACCAGAGACAAATGATGTAGATTATTGTGCTGAAAAAGGTGGAGGACAAGAGACAGAGCAGTGTTAACACATATAGTGTGTGAAAAATGCAAAAGGTGAAGATAAGATCCCCGAGACAGATCACCCAGGTCACATGAGACACAACTCAGATTTTTGATGGATCCGTTGAATAAAACACTAACTTTTATTTGTACTGATACTGATTACAGATGACTTCAGAATTAGCTGACTTTACAAACCACAGAAAGAAAGTTTACTCTTGTTTCACATGTTTTACCAACATTTTAAGCCTGTACATTTCAATTTGGTTTTCTTGTAGGACTGCTCAATTTCAAGTACAACCACAATGCTGAATATTAAGGCTGATTAGACACTTTATATACAATTTTTACAATAACTAGTAAGCACATGTTAAAATAATTAAGTATAATAAACAAATAAGTGAAATATTTTGGGAAATAGCTATTTTTTACCGTTTTAGAAACAGTTACATAAATATTTAATGCCATTCCCATGTCAGGCAAAAATTAAGCTAGTGGCAGACGCTTGTAAGCTTAGCTTAGCATAAAGGCTTCAAACAAGGATTAATTTTGCTGTCCTAACTATATATTTCTTCTCATCTATAGATATATATTTCTCTTCCTCTTTATTCAATCTCCAGCCTTTTTACTGTCAGTTTGTCTGAAACATTTTGCACTCTCATTCTTGTACTTTCTCATTTGGCGCTGAGTTCTTTGCACTATAGTGGTGTTGGTTTTTTTCTCGCCTCGGCTCTGATGTTAGCACAGTTGCACAGCTGGTGGAGGGTAGACATTTGGCAGCTTTGTGGTGGTGGATGTCTTCGCCTTTGATCACAGAGGTGTTGGTGTGTGAAGCTTTTTTTTTAGCAGTTTAGTTTCCTTTCTCTAGTTCTGAGCTCTGCCTTACTTCTGTTTCGGCCACAGGCACGGCAGAAGATACCAAAGTGGTTTTTTAATCATGAATGTTTAAATTAGAGTTTGCTTTGGTCATGAGTATCAGTTTGGACAACTGTATGAGTAGTCTGTCACATATGATCCTCGTGAGTTACCGGTTTTTATTCCAACCAGTTTAGCTGATTTCACAGATAGTTTGTCCTCTGTGAAAGCAGAAGTTGTAGTGTTGTATTTAAATGTAGACTCTTCCTCCTGCTTAGAGGAAGCATTGTCTGTTGTTTTGCTGCCTTATCTGTGATGTTTTTTAGCCATTCTGTTTTTATTTACATTATTATTGAAGGAGGAATGTCCTATTATGTGAGGTGACTGAGTCAGTGTGTCAGAATGAATGTATAATTTATGCTTTTAGTTGCTTTTACATCTGCCTGCAATTATTTAAGCTTCATATGAAATAAACATGGATTTTAAATATGAGTTTCCTGTCATTTTATCTTTCTTTTATGAAATTTTTGAAGACAAAATCATTTTAAAGAGGGATTTCAGTCACAACTCTCTGCTGGAGCTGTTAGTTTAGACAATGAAGAGTTTGAAAGTGCTCTGCTGAGCTCTGTTGGAAGAATAGGATGTGTCCGTACAGGTTTAGGGTGTGGTCTGTGTTTCCCAGGGTATCAGCTTTCTCTCTCACCTGCCTCCCCCGGCCATCTTCCCTCACTGTCCCTAACTCCTGCGTCTTTTATACTCCTCTTCTCACCCTGCCCACCTCAGGTCTGCCTGTGATTGGCTGTTCTCTTGAATCATCCCATCCTCTTTAGCAGACTGGTTTAACTGGTTTATGATCCCTCAGCACTGTTTTGATTGGCAGATGTGAGCTGTATATACTGTTATCTGGCCTTGTTATGATGACAAACTAGTGCTGTAAAAGGTTCAAAGTGCAACACATCACTGACTCTGTCTTTGTTCTGATTTTTTTTTCTATTTCCCACCTTTCTCAGAGTGCCACGCGTGTTACCATCGCAACTGCTTCAAGGCAGGTAAAGACTGTCCTCGATGTCAGCGGCTGGCGGAGCGGCGAGAGAGGATGGCACGCAAAAATATGGAAGAGCAAGAAGACGAAGGAGGCGGGACTTAGTGCTGGTAACACAGAGACTCCGAGACAAAAGAAGATGAGCACAATGCGACCATGATTGTAGTGACTCGCGGTCCCTCATTCCGTTCCAGTCTTCTCAGACCTGGGTGACAATTCTGTCTGCAAATAGATGTTTTCATCTCAATAGATCGCCAGATGTGCAGTTTTAAAATCATCGGGGCGTCTGTTGTGATGGTGTCATGATGTCTATAATGGGAACATGGCTTATGTTGATATTCAGATGCATTTTATCTAAGCTAAGCTCCTTTTACACATGCACTTTATTGTGAGTAGGTTGTTTTTTCTGTGTCCACTTAAATTGGAACAGATGATTTTGTCAATTTTCCATGAGAGTTTTGTCACTTATATAGAGAAATGTATGGACCCCCTGAAAAGCAAGAAAATGTAGGCCTTTAATTATAAGAAAAAACAATTGCCAAGTTTAAAAAAAAATTCTGGTGATCCATTTTTGAAGTCTGATTTAAATTGTTTTTCCTTTGTGTTTGTGTCTTAAGAAGAGATGAAAAAAGGTCTGCCTGATAACTCTTAAAATTTTTTTAACCTCATGTTAAGTCATAAACAAGAAAGAAAAATCGAAAAATCAGGTTAGACTCGACTTAAAAAACAGATCACCAGAAATAGTTTTTTTTTCACTTGCCTCTCAGGGCTCCTCGGAAATGGTTTAGACTCCAAAACTTACCGATCAGGAGTTCTTGAAAGAAGCATAGCTTTAAAAGTATTTTGACATGTTTTGTGACATTTGTTTATTCTCATATTTAAAGGCCTTATTTTATTTTTGAATTCGATTTCCTTGGACATAATGTGGAATAATGTAGGATTTGAACACTTCATACATTGGCGACACCTAGTGGCAGTATTTTAAGTCACTGAGGCAGACTACAGTTATTTTGACTGGAGAAAAAGTAATATAAAATGATTTTTTTTTTTTGCAGCCTGTGAAAGCACTTGACTTCCTTCATGTAGTTATTTTTCTTTCTTTCCTCCAGCTTTTTTGAGCAGTGCTGCACACGTTAACACTGATCATCAGCACTGAATTGTTCTGTATCTTGGTGTGAATGACAAAACCCTCTGTATTACAGAGAAGTTTTTGACACTAGCCATGTTGCAGTGACATTGACCTACTTGGCACTTTGTTCCTCTGTGGTAAAACTAATATTTGATACGAAACTGGATCAGAAAAATAAGTATTTGCTCAGACTGTTGTTCCCAGGTTTGATATTCCTCCTTCCTACAAACGAAGCTTCTGGCAACTGCTTTAACTCGTGTGATTTTATTGGCTACTGGCTTAGCTGAAGTATGTTTTGTGACCTATTTTTTTTTTTAATTTAATCAAATAGAAAGGAAAATTAAGTTCTCTTTTTATGGTTTGACTTATTTTCATTGCAAAAACTGTACTTGATCAATCTTTCCATTTTGTTGAAGATTTTTTTATTTTAATTTGAAAATATTGAAGGTATTTAACTAATCCCTTTTTTTCTCTGCTCCTGACTGTATTCTTTTAATGTGTTTTAGCCTGCTTATGTGCCTCTGGGACCAATGAACTTAGAGGGGAGTTACATTGGTGAATTCATTGAAGGACTTGGCTGCAGAAAAGGTTTCAGAGTCAGTGTTGCAAATATTTTAAATGAAACTGCTCTCATTGTGTGCTGCTTTGAGTGTGTTTGTATGGTTACTACAAAAAGCTGTGTGAATAAGAGTGTGTGTGTGAGTGTGTGTGCGTGTGCATGTGGGCACATGTCTACCTGCTGTAAATGGCAGCCATGCACAAATGGTTTGTACCAGCCTAATCAGCACTTGCCTGTTTTTTGAACGTCAGAGGTTTTGGAGTGAGAGAGAGCGTGAAGTTATTGCACTGATTCTGTCTGTTCATGCTGAAGGGGCAAGTTAGGACGTCACTTTTTGGGGGGTTATTTTTCAAAGTGTTCGTTTTTGAGAACATGATTTTCCACCATGAAATGTTTCTTTTGTTAATTTCCTGTCACATGGGTAACACAAACATTGTGATTCTAAAATATAATTGGCTCTTGGACTGAAAATCCTGGAAAAGTCTGAAAAATTAGAAAATTTTAAGCAAATGTTTTTTTTTTCTTTTTTTCCCTGGCCTTCCTGCACTTTAAATCATTAGGTGACCCATCAAAATTCTTTCTCAGCCCCTTTTAGAGACACTGTTAAGCTTATTTTAAACTTTTCTGGACATTTAAAAATGACTGATTTTGTCACAAGGCTTTAAACTCAGATGACTTATTGGTGCCTCTGTAGCGAGTTAAATTAACCTCCAGGTTATACTGGTTGAAAAACGAATATGTGAAATTCTTGCAATTCTTAGAGTTACTGGATTTAAAAATCAAACGGTTCGGATTGTAATTTAGTTCCAGCATATTTATGGATTAGCTTCAGAGTACATAACGTCCTCAACAAGCTTTGCTCTGTGTGTGTGTGTGATCCCTCATGAGGTAAAACACACTCCTATGAGACACTGCTTTAAGCAATAAATGTCATATTCATGTCGAAAGCCCTGACAGACGGACAGTTAGCAAACAAACTGAACCCGTGTCGTTAGTTTTTACCAGGCTGCTTTTAAAAGAGACGAAGTGACCGCTGAAGCATCTCCTCAGCAGACTGTTTGTCCTTGGACTGCCTTTAAGACGGAGATGTGTGGAGGTTTAAAGTGCACTACAGATGAAAGTGTCTGCTAATAAAAATGTTAATTATTGTCAATTGATTTATCATGTGTTAACTTGTCTTTGTTCTGTAATTATGTTGATAATAAAATAATGGCCGGACTGTTAATGAGGGTTATTGTTTTTGAGTGATACATGGAAAAGCTAAGATAGTTTTCAGTTAAGTATTGCTAAAGCTGCTGTGTTTTGTTCAAGATGAATCATTGGGTCAGTGAAACATAATCATTGTACAACCAACAAGTATCGAAAGAAAATGGCTTTATTTTAATGTACAAAACAAAGAAAGAGAAACTAGGGGATGTTTGGCATTTTGCTGAAAGAGCAATTGAATGATTATCAAAATGTTTTCATTTGTTGAGCAATTGATTAGCTCTAAACTGAAATTAAACAAAACTTCATCCCTTTATTATTGTAGTCTGGGCAATTTGGAACAATCCATCGTATATTAGAGTGATCAAGTTTTCCTCAGTTGTTGCAAAATTGTACAAAAAAAAATTACAATTTATCACTACTAACTCCAGTCAGTGATTACTACAAATACAATGTGTGCTACTGTGAGAATAAAGAGCGAAATACTCAGAGCTGTAATAGAGTAAATCTACTCACTCCCTTACCGACTATATGCAGCAGAATTGGTGCAGGAACACTGATTGACCACAAATGAGCACAAACACATAAATCACAAATAATGAAACCTTTTCAACTATGTTTGATGGGCTACAACCCAAATAATGTGATTTCCATCTTTCGAAAACATCAACAATTAACCAATGGAGCCATCTAGTGGACATGATGTGAAGTACAGGATATTCCAGTAGAAACTACGGACCACTTGAGAAGTGCAGTTTGACCTTACATGCAAACCTGAGTTTATTACAGGTTTAGATCCTGGTTCTTTAACCCTGAGGTTATTAAATGACCCCGTACAGCCATCGCAGTCAGTGCAGTGTGATGTACATGTTCCCTAATGCATGATTTTAGGGTGTTTTATAGTTAAAAATAACAAGTAACATATTTACTGTGAGCAACCCTGAAGTTAACTCATATCATGAGAGTAATCAATTGAGTTTTGCCGGATCCAGATACAACTGATGGTGATGAAGCTGACGCTGATGAAGACCAAGTACAAGCAGAACAGCAGACGGTCGATGACGATCCCGATCATTTGCCATTCCTGAGAGGTTTGGCTCCCATGGAAGTGTTTGTCCATCTGAAGACGAATGGACATGAGATCTCTGCTCAGCCTCCTCAGTTCCTCCAGCACAGGATCCAGAGAACCCAGGGGGGGTTTCACTGGTGCTCCGTCGCTCTCATGATGACTCGCTGAGATGCTGGTGATGCTGGTGATGCTGGAGTTCACTGCTAGCTCTATGAAAAACAAAGGACAGCTTATTTAAAATCAAAAATACTGAAAACAGCTACCCACCCACAAAATGAAGCTTATCTTAATCACCATATAAATATAATTATTTGCTGTTGGCTGATACATCTCCTTTGAAATGTATCAGCATAACGTCATAAATATAGCTTAGCCATTTTCCTACTTAATTGTAAATGTTGAGTCATTATGAAAGCAATAATTGTAATACTTTTAATGTAAATCAGTTGTCTGCTTTAAGTTCTCATATATACCTCTGGCAGATGGGTTGAGGATGACTGTGGTTCGGTTGCTCTTTTTCTTTGGAGGGAGACAAACCACAACAGCCAGATATCGCAGCACGAGGACGTTGAGCCAGTGAGGCACGGCGCTGTACTGGCTTGAGCTGAACTGGATGTTTGTGATAAACACCGTCTCCAACAGGCTGGCCACCATCAGAGCGAAACTGATGGAGAAGAAAACATCTGCCGGACACAAACCACAAAAACAGGGAGGACTCAGCACATCATTTCATGAAGAAGTGGAGAATTTTTAGTCATATTTCGCTCAAGATCCTGTTTACATTAAAACCTGAGAAACCTGTTGAGGTTTCCAGGATTCTGATCATGTGCATAGAGGTGTGTATTACTGTAAAGAACAGACTAGAAGTAGAGTCCTAATGCACATTAATTGAAGTGTTTTTTATCCATGGGTCGAACTAAGTGCCATGTTGGCATTTAGGCTTTAGAGCTACAGATGCTCTTAACACAGGGAACATATGAAGTGTGTCTGATAAAGTGTAGTATTCTGTAGGTTAAGACACTACAGTTCAGATGGCCATTCTGAGTTTCAGCTTGAGCTCCTCTTAATTTTGCCTAACGTTGTTGACATTTAAGTTAATTGGCAACACAAAAAAAAAAAAACAAATATCCTGCTCAGAGGGCTATCACTGTTTTACTTTTATACTCATGATAACTTAAATAAAATTATGATTCTAATAATAGTGGCTTTATTTTTCCCACGGTTTTTAAGTAGTTTTTCTTGGACAACGATGTTCTTGCAGTATAAGCCATACTGAATCTACAAATGTACATATATATCAAGTCTGTGTTCTGATTTGACTGAGTTATAACATGAAAAAGAGTCAGAATATCGACACAAATTATACTACTGCCACTACTTCAGCTCCAGCTGCTTAGCCAGTTGGAGGGGGAGCTGAATCAGCAAAACAAGACACGCTTTTTCTAAAGTTTAACTGCAGCATCTCTTTTCAGAAGTCTCCAGTTGGTGCAATGTTAGGCTGCTTTAAACATGTTTATTGGAAATAGTTTTAACCAAAGAAATGTTTCCCTATCCATACACACTTTCCTCACTCGTAGACATCATGATATAGACATATATATGTCTATGGTAGACATCACCACTGACACGTTCATTTGGAAAACAATAAAATAAGTAACAATATCACAGGTGTCACCCACTGATAAGAGGTGCTGCCTCCCCTGTGACAGGCAGCAGGTCGTTCATTAGGAGCAGGAAGACGGTGTAGCCCAGGATGAGGGTCATCTTAAAGGCGGAGCGGTCCACACTGTGAGGAGGCAGCAGGAAGCTGAAGAGGTCCAACGTGACAAGGAAACAGCTGGGAATGATGAGGTTGACCACATAGAGGATGGGTCTCCGTCTTAGAATGATCTTTGGGAAGAGAAACGAGAACAACACCAAGATTTTAGTCGAGCTTTTATCTGTGTTTTATTTCTGGATTTAGGTTTAGGAAAGAGGAAGTCATAAGTCCAAGTTTTTCTGATCTTTTATATAGATTCAGTTAGATATTGCCTCTTGTTTTATTTAACTGGAAAGGTCAGTCTCAAGTTGCAGTTTGGTTGATGTTTCATATCACTTCCTGTTGGTATAAACATGCATTGACCACCATGCATTTAGTGTGTAGTGTGACATTAGGAGTGTTCAACTATTAAAACCAGTCATAACGGACAATTAAAATAATTAAAAGTGCTTACATAGTATTTAATCTGAGAGTAACTCCCCTCTTCTAACATCAAAGTATAATGATTCACACTGATATCTGTGAACTCCCACTCGCCGTTTGTCTGCAACACATCTCTGGACTCCTGCAGGATCTCTTCAGCTGTGGCTCCTGGAAATAACCTTATGTCTGTAGCTGGAAGAACATTAGATAAAACGGTTCTGAGTTGTGAAGCCAAATGTAAAAATTTTGTGTCCATATTCATCCACATATGTCAATATTTTAAAAACACCTTAAAGGCTTTTCACAGTTTAGTTTTTCAAGTGATTAACAGAAAAACTGAGCACATATTTTTCTGTAGCAAAACTTGAAGCCAGGCTAGAAACTAACAATTGAAAAAAAAACCAGTCATTTTATTATATAAAAAGCTGGAATTTATCCTGTAGTTTTTTCAAGTCACGCAGTTTAAAGATTAAACAATTTACATTAAAGCAGGTCTTACTAAAGTGAAGATATGATCCAAAGGTCAGAGAGCAGTTCTGGACATCGAAGGGGAAAGTGTAGATTTCTAATCTGCAGGCGCTGACCACTGTGATCGGCTTGTCATCAAACACATGGCCTGTGTTGTATAAGTAGACAAATGGAGTTTTGGGAGATTTGTCCTCATCCATGCTGGGAAAAAAAAGAATTTAAAAACAATTTAATAATACTTAAATTGTTCATTGATTTCATAAGAAGAGGAGAGATTAAACAAAGAAAAGAAGGTTTGTAATCTGGTCAGATATTAGTGGAATAAATGACATAGAATAAATGAATAATGACAAAATATGAGGAAACTTTTCATGGAAATTTTATTTCTCTTCTGTCCAGTTTACAGCATGTAAGACTGCTGACGTAATTTCAGGCTTTCGCTCATTTTTCTGATTTGGATGATAATTTGACAAAATAACTGATCATCCTTTTAACTTACAACTCAGAGATGTGGATGTCTGGGAGCCAAAGCTTTTCCCGAGGGATAGTGACACTTGTAGTTCCACATTCCTTCTCATCCCAGCTCAGTCCCTCGATATCCCACTCCTACATTATAGAGAACAAAAAAAAATCCAAAACAAACAGATCTTCTTTAACAAAAAGTCAATGAACAGTAAGAATTTGATGAGTTTAATTTCAATGTGTTGTAGTTTAATAATTTCAAACAAGTAGGCATACAAATACAATTTTTGAATAAAAGCTTGTTGAGCTAATAGAGAAAAGGGACTCTTCGACATGAAAATGCTTTGATCGGGTCAAAAAATCCACACAGATTTGTGAGTTGTTTTTTTAATCAGTAAACTGAAAACTTACCAGAACTTCCCATAAGACTGTTGTCAAGGTTTGGGATTTTTCATTCTGCAAATAAGACATTTTTTTTTAAGGTTTGACAAAGCCAGTAACACAGATGATAATGAATTTGTTAAAAATGTTTGAACAGGTGCTGACTCACCACTCCTAAAATTCCTATCACAGTGATGCCGAGCCATATGTCAAGTGGCTGTGAGTAGTTTTTTACAGGACGTATCAGATCTTTAGGGAATAAATTCTTCTCAAGTGCGTCAAACAAGGCTTCTGGTGTTGGGCTGGTGCAGTTAAATGCTGCAACAAAACCTGAGTTTAAAAAAAAGAGAGTAGAAAACAAAATCTTCAGCCCTATCGCATTCATATTTATGGGCATTAAAACATTGCAGATCTTTCCTTGTCTGTTGTCCACAACATTGGTATTGTAAGAAGGCCAAAATGGACTGTGGTTGCAATAATTTGCACCTTGTTGTCTTGACAGTATAAATACATAATCTTCTTGTTGTCTCATGATAAGTCAAGATGAGGCTCCAGTAATGATCATAGTCACCACAATGGTTCCTTTCACCTCCTTGTAAGATCAGATGCTTCAGGTCTATCCACTGAAGCAGAGCCATACCAAATTACTGGACACATATATCAAACTAAGCTTGTTGCGATGGTGTCTGATGTTAGGGGGTTCTAAAGATTATAATACTCGCAGCTGGTTTTCCAGGTCCGGGTAGGTTTTTTGGTTGTAGGCTGTCAGGCACATTAGTTGGTTTCATAATGAACAATGGAGCAAATATAAATGCTCTGTGCACAGCAACTGTCAGCCCTTGATTCTTGGTAAAGATGACGGCAGGAAACGTCAGATGAGTAGATTCATCGCACACAACAAGGCTGAATGAGTTGCTCTTGCTCTAAAAGCTTACAAGGAAGTAAAAAATGAAAAATGCTTTGTTCATTTTTGACTTCCTTGTAAGCTTCTGATGAAAAGTGTAGCAGATTTGTTCAGTTCTCTTTTACTGTGGGGTTGTAAAAACTCCAGATATTTGACAGATTTTTGCGCAATCAGCAGCAAATTCAGATGTCATAACACGCTTTTGTTCTTGCAGAGTAGGAAAATGTACATTATTACCACATATGGTTGCAGTTGCCAAAACTTTAATTTGGTTTTACATTTTACATTTGAAAACAGAAAGCTAAGCAGCTGAAAGAGACCCTGCCTGAGGTTCAGCTCAGAGAGATCCTTGGTTGACAAATAACATGCCATTATTAACGGCTTTTATCTGATCTGTAAACTGTTTTTAAATGACACACTAACTGGCAGAAGACCTTTGCTAGCATCTCTGTGTCTTATGTTTCTTGTGATCTCTTTACTGTGAGTAAATTAAATAACATTTAATACTAAATTGATAAAAAGCCATTATTTACAATGGCTGCATATCTACTTTAACAGTATGTACTGCTCAAGAAAAGAGACCTTTTACTTTTATAGGCTAGCTACTACTGTTTTTATACATTTTTTGTCTGATGATTTTGAAAAACATTTAAAATAATGAGATGAATTTCATGGTTTTCTATTGGAAAATAAAAGCTAAAATTAATAAATGGAAAACTCACATAAATATAGACAAAAATACCCATTTGTGTGCCTTGAAGCTGTTGTAAAACCCATTTAGCCCGACGTGTATCATACAACATACAAGATCAGAGGTAACCTGCAACTGTTTAGCTTTTTTAGTTATTTAATGAAAAGTAAAAATGTCTTCCAGCCTTACCATGAAGAAGCATGAAACAGATGAAAATAAACTCTGCTGGCTTTACTTCTGTCATATTTAGTCTCAGTTAAGCCTCTGTCATGAAAATGGCTTCAAAATAAAAGTATTCAACAGTATACTTTATTAGATTGAGGTGTTCTGTGCGAGCAGCTTGAGTTTTTATCAGTGATTAGGTAAAGTGTGTAACCACCTTCAGAGGCCAATATTGACTCTTGAAAAATTTTAGTGTAGGATGACTGGAGCCTCTGGGGTATTTTCAGCTGTATAATGCAGCTTTGAAATGTCTAGCAGGTTTCTTAATCATCTTCAGGTGAATTTGTAGGAGGTTAATTTGACACAAAAACAGGTCCACTTCCTGACAGCTGAGGACGAGGTGAAAACTCTTTCAACATGGCTCTCTCTTTGTCAGTTTGCCTGCCTGAAAACTGCACAAAAAACTTTGTTCTGCCTTATTTGATGGCTAATAAATAATGAAGGTGTTTTGAAGACAGATGTCGTGTCATTGTTTGATTGTGGGTTTATTTCGCAATTGTCATGATACCTTTTTTTTAAATAAAACATTTAATGGTAAAATCCTGTCATTCTCAAATTACTTTTACATTTACATAAAAGAAACCTTGGTTAAGATGTCACTTTGCTTTTGGTTTGATCTCAGGAAATTTGCTCTCTGCAAACAAATAAGCTTTTAGTCAATCAATAAAAAATGAATGAAGTGGCAATTATTCTAATTATAAGCTACTGTTATCTGACATGAAAGCAGAGAAGGTATGTCATCAAATATTGAAATTATACTATTACTGTTTTGCATTATTTTACATTGAGCTTACAAAAAAACGGAGGGCTAAGAATAGAACCCTGGGGGACACCACTCAGATTTATATCATTGATGCCAAAAGCATAGCCCCTGCTTTTGATTTATGTCTCGAGCAAAGTGAGGACAGTACCAGACAATGCAATCACTTCAGATATGATACTGTGCAATGTAAGTGCCACCAGGGTTTAAGCAATGACAGCATTGAAAGTGAACATTTCTCACAAATTACTTCTGTGTCCGCAGGACACTGTCACATTGCTTCACATGGAGGAATACTGCAACATAGTTTTTGATAGTTTTCCAGTGGAAATATGAATAATTAATTATATTTAATGGTGTAAAGAGATCAGAGGAAAAAAACTGTCCAAAGTAATAAAATAAAAAATGAAATATTTCCAGACAGCTGATCTTCAAAAACATAAAACCCTCCGTGACTGAATATGCTGATGAGTGTGTGAAAAACTCCTACAGGCATTTGGTAAGACATAGAAGAGAGACATTAGCATTATTCAGATCATGAAAAGTAAACGAAGCAAACTGAACATATTTAATGTACTGTTTATTGTGGACAGACAGGTGATGTGCTTGGCAACCTACAATCAACCTACTGAGCCGAATCTAAAAAAAATTATCTGCAAGTAGCATCATCATCATGACAAACAATAGATATTAGACACCTTGCTAAGGAGAAAACAGTATTAGCCATCACCTCTCTAGTGACAAACTATTCACTTTTCACAGATTAGTCAAGGTGTGACATTTTAGGGGACATAAGCACATGAAAAAACCTTTTTAAGTGTCTTTTTAAGGGGATCTTTTAACAAATGTTACAGAAATGGTTACTAATAAATGTATGCAGGGAGTGTTCTGTCTTCTGGTTATACAAATTGCTTTTTAATTCACTCTTTAGAAGTCCATTGAATTGTCTGTAAATTGAATCTCTCACATTAGACCCTTGTCCAATTAGGACTGACTGATCCAGATGCACCACATGGAGATGATGACCAGGGCGTAGCAGGAGATAAGCAGCAGATAGATGCGGAAGAGCAGGAAGTCAAGAACATATCCGACATGACACCACTGGTCCTGCAGCTCGCTCTCCTTCTGCAGAGAGGTGAGGTGGGCACGAAGGTCCCCCAAGTATTGACAGATCTGCTGCAGTTCAGGCAGAGCAGCTGTACCTACAAGGAGTATAATGATAGAAGAAACCACAGTATATATCTGTTTATTCAGTGAAAGTTCTTCCTTGAGTGGGCATCATTGAGTCTGATGGCTTATGGAACTGGTGAATGAAGTGATGTCAGATTGCCTTTCTCCAAAGGTTTATTTTGTTTTATCTTTTTGCTGCCGGGCTACTGCATCCCCAGCAGCCTCGATGCACTCACTGAAATAAATGAGAGGACTAAATGCCTGATTTTGATGTGAATACGGCCTCCTGTTGTGTAGCCTCCTGAACCACCTGACAAAACTAACCTCAACTTGGCAATATATGATCTTTTAGAAGGAGGAGTAAAATACATTTGGCCGTTAAAATGCTGTTCATTAATGAAAACTGGAAACATTTCTCGAAAAAAAAAATTAAATTGCCAAAATGGAATGCCAATTATAAGATTTCAGGCTGTTTATTTCATTACTGTGCAGGCCCATTCTCTTAAAAAAAAGAAAACATTTCCCTTTCTGATGAATACAGCTTCACATTGACCCCCAAAAATGACCTTAAGTAGTTTTTTTGTGATTTACTCAGTCTATTTGTTTACCTCCAGTGCTCAGTGGATGCTGTACAGGCATCTGGCCGGCTGGTTGGATGATGCATGGTCCTGAAGTCCCATTTGAGCTGTTGTCAGGTTTATCCTTCTGTGGTATAGAGGGGGGCTGAATGTCCTCCGGCCATCGGTAGCAGATGAGGTTGGCTATGTGTTTGAGGACAAGAACCCTCACCCAGTTTGGAACCTCTTGATATTTCATGGAGCTGTGGTGGAGGACGTTGGTAATAATGACCGTCTCCAGTAGACTGATGACCATGAGGGCCAGACACACGGAGAAATAGATACCTAGATTGAGAGATCAAAGGATGCACATTAATCTGGTCATATGACTTTTTAAAGTTTAAAATTTTTCTCAGAAGACGGTCAAAATATATCTGAAGGGATGAGACAGAGTTGATGGTCAGTTTCAGTTATTTCTTTCCAGCTTTCAAAACTTTTATAGTCCCTTTTTAAAGATTTTGTCACCTCTACATGCCGTTACTTCTGACCTATGATGGGCGTGCCGTTTGCTGTGCTGGGCAGCAAGTCATTCATGATGAGAAGAAAGACGGTGTAACCCAGGATGAGGGTCATCTTGAAGGAGGCGCGGTCGACGCTGTGGGGGGGCAGGTAGAAGGACAGGATGTCGATGAGCATGAGGAAGGAGCTGGGGATCAGCAGGTTGACCACGTAGAGCACTGGCCGCCGCTTTATGACCACCTAGTGAACAACAGACACTTTAGAGAGTCTCACACCTTAACTGGATAGAACATCAATAGCTTTTAGGAAAAATGTTCACCAACGAGCCGCTAGCTGTGCCTGTCTGCTATTTAGTGCTAAACAGGTAATATGCATAAGCATTTTTAGAGGGTCCTTTTCACTGAAAATAGCTGTCTATTTTTGGTAATAGCATTATATGAGTAGTGAGAGTGACCTAAAATAGTTTTTTGCTGGACAGCTAAATAACAAAGCTTAAACTCACTTTAAAGCTTTGCAAACCCAAAGAAAGCTGAAGATTCAGGTGCTTAGTCCCTTGTGTGTTCATTGGTATCGTCACATTGATTTTACCTCATAATTTGAAATATTGTTATCGTGAATAATTTGACATTTAAAAAAAAGGAAAGAAAAACATTAAATAATGATCTTAATGAGTTATGAAAAAAAATTACAAAACAATATCTCTAAATTAAAAATATAAAACCACAACATAAAACTAGTTAGTTTACCTGAGAACAAAGATGCACTTTAGCTTTTGTGCAGTTTAAATAAATGAGAAAAAACATAAAGCACTGTAAAATGTTTGATAGAAACACAGTTTATTCACTGCTGTTATATTTGCAGACATAAAGGCTGTAAACTCAGTCGCTTCCCTCACCCAGAAGGTAATGATGTCCCACTCGTCGATCCCAAACTGGAGGATGGAGGTTTCTCCCAGTATGTCCACCAGCTCCCATTCTCCACTGGCTTCCAGGTAACGTTTGGAGTTTCGAGACATCTCTGTGAATGTCAGGGCTGGACTGACCCTCACATCCCTGACTGCAGAAGAGAATTACACAGTGAGAGAAGGAAAACTAGCTGGTAGCTGACCTAAATAAATAAGTGCTGAATATAATAATTGATTTATGAGTTTAAAAATCAGTATCATTGTATTCTTTGAATTTATTTTTATCCTCTGCAAAAAATCCTGGAGGTGTAACAGGCTGCAGTGGCATTATCAGATCCATTAGTAAGATGTATAGCGAATGACTGAGTGATTATGTGATTATGTGAATATAAATAAGTCTTTTCTTACTTGTGTGCATGTAGGAGCCAAATGTAAATGTGCAATTCTGCACGTCAAAAGGAAAACTGAAGATCTCCAGGTTGCAGGCTGAGACAAGCCGCAGCATCCTGTCCCAGCGGATGTGGCCGGTGTGGTTCACGTAGACGTAAGGACACGCTTGGGAAACGTCATCATCGACACTGGGAGGATTGCAAGTGGAGGAGTGAGGATGAAGTAAAAGAAATAAACAGAAACACATTAAAAGAAGAACACTCTGAGGAAGTATTTAAGTGGGATCTATAGGGAAACAAAAGCACGGGGTAAAATCACTCTCACAATTAGTACAATTTTTTCTGCTCTCTCAGCTTGCATGCTGAACCTTAAACGATGAGTCATGCCCCTTAATGGGGTGTGCAAATGATGCATTTTCATACCCTGTTTATCCTCGGGGACTGATGTATGTGCTGCAGCCTCAGAGAGCAGTGATGCAGCCGGTTCACAAGGTCAGAACACAGAACTCTGATTCAGGAGCTGTTTTCTCCTCTCATTTAGATCTTTGCCAACAACCCTCACTGAACAGATTTTCATTCTTACATTTATGGCAACTTTTCAGAGTGCATAAGCCATTCAGTTTTTACAGAGTTCATTTTTTTAGTGTTGATGATTTGGTGTCAAGAATGAACCACTGACATTTGAACTTAATATGATGTGAAGGGATTTTATGTGCACCCAACTGTCTTATTATATAAACGTCTATGTATTAAGACAGTTAGTTTGTGGAGACCCTAAGAGATTCTTCAGGAAAAAAAAATTAGGGAACTTACAACTCATACACAATGATGTCTGGAGACCAGAGCTTCTTCACAGGAAGAGAAATCCTGGTGACACCATCACACTAATCAGGGTCCCAAACAAGGAACTAATGGTGCCAATACTGAAGTGAAATAAATGCACTGTTAAACTTACACGTATGTTTTGTTGCAGACACACAATAAGTTAA
>JAPZDV010000021.1:13120867-13131102 GCA_029814665.1 Acanthurus lineatus | reverse complement strand
CTGTGTTATTTTGTAAAAGTCAGAAGGAGGGCAGACTAAAAGTGTGTGCAAAGGTCCAAAATATTTAGCAACACAGCCCTCATATGCTTGCCATATATTAAAAACAGGATAACTCAAACCCACATTAGCCTCTATACTTTAACAGCTATCTGTGAGGCTGTGAACTTTGACTTTACTATCAAAAAACAACAAAATTTTGTTTCAGCTTCACTTTGTTGATGGAACATTTGCATTTTTTTTATAAAAATCTCAAGTTTCTTTCTCTTCTTGGTTGCACACTGTGGCCTTAGTTTGCTAATCATAACATGTAATGCCTAAATAAATTTAAAACTTTTGACTTGTATATGTGGACACTTAACATGCTAGCATAATATAACTAACCTGAATAACTGTATCATGGAAGCTGTACTCACCGTGCATGAGCAGAGAGATGGAGATGAATAGAAGCTTAGAAGGCTTGACTTTCAGCGGGCAGCACTAAAAACATTAACATTAAGTAAAGTGTGAGGTCAAAAGCGGTTGTTATGCTAAGTGTTGTGCAGGTGGTTAGGCCTGTCCTGTAATGTTGTCTTGTTTAGGAAATACAGACAAGTTGCATTTTGAAATCTCAATGTCAGTTTTTTGTAAAATGTGTGATGCCTAAAATCAATCGAATCCCACTGAGTCCCAGTGGAAAACCAACATGTGATGATCTGCAGAACACTTGAATGTGTCCAATAGCAGATAGAGAAGCTGTTTTTGTAAATGATTTTCAATCCCACTTGTTCTTTATATTTAGACAGTTGAATGCGAGGTATGAACTTTAAAATTAATCTCATATAGTATCAATCTTGAAGATGAAAAAATATATTTTGATGTGTTTTTACTAGTGCAGAGTTTGTTTATTATATCATTACAAGGATTTTAACTGACCGGGCTGTGAGCATTAAAAGTAATTAAGAAGGCTGTAACTGATGGTCATGTTTGCTAGTTTGAGTCATAAAGAAGTATCATTGTTACATGGATACTGATGCAGAACTCGTTCAGAGTTTCTTCAAGTACGTTTGAAATCGTGATTTGTGTTTTATGTTATTTATTTTATTAATGTATTTTGGTCTGGGGGGCCATTATTAGCAGATGGTGTTGGTTGTTGAGTTTGAATGTTAGGATTTAAAACTGGCATAAAATAAAAAAGATAAAAAGAAAAATAGTTGGAACATGATTATGTTCAGTCCGTGACTTGTTGCCAAATGTTAGCACCCCCCTGCCTGACATCATCTAACAAAACACACACTCCTATCTCCACCTCCTGAAGGACTTTGTTGAATGATGCCTCAACCAGACTACACACACTACTGTGTCACGATGATCCTCTTGCTCTTCAGTAACTCCACATGTTGCTACTTGTCCCTTGGAGATGACACAACTGTTAAGAGTACAAAGGCTACAATACACCTATCAAACAATTTAATATTTATATTTTATAGCTTATAAAAAAATATAGAAGTAACATGAAACTGACACAGGGACACAATCTATCTGCCACTTCAGCACCATGGACAGCTCCATGAATTTACCAGAGTACAGTATAGTTAATTTATTTATGTAAGTACTTCAGTGTACTTCAGAGCATAAACAGCTCTGCCCCTGAACTATCTCTGCTACTAGAGGATGGAGATGTGGGATAGCAGGTTAGCAAGTGGTGCATCAAATTAATTTGGTCAACCATGGGGATGGGTGTCCACTGCCATTCTTCAAATCGCCTTCTGATAATGTTTGAAAAGAAGGTCAATCAAGTACTGAGTGAATATTTTTTCAAGTTATGTTTATTTTGTATACAGTGGTTTCCTCCATTTCAAAAATAGCACAATAGAACACAAAAGGCTCAAAACTACATGTAGTTAATGTAGTGGAGCTAATTGAAAGGTCCAGTGTGTAGAATTTAGGGGTGTCCATTGAGAGAAAATGGCATAATTGCATGGAAAGTCCACTACTGTTTTCATTAATGTATGATCACCTCAAAATAAGAATCTACGTGTTTTAATTACGTTACAACAAGCCTTTTATATTTACAGAAAGATCAGGTCTACCTCAGCAAAGTCCACCATGTTGCATGGCCATGTTTCTACAGTTGCCAACAAACAACATTAGCTCTTAAGAGGGTATTTTAGCATCTCTTTTTCTTTTCTTTTTTATCCCACCGTCACTTCTTATGCATGTTTGGAAGGGCAGGGTGAGCAGAATGATATTTAGGTGTGTGTGATCTCTTACTTCACCACTAGGTACCACCATATACCACTAAATCCTACACACTAGACCTTTAATGTCCAAAAGCCACAATATAACCATTTTTAAAAACAAGACTCACACATTTACTTTAGATTTTGAATAAATGACTGGGCTCCAAAGTAAACCATCTAAATACATAGCAATATTATCATGTATTGATTAAAATTCAACTAACATTTTAGTCCAGCTACATAAATGGAGCCCCTTGAAACAGAGTTGTCTACTGGCTGTATGAGTTCACCCAGACTAATATGATGGTAATGAAGCTGACTGATATGAAGAGGATGTAGAGGCCGAACAGCAGGCGTTCTATGATGAAACCCACCTGGATCCACTCCTCTGAGCTCTTGCTTCTACCCAGCTGCTGCTCCACACGCAGGCGGATGGCCTGGAGGTCTCTGCCCAGCCTCCTCAGCTCCTGCAAGGCCTTGCTCTGTTGTGCTGGCCCCTCCTGTGCTGGTCCCTCGTCAGCTTTTTGCTGTACAGCCGCAGTGCTCAGTTTTATGTCTGGTTTCGATGGAAAAAAAGGTGGAATTAAAAAAAAAAACCCCCCACAAAATACTTATCCTACACTCTCAGAGGAACATATGTGTATTAACAATTAACAATCATATCGATCCCTCTATTTCTGAATTTCATACTTGTAATTAACCACTGAAGAACATTATATAAACAGTATACCTGAAACCTTTGGTTCTTTAGTCTTCTGAGGCAGGCAAACAAGATAGCCAAGTATTTGCAGAACAAACACTCGGATCCAGTGAGGGACAGGAGAGAAGTCAGCAGAGCCATTCAGAAGATTGGTGATGAAGATCGTCTCCAGCAGACTGGCAACCATCAGAGCCAGGCAGAGAGAGAAGAAGACATCTGGCAGAGAGAGAGAGAGAGAGAGAGAGAGAGAGAGAGAGAGAGAGAGAGAGACAAGAGAAAGTAAACTTTTTTCACTTTTAGATAGTCTTTTATTTTATTGTATTTTCAGCAGGTGAATAGCTGCCTATGCTGCTGCCCTTTTAGAAATTCAGCTTTAAAAATATGTATAAATCTAACCAGACTGACCACTGTGTCTGTTAATCCAACAGAGGATAGAAATCAAGATTGCAGCAAATCCACAACAGTTGTTCACATTATCTGCCCAAAATGGCCATGTTCAAAAGATCTTTGGACACCTAAAAAACTTTTCAATCATAATGTTAAAAAAATTTGATGAGGACCACCTATCCACATCCGAGGATGACTAAGTGGCAAAGGAGTTTTTTGAGCTATGAGTTTAAATATTACTGACTTATGAGAGGTATAGCGTTTCCAGTGACGGGCAGCAGGTCATTCATGATGAGCAGGAAGACAGTGTAGCCCAAGATGAGGGTCATCTTGAAGGAGGAGCGGTCCACACTCTGGAGAGGCAGCAGGAAGCTGAAGAGGTCCACTGTGATGAGGAAGCAGCTGGGAATGATGAGGTTTACCACATACAGGGTGGCCCGGCGCCTCACTCTGATCTGCAAAAGGGAACAAAAAAACATTGCTAGGTACTATTCTTTGCAAAAATTAGGATGTTTAAGGTGTGCAAACTAGCTATTTGTTAAGTATCAACATGCAGAAGTACTTCAAGTGAGATAAAATATATGCTCATAACAGAGTTCAACATAGTATTACAGCTGTTGGTGAAATAGTCACTTAATTTATTCAGTAGGATCAGCATGCATGGTCATAAATTTTAAATCTTTTTAACGACAATTTGTAAGACCATCTGTTTTGCCTGCATTACTTATTGCGTGAAAAAAAACCCAGGTTAGAGTCCAGTCTGTGTTAAGGCTTAGGCAAGGAGATAACTTTGGTTGTAAGGTAAGAGAAGCATCTTTATATATTGTTTGTGAAAAAGTCAAATTAAGTATGTAAATCTTTCTTTGGTTAAAGGTAAGGAAAGATTGTGATTTTGATTAAGTGTTAAATAAATAAAGAAAGTAGAATTTGATTTTTGTTATTTAGATTTGCGTATGTAGACACACATTTTGCTCTTATAAGCCTTTAAGAATATGTCACTAACAGCAGTGACACTGGGTTGTACAGTTTCAACATAATGATAATTAAAAAATATGTATATATTTTGAAGCCAGAAAATTTTTATCATAAATGCTTGAAAGCTGAGTGTGTCCCTTATTGCTCTGAAAAAACTGAGCAGAGCAAGATTAGCTTAGTGCCAGTTTGAGACTTTTTTATAGAGTTCTGAGTATATAAAAATATTGTGCTTGAAAGAACTTGGTCTCTACTGTAGCTGCGTAATGAAAGACTACATGCAAGTGAAGTGTTAAGGAGAGAATAAAAAAGCGAATTAAAAAAGATACAGTGAAATGCTTGCCTAAAATTCAGCTTACTGTCAAACTACCATAATTTACAAACATTAAAATCGACCAACATGAAATGCAAGCTCATCAACTTGATCAACATCATCAGGTCCTGGGCTGTGTTTGTGGGAGGTGATATCCAGCAGCTCCCATTCCCCCATGGTGGTCATCACCCTCTTTGAGCGCTTTGTGATGTCTTCCGTAGGCCATCCTAGCAAAATCTTTATGTCCATAGCTGGGGACAGAAGAATAGACAAATAGATTATCCTCTGAAATAAAAGTCAATCAAAAATATGTATCAACATTATAGAAGTACAGGCACTTACAGTCTTGTGAAATTCATGTAGTTTATACCTGATAAAGAGGGTTAGAATACACACAGACATTCATTTGGCTCCACCTACTGTGCTCATAGAGTCCAGGAGAGGGCGGAGCCTATGTGAAATTGGACACATTTTACAATATTGTAACCCTAGTTCTGTAAGCGCAGACAGAGGTCTCTACCAATGGAACCTGATGCCTCTACACCTCTTTCCTGAAAAACAGGGAGGTAGCATCGACACTTCCTTTTGTAGAGTGGAACAAATGCAAGTAGTGACTTCCTAATTGGCTGGCTATGCATATACAGATTTTCAGTGGGTGAATGCATGTTTATCACTGGAGGAGAGCAATGCCTTGGAGGCTTTGGGTGAAGTACTTACCTGTGTGGATGTAGGAGTTGAAAGTGAAAGTGCAGTTCTGTATGTCGAAGGGAAAGGTGTAGATGTTGAGGTTACAGGAGCTGACAACCCTGGCTGGTTTACTATCACGCACATACCCATTGCTGTACAGATGCACATAAGGGACCGGTGGAGCTTTATCTTCATCCATACTGCAGGACAGCAAATAAGCAGAACAGTTATGAATGTAATGTCTGCAGAGTAAGAGCATGGCACCTTTGGTTTATCTAATGCTACAAACAAGAAATAGGTTTTGTGGTATTTCTGAATTGAAAGGAAACCGATGTTTCTTGTATCAAACTTTGTTGTTTCTTTTTCTTTCCTTTTCCAGAGATTGACTGTGATTTTGCTCTTTTCATATGAGCAGAATCAAACCACAATTCATCTCAATTGAGATCAAAGGTGAACTTTACCAACAACATTTTGGTACAGAGACCTTCATCAGGTTATTTTACAAGACAATAGTAGAGATCATCTTAAATAGGTTAATTTTGACCAATCAGGTAACACCATAGACTGACATCATCCATATTACCATCAAGAACACCTGGACCAATAATTGGTCATTGATTGGTCATCATCAGTCGATTTGGTGATGGAACTCACAATTCATTGATGACAATATCTGGCACCCAGAATTTGTCTCTAGGTAGGGAAATCCTATTGATGCCGCACTGGACTGGGTCCCAGCTCACATACTCGTTTTTCCACTCCTAAAACAACAAACCTGGTGTCAGTCTGTGGTTCAGAAGATATGTGAAAATCAAGATATCACAATAATCACATTTAAAAAATTTAAGATTGATGACTGCGGTACTTACAAAACCTAGCCAGATGTAAGTGGTCAGGAGTTGAGCTTTTTCATCCTGGAAAACAAGAAAAGTTATAAGGCATAAAAATGACAATGGACTGTCTAATGTGTTTTTTGATGCATAGATTGAAGCAGAGCAACACAAAGAAATGTTTCAATCAAATTACATGTAACTGCTAACAGAAAAGTAGAGAGTGTTGCACTTTTGGCAATAATATTGAATACATAGTACCAATTTATCTATCTATGAAATCCATCTTGAAATAGTATACATTTGATGAAACATTCTAATACTGTAGAAGTGCAACACGCAAATGCAAAATTATCAGTGCCACATTTCATTTACACACAGTTACACAGCAACACTGCCTTTGTCTATTAAGAGCTTAACATACCACTCCTAGTATCCCATACAAGGTGAAGTGGACGCTGACGTTGGTGCAGGTTGACATGTTCATGACGGGTCGTATGGCACTCAGGTTAAAGATGGGCCTCAGAGCCTTCAGCATGGCTGGGAAGCTTGGGTCAGAGCAGTTCACCTCAATGGCACTGCACACAGCTGATGAAAGGAGACAAAAATTAAAAGACCAGTCATGAACATACTTTGGCTTGTGTGATTTTTAACAAGTAGTAAACCTGCAACTCACAAAGTTAATTGTAAATATGGAGATTGCCTTACTCATTGATCACAGTAATATTAGTATTTAGATAAACTTATTTTGATGAACCATAAATTTCTCTTAGAATGTCCCATTTTCATCTCTCAATATTGCACATGCATTGCATATTTTAACCGCCAGTTCTGTACTGAGACTGATTTGTTTGTTATTAGAGCAGCAGGTAAACATAGACAGATTACAGTAAGACTTAAGGTCTGATCCTCAATATTGTGCTGACCATAAACATAAAGTTTACCTGGTGTAAGAATGAGAAACAAGACTAGAGTGGGCCAGACTGAAGGAGGGAGACACTAAAAATATAAAAAGCAAAACAGCATTTATGTTAAAATATAATAATTCAATAGTTATATTTACACATATATTTCATCAACAAAAAAATTTATCATTTTATTCTAAAAATGAATTATTTTAAAATGAAAAGCAACAAAAACAAACATAAAACACTGTCGGTTATAAAGAAAACTTATGATTATTGTTATGGATTTATTACTTTAGTCTTAGTCTAATTTAGTCTTGGAAAAACACTTCATAGCATACAGAATAACCATGGAAATATACTTCACCTCTAGTGTTGTACCCTTGGAGGTCATAATGTCCAGAGATGAATCTGACTACAGTTGTCTGATTAAAGCAGTTTCTTCAGTATCACATATCTGCAGATCACAGAATAATCATCACAGTTACTTCAGTAGAACTTTTGCTATTAGTTATAAATGTTAAGAATAGTCTTCTAAATAAACTGCTGAGGTTATCCATAAATAAACCTTGCTGCACGGAAAAAGCGGGCCCACCACTTACCTGACAAACTTTCTCTTGCCTGACTAAATCTGGCTGTAGTGGCCAAGATATACAAAGTGTCCCTGTAAACTGAGCGTGATGTGGACAAACCCCCGGCAAATTATGTGGGAAATGGAAAACTCTGCAAGGCAGCAACTTTGCCTGCCAGTGGTTTTGTACAAAACAAAGATATACAAGAGTGGATGTGTTGTTGTACCGCAGCGTGTGACTTGCAGATGATGGAGACTGACCACATTGGTATCAGTTTTACATCTGAGAGTTGTATGCAAATAAACACTGGTTTATCTGTAAGAAACTGGTGTGCTTTGGTGTCACTCTGCATGGCTTTTTTTTTTTTTTTGGTATGTTATTGTTTCTGCCAAAATTGAACAGGTTACATAACTCTGCTCTTACAAGCTTTTTCTTTCATATAGATTTTTGGTATTTCCCTATGTCTTACCTTGATGGTATGAAAGGTAAAAAAAAAAGAAAATCTACATGAACAGCATTGTCTGAAGTATGAGTTATGTCTGGAATGTAAAAAGAAAGATATATATGCAAAAAAAATTAGATCTGGCACTAAAAATAGATAAGAAAATTATTCACCAACTTTAACAATTGCTTTGTAACTAAAGTCACATGTTTTTAGGCAAAAATTTCAAAGTTTGTATGTTTTAGCTTCTCGCTTTTGGTTGGTTGCTGGATGTGGTCAGCAAAACCATGGACCTTGCAGTTCATAAATACAAATTAAGTGACTCAGAAAGAAAAAAATATTATCGAGAAAGCAATTAAAGTAGATAAATAGACTACCATGTCTTTCCAAGTGGTCCTCCTTCAACCTTCGCACAATTAAAGATGATACAGATCAATGGTTGTGATCCTAATCTTTAACCATGATTTCTATGTAGTGTCTGTGTTGTAACCTCCTTAGCATTTTGCTAAATGCTTGTGTCTGACAACAGTCCTAAAATCACTGTAAACCAAAGCCTCTTTTAAATTTTTCAAAAGCACAAAAGGGGGTGTGGGTGTAGACAAACAGTAACAGATCAGGTTACTTAAGTATAATAATAAAAAAAAAAAGAAAAAAGAAAAAATGAATCACCGCAATTTGAAAAGTTAAACTACTCACAATAAAACATAAATACATGCAGTTTATTGTATGTGTAGGCTTTATTTATGTTGCTTTCTGTTTTACTGAAAGGTATGTTAACATACATTTAAGAAGAAAACAATATGTAAAAGAAAAAATACTGCCAACAAAAATAAACTTGAAATATGATGGAGAATACAAAACAATGAAACAGAATGAAGGGAGGGAAAAATTATTTGCATCTTTGCATTGGCTTTGCATTTCACTGTGTCGTGTGCAAAAATCACCTCCATTTCTATGTGAACACACTTTTATACGACTTATCCTTTGCTGATGTGAACTTTGGCATTAAACATCAGTAAAAACCTTCATAATAAAACTTTAAAAATAATAATAGGTACTCTAAGACAGATATTAGATTTATTTCATTAATAAAAGGCCCTAAATGAAACAAAAACTCAATTACAGATGCCAAGCTGACAACCCTCACAATGATCAGGCTCATGAGGACTCTTCACCGGCACGCGCCTGTAAGAGCTTTCATATTTGCCCAGGTTCTCATAGTAGCATTTTATTCTTATCTTCTTCACCAGATTCTCCAGAATGGTGCCGATGTTCCTCCGGAAAAATTTTGGCTCCTCCATTGGAGCATCATAGCACATTTTGCAGCTCTGACCAAGGCCCTTCACTTTGACGATGCCGTATCGATTCATCAGGCACATGTGGAAGACGATGGTCACTTTATTTGAAGGCCACCATCTTCTGCACATGGTGCATCTAAAGCTTAAAAGAGACAGAGGACCGAAGTTAAAGAAAGTCTACACCAAAATTATATGGAAACTTAAGTTTTAGATACAGAGAGTAACTTGAGGAAGTGCTGCTTTGGAAGAATAAATTATATAATTGGGTTTAAAAGTCTGAAATTTTTGACTAAATAATGTTGTCAGACAGAAGTCTCTGAAATAGGCAATAATAGAGTGAATAGAGTTCTGGATCTGAAAGTGCTTAAACTTAAAACAGAACTCTTAAATCATCCTATCCTACCCAAAGCCAAAGAAATTAATTTGAATTAATTAATATTATATATCCTTCAAGTAACCTCTTAAGTTTAAGATTTAAATTTCAAAGTTATGTTTGCTCATTTTGCAACTCGGTTATTGAAACCTTATAACAACACATTTTCTCAGCTTGTGGTCACTCCTAACTATTTTGGAAAGAAGAATGTACTGATTACACTCAGTTCATATGTGTATGTAATGTATGGAGTAGTTATAAAAGAAACAGAATTATCATGGCAAAATACTACAAACACAAAGCTAAAATGAATGAAAAATGAATGAAAACTCCAACGATTTTTTAAAGCTTTCTATAATGAATTTTTGTTGTACCACAAATCTCTGAAATATAAGTTCTAAATATGAAAATCAGTCCCTCAATTGTATGTAAATGTACAAATAATAGACCCCATTTGGGCAAATTGATATGTTTTGACTATCATATGAAGACCAGTATTCTTTGTTTTGTATTACATTTTTTGTATTGTTTATATCT
>JAPZDV010000021.1:13088590-13120767 GCA_029814665.1 Acanthurus lineatus | reverse complement strand
CAAGGGGAAGGAGCAAGTTACCTGAAACGAGAGAAGAGTTAGATGTCAAAACAAAGCAGGAAGCCACAAGACAACATAGACACGTGACAAAACTAAATATAACTTAACATGACTTCTTGGACATGACAGACACATCCTGTTTTGAGTTATTTTGCTAAAATTTTTGGTATCATACAACAACATATTGATAATAAATGCTGCTAACACTAGGTGTAAATGTAATCATCTTATATCATTTTAAAATAAATTTGGTTTTGAGACACATTGTAATACAAGTTATAAAAGGTGTTACAGAAAACTCTTTTATTTTCTATTGAAAGTTCTGAGAGTTTTTAGTGTCACTTTAACACTGATAGGTTGAAAGGACAGGAAATATGGACTATTTTCATGATTCAGAAAATGTTTTACTGTGTTTTCTAACTTATGCTGATCTTGGTCTTTTATCTTATTTCTGCCCGATAAGAGTTATCTTCATTATTTTGTTGAAAATCAAGAAAATATAATCACTTGCACAATGTGGTAATCCAGTTTGTTTTTCATTTTGAGAATCAAACAAGATCAGCAGGCTTCTCGCAGCAATCTTAGGATAATATTCCTCCTTTGTGAAAACACAGTTTCACCTCAGAGCTAAGCTTTTGTTTGCACTTCTCCAGATGGGTGCAAATGAAGGATTTGTGTCTGCATTCACAATCCACTCCGCTGAGAGTTGTGTCTGTGCATTGATGAGGTCTTATTTTCCAATCTGAAATCCCTCCCACCCCTGAGAGAGCTGGCTTTCATATGATCACAGGTGAATATCTCTATCCAACATTGCTGAGATTTTTTTAGTGATGCTTAATCTGTCTTGGCAACTGGTCTGATGGTTTTTGGCACCGGCAATACTCATGTCACTTATCACTCAGTCATAACTTACAGTTTGGAGGCTTTTGGACAAATTATGTCAAGTATGCCCTGTGTTAATGTATGAATTATTTTTAAAAAATATTTATTATAATTTTTTTAAGGCATTTTCTTGTAGAGTAATACCTGAAAGAGGTTTTAATGTCATTCTGGCGAAGTTTTTTATAGTGCAGACGTCACATGTTTGTGTAAAGAATGTTACCAGTGAAGTAATCGCTAGTTAAACTGTATTAAAGGTCCCGTGTGTAGGATTTAATGGCATCTAGTGGTCAGGTTGGAGATTGCAATCAACCATATATCCCTCCACTGACCCTCCCGATCCAAAAATGTAAACAAATACAAACATAAAAATTTAGATATAATTACGTCAAAAAAAGGGATGCAAATCTTCTTGTCAGCACTCTGCATAAAGCAAACTGTTGTTGCATTACGGATCATTTGAAAAATAAAGATAAAAAAGGAGCCCCTATATTTTCTTGCACTTCAGTTTTTTTAGTGAGCATAAATTTTGTATTCAGTAGGAGCCATTTCAAAAAGACTTGTGTGATTGGACCCCAGAGATGTGATGCATGATAAGCATAAGCCCATGAAGATAAACAGGAGATGGAATCCCCTGGAGTCTTCATGCTGCAGATGATGGAGTAAAACCAGCAGACAGAAGAAAAAGACACTTTTTATTTAATCACCTGCATCATCCTGAGGGATAGAGTGGTGATGAGGAGCAGCTGGGTTTCTCAGATGTAAGTCAGAAGGTAGTGAGAGAAATACAATGATTTCTAAAGAAAAGCAGCAAGATTTAGTATTGAAGGTAGAAAATTTTTTGATTGAGCTGAAGCAGAATTTGTCACCACCCCAAAGGTGTAATTTGAATTTTATCAAGCTTTTGATGCAATCACACCAGAATACCCTCATTATTCATTTGACCTGGGAAAAGAGAATGACACCTCATGTCTCTAAGATGGATATTTGTGCCATTCAAATGTCCTACCCTTGTTTTTTTGGGGTCTGGCATGTGCAATAATACTGGAATAAAAGATTTACAAGAAGAATAGATGAGCACCCCAATAAGTCTAACTGTGAGTGTAGTTTGAGGCTATCCTTTGTGTTTGTGAGCTTACTGTGAAGGCAGATAAATCAAGAGCATCAAAGACTATGTGAAATTGTCACATGTCCAGATTGATGAGATAAATCAGGCTGGTACAAGATATTAGCATCATTACTCATTCTGCGGTCGCTTTAATGCCCTCATTAATTTACTTGAAAAGACAAGAGGAATTTAGTGGTTCACTTAAAATTCAAAGCAGTTTTGGTTAGACCACACCTTTGCATATGATGTCATTCTTGTTTCACGTAGGATTTCATTAGAAGTGTACAAACTCAGCAGCAGAAAAAGCGGCAAAATCAAAGATTGCTTGCACTAAACAACTTCCTGAAGGACATAAATCTGTTAGGAAATATTTTTTAACTATTTATCCTTCATCAGAAAAAGGTAAATTAAATGCACCATGAGAGGTGAAGATGAGTCATCAAAATAATGAGAGGAGAGATTCAAGTGTACAAAAATGAATCCATTAAGCTATTTAATCAATTCCACATTTACAAAAGAACCAAATGCATTTAACGGTGCATAGTGAATAACGCCCTGCAAATTGCAAATACACTGCATTCATGTAGCGCTCTTCTGATCTTTCGGCTACTCAAGCGCTTCAAACTGCATGTCAACACTCACCAATATGCACACAATCTAATTACAGGGGCATCCATCCAAGGTGCCGGTCTGCTCATCAGAAACTGACACACACACACACGCTCATTTCCAGATGGAAGAGACATCAAGAGTGATTTAGGCTTCAATAAGTGGCCTGTCAACACTTCTATATGTAGATGGGAGGAGCCAAGGTTCAAATAAGCAGACAACCCATCTCTACCTCCTGAGCCACGGCAACAACAGTGGCTCTATGTCTATATTATTTTATTATCATATATCATGCAAAATCTGATGTAGTATGACTTTATGATGCATGCGTCTGATGAGTTTTTCTAACTCTCCTTTATTTCCCTCCATTTGGTGACTCACCTGTGGCTGATTTGCTAATTAAGAAAAACAAGCCTCTTGAAAAAAATAAAACATGGAGCTTCAGAGGAAACCATTGTGGAAAGGGTTGTTATTCATGAAATACACCCCCATCACCAGACAAGAACATTAGTTCTGCAACATCCATGATAAAGGTTTTTTGCAGGTCTGTGACAGTGGGGGAACTATGTTATATAAATGAAGTCAGATGAACTAAATGCTCATCCCCCATCCAGTTCTCCATCCTTACTCTCCCCCAAGCAACATAATGAGCTTAAAATACTTCCTGCCTGTTCTATATTTCTGTAATTGCTAAGGATATTACTGTAGGAAATAACCATGTAATTAGTTGGGAAGTGACTAAAACTGATCCTTGAGAGATGCCAATTTTGGTGTGGCTGTATTGCTTTTCTTGACAATGGCTGAATCCAGTGAAGTGTCCACAGTTGCACAGCAGCAAAATGTCTGTCTAAGGCTGTTTGACTTTCGGCTTTGGACACAGTCAACTTTTAGTACGGATGTCGTCATTTGGGATATTAATGAAGTAAAGTTGGTTCAGACTGAGTCTTGAATTACCTTTTCCTTTTCTCTTCATGGACCGCTGGAGTGAAAATGTACTCAGTATTTGCTCAAAAGAGCCAAAGAACCAACCCGCAGATATTACCTGTATTAAGCTCAGTACACACTGACCCAACGTGCAGAGTGTAAAAATAACTCTTGTGTGACTAAAGAATATGATCACATGGACAGATTATAAATGCTTGCATAGAAATCTCTTGGTAGCAGTTATGTTAGCTGTTTATTGGTTTTATTGAAGGTATCAGGCATTTCCTTAATGCTGACTTGGCTCCTGAAAATGCCTTCTCCTCTCTGAATATTAATGGATATTCATGCTCTCGCTAATCCCCTGTGTACTATATGAAATGGGATTGAAATGGTTGGTATGTCCAGTTTTACTGTCTTGCTGTTGCCACAGTTACAAAAGAGACTGAAAAGAGAGTGGAAAGAGAGGCACTCAACATCCGTGCCTTTTTCAATGCAGTACCTTATGATTAACCTCCAAACCTCTTACTCTAATTTCCTTCTTCAATGCTTTAGTAAAGAACAGTTCACAAATACATGGTGTGTTTAGAGCCGCTACACATGACACTGTGCTGTAAGCCTGTATTTTGATCCGAAGCAGAAAAATCCTTCTTGTGGCACATTTGTAAGGCAAAAAATCTGGAAGAGGCATGTTTTTGTCTAAAATGTTTTGGTTTTAACGAATGCAAACATGCTGTGTGCTTGCATATAATTCTGCATGATATACTTGTCCAATACATCCTCAACCCCCCCATCTGGCAAACTGCATGCATCTCTCTGCACATTAAACCTATGGAGGACTCTTGCAGACAGTTGTCAGACATTCAGACGCCTGTCTGCGTCTTATTACTTAAATAAACTTAGATAAAATTACTTAGATAAAGCTGAGAAATATGCAGAGTAACATCAGCCTTCACAACTGAATGTCCAGTTCTCGTTTTATGTCTTCTATTCATGTGTTTTCTCTCTCTGTCTCTCTCACTTCCTTTACTGCAGGGGATGCAGTAGCCTCCTTTAAAACTAAATAATTAATATTTAAGATTACTTTCTACTTTCTCTACAATCAATAGCTATTACAAAATCACACATCCCAGGCTATTTTACAAATAGCTGTACAGCTTTCTGATGTATTGACCTGTGGGTTAATTAGTCAGTTAGGTTAATCAGTGTGCTAATGTCTTAGGTTACTTTGATTCAGAGATAAACACTGTTTTTATCTCTTCCTGTATGTTCACATGTGATTAAGAAGCTCCTTCCTCAAAAAACCTCCTAAAATATGTGGAAGTCTGTGTATAACTTTGGAAATGTAAAGCAGACCGTGTTAAAAGCTTAGACTTTCGCTATTCACCTGTATTTACCTGTTTACTGTAAGTGTAGAGAAAAAGCCCAAAATTTGTTTGTCTAGAGCAAGATAGCAGGCCACTACAGTATGCACTGCAATGCAACATGTGGGGATTCATTTCTCTCCATCTTGTCTGGCGACCTGCTGCATTCATTAAATGTTGTTATAAATGACAAAGAGACGGTCATGTCATCCTTTAATGACATTCAACACAAGGAACAAGAACTCAACAACACAGAGATAAATTACAGCCAGTGTCAAGAAATGCGACAGTACTCTCACTAATGATAAAATCTATAAATCAGCAAGAAAATGACAACACCAACTATTCCACCATGTTCCGAACAGACCCTGAGGACACATTGCAAAGCAGCAAAAAGCAACAGATGTATCTCGTCCGCCATGACAAACGTTTATCTGAGTACCCACTCTTGATTAACCTTCATGTCTGTTCGAACCCCTTTTACTCTGCTTACAAACAGTGAGATGTGATCACCTGTCCGAAAGTGTGTAAGAACTGATACAAGAAGATGAACTGAGGTGACAAAAAAAAAAAAATCAGAGGGCTCAGAAAACAAAGGTAAGCTAAATATAATGTATTATATCAGCTGGCTTGAGTCCAGCTAGAAACTCATGTGGTGAAAGGTCGACTACTTTGATCCTCTTTTTTTTTTTTTTTTCAGAAATGGAATTGAATACCTGGACAAACAATAGAGTGTGCCAGTGGAGGTTTGCAGTGTGGGAGTTCAAGGACAGGCTTATTCAAGCATTTCCACCTTGGCATTATTACATGCCATTTCTCCTACTGCTCTCACTGGAACTTCCATTATTTTGTGATGTGGAGATGCTTTATGATTCATCTCGTGCAATAAATGGACCTCGGTTGTAATGTTCACTGCAAGTCTTTTCTTTCTTTCTTTTTTTTTACCTCCGTAGATGTCATGTCGGCCCTGCAAGAGATTACATTAATATACCTGCTGGGAACTGCCTGATGTTCTGGGCTTGACTCCTATCTGATGTGCTACTGATTTCACTGGTCCTATGCTCATATTTGATCTCTTCCTCTGGAAACTATACAGCCTCCCCTGGTCCACTGACTAATCCTTAAAGATTGTCTCTTAGTTATCCATCATTGTTCCATGACTTTTTAGATAAATATTTTACTTGTTAAAAAGTTATGTGAATGTTGTCTTAATTTAAACAAAGGTAAGTGTAATGTAAATTGTCACAAAGATGGATGACCTCAAAATTTAACATTTTTTCTCTTATCTGTGAAATACAATAGTCCTGGTTAGAACTGTTCTTGAGAAGACAAGATTATTAAATAAAAAAAGCTGTTTAAATCTCCTGGTTAGGTTCTATGTAAAACTCTTGGTAATGGGGTTTTCAGTGGTAACAACCTGGGTTAGTTCCAGTTTTGAACCTTGGAGAACACACCAGTCCTTGGTAGAACCTTCCCAGGTGTGTTCGTGTTAGCAACCTAATGGAGGCTCTTGATAGTGGATGAGTAATTGTGAGGGTTCTGGGTAGACGGGTTCTCTGTAGAACCTTACATAGGGAGCTGTATATAAAGCTATTTATTTTAGGTTCTAGGAAGAAACTTCAAATAAACCTTTAAAAAAAGGTTCCCAAAATGCTCTGGAATAGAGGCAAGCCTGTAGTTTCATCTAATACATTTTTTTTAAAGATTGTAGATCAGATCTGACTGCATATCATTATAAAGGTGGACAGGCTTTTTGGCAAAATAAGCTTTATATTTCTATGTAGCTGTCAGATTTCCAAAACTCTGCTACCAGTATGCCTAGAAGTGCAGTCCATTTAATTATTAAAAAACATTAAAAAAAATTGAAGTAATTCAAAATTCATTTTGAGTCATGTTGTTTTCAACAGTAATGGATAAATCTTAGCACAAAGTATACTTTAAACAATGCAAAGCATTAAGGTTGAGTCTTATCATTTGAATTTTGGTCAAATTCAGCAAACATCTCCTCATAGTCTGCTGGCTGTCCGCTCTGTGTCTGCTCTGAAAATAACAGTCTAGTGTTCACAGTCCTCTCTCTGTAAAGAGGAAATAAAGTGGCTCAGACCAAGACACACAACAATATTCCAGCTAATAAAAAATGAATGGCAGTCATGCTCATGCACAGGACATGAAAACATAACAATGTTCATAGCAGTGACACTTTTTATGTTGGAGAGACCTCCAAGAGGTAAAAGGCTTTAAAGTTAAAGCAAATACAGAGGTTTCTGCTTGATAGGTGGGTAAAATGGTCATTACTACATTATGTAATGTTGGTATTTTATGGGATTTTCATAACCACATTTGTATAATGTTAAACTACTTTCTCAAAAATACTCAAGTTTGCCAAGATATGCTGTTGTTGTGATGTTAGTTTAGAAAGTTACATTGACCAAAAGAACTTTAGTTCATGCATTGAGTACTTCTTAACTCTGCAAATAGTGTTTAATTGATTAACTTTAATTTGATTTGAATTTTTATAACGAATAACAAAAATAACGACTCACAATCAACGCATATTAATTTCTGTCTTTGTAATTTCTTGTAAGTCACACCAGCCTCTAGCTTATGCACCGCCCACTCTCAACTTAAATTCAACCAGTTTTGTTTATGGATACAGATACAGATGATTTAATTGTAACATACTTTTCTCTTAACCCTGGAGCTGGAGCTGGTGTGCTGGTGTGCTGGTATACAGAAGCTTCCTCAGCGTCTCTGAATGCAAGCGGTGTGTCCATGACTTTTAGGGGATGTGGCTTCTGATGGAGCACAGCAGGGAGAGGCTGATATTTTGTGGTGTTGTGTTCAAATATGAACAATCTTTCCCCGGAATGACTTACTTCACCTTTAATACAATTAGCAAAAAATGACACTAATACATATATAAGCTGTAAGCAATACACAGAGGCTGAGAAGCATTGTTGAATGTTTCTTAATATTATTATACATTCTTACAGAACAATGCAAGTAATGAGATTCTTAAATGTTAACGATGATGTGATTTAATTTCTGTATATACAGTGTGGTCTCCCCTTAACCCACTGAAGGTCACAGCATCACAGTCATGATCAAATACACTCACTTTTTTATGATCTTACATTGATCATTATTATTTACAAAATGAAGACATTTTATTTATTTTTTTTTATAAACCTCGGTTGTGTTTTCGGTATATTTTTACATTTTTCTTCACTCTCTAGTTTAACCAGAACTCCAGTTAGTCATTACTTTACACCACTTTGTTTCACATATCCTCACTTACGGTGCATAACAATATTTAAGACCAACATCTGTATTCATTAGTCTACCTCATTTGTTTCTACATATATATACAGTAAATTATGAACTGTGTTACCATCATCTATAAATAAATTCCAGAACTGAAAAAAGTGCTTACAAAAACATGTTTTAATTTAAATTCCTTTAAAACATTGACCACTGGATGGTCTTAACACGGATGAGCCTAAAAAGACTTTCTGTGTAGGCTCAGGGATGGGTACATTCTTGAATTCTCGCCAAAAGGTTTGAGTGTGTCTCTAAATCTGCACAGAGAGGCTTAAAAATTTTTTGAGCTGCTTCTAAAGTTTTAAAAAGCAGCATAGAAACACTTAAACTGCAGTGAACTTCAGCAGAAGACGGCTTTTTTCTTCAGTATTTCCCCTTAGACTATTTAGGTATCTAGCTGATGCACCTGTTCAGAGTAGATACTGATGACAGCTGATGGAACAGGCAAGTCTTTTGTAATCACCATGCCATCCCACCAACGAAATGTCCTTTTTGAAATGCCCTTTAAGTTTTTTTTCTAACATGAGAAAGTGGTCTCATCTTTCATCTTTAGTTCTCCATCTTCTACCTCGGCTTCAACCACCGTGGCCCCGTTGCTGAGTGGTGCATCACTCAGAGTGCTACGGAGCGTCGCTCGAGTGACACTGAGCGAGTGTTTCCTGGGAGTGATGTGATGTGGTCTGTGGCACATGACCTCTTTGAACATTTCTCTGAAGCGTGTGGACATGAGGTTGTACAGGATTGGGTTGACTGCTGAGCTGAGGTAAAAAAACACTCCAGAGATGATGTGCACATAGTTGAAGATTTCCCGGTGGCTGTCAGTCCATTCACTGATGAAACTCCACATGAGGCGGTCAGTGTGAAACGGGGCCCAGCAGATTGCAAAAACCACTACTAAAATGACTGCAAAAAACAGCAAGAGAGAAGAGTTAAAGGAATTTGAATAACAGTGCATCGCAAACATGTTTTTTCTGGTCTCTAAAATGTCCCTGTCTGTCAATGATGTGTCTGTCCCATGCACACAGTGTTACGGTCTTTAACATAAAGTCTCCTGAGGTTTGAGCAGTGTAATAATAAAACCCTCCCCATTTAGCATCACCTATAAACCACTGAACAGTCTAATGCATAAAACTGTTTCAGAATGCGAAACTTTAGGTATAAGAGTTTCACACAAAATAAAGTGTCCTATGTAACTCTATGTGTGGTGTCACATTGAATATTAGTATAGCTATGAGGGGATGAACCTGTTTTTTAAATATTCTGTCAAATTTAAAAAATAAAAGTGGTTGACTTATAAATGTAAATATATGTGCATATATATGTTTATGTACACGCACACACACACACTAGAGTGTATATAGAGTATCCGTGTCATCAAAAGTTGTTACTGACTGTTTGATTTGCATTGCCAAACTGCTTTGTGCTTTTGTGACCTTTAGACTTCCATCTTTTCATTCATATTGATTAAAATTTTTCAGGAATGCACTGACCTTTTAGAGGTAGAAAATATTATTCTAAATCTTGCACTTTTTTTTTTTTTTTTGCCAAACATTGCTTGAAATAAAGACCACGACCCAAGAGGTCTCACTGATGGCTCTGAGGAGAAGGCACAACTGAATTTGACTACTGAATGTGGTATTCAATAAATCATATAAAGTGAGTAGACCAAGGTTATATCCTATGTTCTATTTAATCTTATATTTATAAGTTTACCGATAAGAGGGTATGGTCCAACAATATCTCAACATCTGTGCCTGTGCAGCAAAGCATGTAAATCAATGTCACAGCATTATATCAAGATAGGATGTACAATAATGGCATTACACATCTCATGTGTATGTACTGTAAAAGAACATTCACCTTTACATTTGCTTTCACCTTCACCTCTGAGGAAATTCCAAAGCAAGCACGTGCTACGTCAGAAGGCTGTTGTTATTGTCCGTAAGAAACCTTTTTGATCTAAATACATTTTTATTAAATATGGAGATTATTTCTGCATGGTGTGTGTGACCTTTTGATATCATATTATCAACAATTACTCATGTTTATGAGCCTCGGTCACACATCAGTGAGATATATTTGGGGGAAATGTAAAGGCCTTATTGATTACATTTCTGATTATTTATCCGCAATGGTAGAGATGGATGCAGCGGCTGCATCTGAACAAAGTGTTAATTTACTTATATTAAATAGACAGGTCAGATGTGACTGGTTTCTGGCTTAAAATTCATCTCCATGGGTCACAGTTAATTCATTGTTGTTTGACTGGCAATCAATTGTTGAGTCTGCAAGATGTAGAACAAAAGCTAAAGATTCATTTAAAGTCCCAAGTTCAGTCTTTTTAAATGACTTGCTTTCTCCAATCCACAAACTGTCCACACTGAATGGTGTTCAGGTTACAATCACATGAAACAGAGCTAAGCAGCAAAACCTTACATTCAAGAAGTTGACACCAATGATTGTTTTGAATATTGAAATATTATAACTGTATCAAAATTGTTCACCATTAGCTTTCTCTTGTCATTGACTAATCCTTGAATTTATTTGAACCTTGGCCTCAGCATGGTCATTCTTGTTGAAACTGTATCTTGCAACTGGCCTCCCTGTAGTGTTTATTGTGGCTGATTTTAAAAATAGAAAATTAATAAGATCCAATTACTGTGCCTTGTCTCCTTCTTTCACTGTCTTTAAAAGCAGATTCCTCTTTATTGTCTTTTAAATGCATAGGGATGTATTGAAGCTCATTTGTAAATAGCCTCTCTAAGCCAATCGAAGTCTCTGATAGTTCACCTTCCCCAGGGGTTTTCCCGCCCACATTAGTTTAACCTTATTGGCTGTACACTTGCTTGAAAATCAATCCTTGTTATTGGGTGAATTGATATGTCTTCTATTTTTAATCAACTAGTTCTGAATGGCCTACATGGTAAGGAAGAAAGACGGAGGATTTGATACTCACACAACATTTTAGTGACCTGCCGGCGGCGTGCCTTCTGCTGCTGTGTTCGGATGTTACAAAAGCTGTCCTGTTCAAAGCCAGACTTGGCCTCCAGTGCCTGACGCATCCTCTCCCGCTTCAGCTGCAGCCCAATGAGCATGTACAGAATGCTAATGGTGAGCATGGGGAGAATGAAAAACAGCAAGGTGGTCACCTGGATGGTCAGGTTGTACATCCAGGGTGGTTTCACCACCATACAGATCGCTGAGTCAGGGATCTCCATGCTCATTCTGCCGTTAAGGCCAATGGAGTGACATTGAAGGATATAGATCCCGTGCAGGCTAGTGTTAGGTAAAGCACACAACACCGACACACCCCACACTGTTGAGATGACCCGCTTGGCATGGGTGCGTGTTACAACATACTTTGCACGAAGAGGGTGCACTACAGCAATGTAACGCTCCACACTCAGCGCTGTCACATTGAGGATGGACGCCAAGCAAACGGTCTCAAACAGGAAAGTTTTAAAGTAGCAGCCGCCCTTCCCAAGAAGGAAGGGGTAGTTTTGCCACAGCTCATACAGCTCTAAAGGCATGCCGAGCAGCAGCACCAGCAGGTCTGACACAGCCAGGCTGAACAAGTAGTAGTTTGTTGGCGTCCACATCACTTTGTTGCGTGCAATGACAGTGCACGTCAGCACATTGCCCACCACACCTACTATGAAGATGACCAGGTAGATGAGGCACACAGGGAGGAACACAGGTGATCGACGAGGCCCCAGCATTTTCTCCAGGTACTCCTCCTCTGTCAGATATGCATCATCTGGATCCATGTAGCTGCCGTTCAAGCCGTGGGTCAGATTGGCGCAAATTTGCCCCAGAGGACAAGGCCACTTGCCCTTCTCAACCATTGAATCCAAAGAGCAGTTATAAGAGGCTGACATCCTGTTGAAGTAGTCAGACTTGCTATCTGAGAAAAAAAAAAACAAAAAAGAAATATTTTGAGTGCTTACACTAGAAAAAAAGACTAGTGAGTTATGGCATTTAGATAAGACAGATTTCTAATTGTACTTGAACAGGAATTCCAGTTTTGTTGATTGCTGTGTCACAAATGAGGAAAGAGTTGTTTCACATCTTGACATTAATCTGTCTGCATTATGTCTCCTGGCCAGTTCTCAAACGTTCAAATTAGATCAGCAATGACTGCTATTTCTGCCAGTTAGCTCTAAATGCATTCCTAACAATGAACAGAGGGCTGAGTTATCGAACATGCATAAAATGCCAGCTGTTTCCTGCCCTTAAAGTACGGCTCACAGGCCTTGCCATGGCGGCCCAGTGGATACTTTAAAAGTCTTAAAAGGTCTTAAATTTAATATCTGACATTTAGGAGCCTAAAAATGTCTTAAAATGTCTGGATTTGTATGAGGGAGACTTTTAATTTGATTTAAGGTAAAATTTACAATTGCCTCTACTTGTCTTATTTTACTGACATTTTATATCTTATTGTATCGATCATACCTTCAACTTTCAATATCTTTTTGATTGTGGGAGCAATATTGAGATAAATATTTTAATTTAAATGAACAGCTTCTAAAACATTTGGATAATTCACTGACTTGCACTAGTTTAGATGGTGTCTCTGTGTCAGTTACACGTTGCAGGTGCTGCACTAGCTAGCTTGGATAAGCAGGTAGGTAATTGCATTATTTTACTATGCTCATTCTCAAACACCAACACTTATTACATAACACTGATTTTGGTCTAACTCGAACCTTTATATGGAGACAACACCTTCATAGTTTTCAGCTGCTCTTCCTCAACTCTCTGTGATTTGCAGAGTTTTCTGTAACAGCTGTAGCCTACTGCTAGTTAGCTCTGTTAGCTGTGTGACTAGCTGATTGTCAGGAGCACTGGGGGGGTTATTGAGTTTAACACAGCAATGAGCTTTGGCTCGCCATATTAAGAAGGTTTTTAAGACACAGGTATTTCTGGGGACTGTATTTTCTTACAGTTTTTTTTCCCTTTTTTTAATACAATGATTACACCTTTGGTAAGTACTTAAGGTCACAGGGCCTAAAAGGTAATGAATGAATAGCAAAGTAGTGCAATAATGTGGCTCACAGATGTGTATTAAATAGCTTTGGAGGAAACTTGAAGTCCATGTGGCAGAGAAAGGAACTGTTATATAACATGTTTCAGAAAGAGAGGCAATTATTATCAGTTCTTTGTTAGTTTTTGTCTTAAATAGTGTTTTTGTAGCATAGAAAATATATAATATTGTTTATTGTTTCACCAAAGATAACATTTCTATGAAATGTCAAATCAATGAAAAATGTAGCAATGGCAGGAGCACAGTGAATTATGGGATCAACAGACTGTGGGAGACTTTTGAAAAAAAAAATTTCAAGAGCATGATTTTACAACAAGAGATTTTAATTTAAAAATTATCCCCTGAGAATTTTTCTTTTTATTCAATTAACTGGACCTTTTGAAGTGGATGGTTAGCAGCAGTGGGGGCCCCATTCTCTGTGTGAGTCAGTCCATAATGAATGACAGTGTTGCTATTAACTTTCCTGTCTGTGCTTAAAGCACTGAGTCATTCGATTAAAATGGGCCAGAATGGCAGATTAAATAGTCTTTTTCCCACCCTGTGATAGGCTGCATCCAGCAAAGAGACATATTGTTCTTCACCTCTCAGTGCACGCATTGTGTAAATGTAGTTAGACATTTTAACATCTGCACATGCAAAAATCAAACCCAATCTATCTGAGATTCCTGAATGTTCAGATTCTCAGCCAAGACATTTTCTGGCACATAAAAGAATATGAAACCATAAAATGTTATACATGATTTTTAAATTAAACATGTGAGACATAACAAAGTTTACAATAATGTCATCCTTGATCTATAAGCCCAGGCGGAGCCCTCTTCTGGATTCTGTGAGCAATAGCTCAACTCCTGTAACACTTGCATACTTACCCACTAAAATTTGCATGTGCCAAGTTTTTTTTATTAGAACATAACTACTAAAAACATATCCTGCACAGCATATAAGGAGGTAAAACCACCGTCTGCCATCACAAAGACTGCCCCCTTATCAACTTTCTTTATGGATGAAGTAGCTTGAAGAAGCTTCTTTATAACCGTTGTGACCCTCAGCCTTATTACACTGCCATTTATGTCAGTAAGCCTTAGAGCTACTGGCAGATGGATTTTTTTTTTTTTTTACTGTAAAACAGAACCAGCCTACCTGTTTCCTCCTATTTCCATTCCCTGTACTCTCCTGAATTTATTGCACAGATATGAGAGTGGTATCAGTTTTGTCATCTAAGTCTTGGAAAGAAAGATTTTAAGCACATACCACAAAATGTTTCGATATGCCTTTAAGCTTTTAGGGCTTCTGCAGGAATGGCTGAAGGAAATATATTCAATGCTTGTTTTATTCCAGGCTGAAGAGCTTTATAGGAACTTGTTTGTTGCTTGATTGGAGGATGATGCTGGTATTAGCCAGTATAAACAAACAAACAAACAGGTAAATAAATATTGGTCTTCTGTCACTCTTGAACTGATGTAGGAGAAAAGAGAACTGGTCGATAAGCTAAATGTAAATGATTAATGATGAAGACGCGTTGTTAGTGTCCTGCAGCAGCACAGCCACAACATTACAATAAATTTTGTAAAGTCATGTGGCTTTAGGGTGCAGCCACTGCTGGGAATTAAATGAATTCTTTTGTCAGTTTTCATCAGGCCAGCTGTTACTTGCCCATTACACCAACAGGAGGCTCCCTTTATTGTTTGATTATATTAACATATTCCACAGATGGAAGCCCCAGAAACAAGCTTTGTGTGGAGAATTCAGGAGCATGTTAGCATTCTGACTAGTGTATATGCCAAAGAATAACATAGCATACTTCATAAATATAGATCTTCTACGGTTATGAATTTTTCAGTCCTACCAGAAGCAGGATCTATTGTGGATTTGATGCATATGACACATCATATCTTTTCTCATGAGTATTATGTAAGTCATGCATCTCTGATATTTTGCTGTTATAGATTTTTTTTTTACACTTAATTGTGCTAAATACATCTTAAATTTGTTTGAAATGCTGTTTCTACAGCAAAGCATATACAATATGCCCAAAACTGTTTATTTTCAAACAAACATCCATACCAGTGCGTCTTTTGATGCTTTTAAAGTTAGATAATTGCATTCGCACCTCATTTCACTTGAGATGAGTGTGAGTGAGTCACAACACTAATTAATGAAAGAAATTGGCTGAAAAGGATTTCAAAACCTTCCATTCGGTTGTGGGCAACAGATGGATATCCACAGCGATAGGTGGCAGATAATACTGTATTGATCTCCAAGGAGGATCAAATAAGAATAGTGTGAGGTGAAACTGAGCAGCTACAGCTCTCATTTGTACAGCAAAGCCTCTTTGTGTCACACAATAACATGAGCGCAACCAAAATGAAATAAAAAATTGAGGATAAATAAAATAAAAGCTAACTATAAATTAAAAAACAATTAAAAAGTACAGTTAACCACCTTAAATCAAAATCTAAGAATGATTACATAAACAACCTACATCATAAGTTCTTTTAATGTGTACCTGCCATGAAAAACACCTGCACCACCTTTTGCTCCAGCGTCAACATAGTGTTGCCTCCTGTGAGTCACAAATGTTACCTTTCAAACTAAATGTGTTTCAGTGCATTCCTCCTCCCTCTCCTTCACTTACATTTGCATCCATGTGGTCAAGTGCAGTCTGTAGGATTAGTGCAAAACCTAAATGCATAATTTCTCAAATGCTCCTCTCTGCTCTCAAATCATTTAAGAGTATCACTTCAATGACATTGTAGAGATTTTGATTCATCACTTGATGCACTGACGACACAGTCACAGGCATCTGTCTCCGAGTGCACGCTGTACCTTTAATGACTTCATTAGATATTTATTCCTGCTTCTCACAACAACTACTCTAGGATATTATGCTTTTCCAATTTGTCATTTTATTTTTTAGCTCTTTAAGTGGTCAAATTTGGTTTGTAACAAATTTAAAAGCATGAGGTCACAGAAGAGTCCAGTTGAGCTGTGACATTCAACATATTATATTTGTTTGTATTGCATATTTTTTAGTTCAGTGGGTCACCATTACTACAATTATGTTTATGTTTAGAAAAGCAAAATCAAACTATTCTGTGATATTTAACAGGGATTCATTTTTGCGAATATTTAATTAAATTTCAATGGTTTTAGTTAAATGACTTTTTTTTCCCCTATAATCCTGTTATGCTTTACTTGGCAGTAGCTTGAACGGAAAGACACCACTTTGCTAAATGAAGGTGACATACTAGAAAAACAAATACATTACTGAGTTCTGGCCAAAGCAAATGTTATTTTTTGCTTTCATACACAGAAGTTTTTTAAAAAAAAAAAAAAAATCTTATCATACTATCAATACATTGTGTGTATAGCTCCTACTTTTTTGCTTTAAAACATTAGCTGCTAATAAGAATGTAAAATGATTTAATATGCAGATTCGTTATATGTTATAAAAAAAAACTGACAATGTTAAAATAACCCTAACACTAAAAATAAATTTTTGGAAAAAAAGAAAAACAAAAGACTGAAGGTAATAAATTGGCTTTTTACCAGAATCTTTCATATTCCCACAGCACTAAAAAAAAAGTTATTTTTTATAACAGATATTAAATATATATTTCAGTGGGTCACTCCTGATATTTAGCTTCCACAGAGCATAAATCTTCCTACCTGTTTCTGTGTTCCCTTGTTGATATTCCCTTGTGCAAAGACAGATTAATGTCTTGAGTGGAGGTTGAACAATGTGCTGCTCTCTCAATCCCCTCTCCTCCTGATATGGCGCTCTCTCCTTAAGCCTTACTCTCGATCACACACATACATACAGTGCAAACACACACACTCACACACATTCTCTCTCTCCCTCTCTCTTTCTCTCACTCTCTTTCTGTCATCCACGATCACCTCAACCCTCTATTCGCCAACATAAACATGCAAACATTTATACCAATATTCATAATTCTGTTTATGCTTATAAGCACTACAATAAAATACAATAGAGAAAAGATATGAGCTTTTACACTAAGACACCACTCCTTCACTGCCCAGAACAAAAACTCTCATGCAAGGGAACTAAGCTTCCAGTCTTTCAGTATAAAATTTTATAAAATAACCTGCATTTAATTAATTATCACACAACTTGTAGGCACCATACAGTTTACAAGGTGGAGATTTCCTTTGACCAACCATGTCATACAGTATTTTCACTTTTCTCTCTTTTTCTAATTTACAGCTACAAGGTGGCTTGCTTAAAAAAAGTTCTTCTTTAGGAGTAATTATAATTCATAGCCCCATATGCTCCTGCAACCACATATCTCTCAAGGAAGTGGTCACTACAGAGGACAGGAGTTCATATGATGTCCTGGCAGCCATCACCACTATGTGGTCAAACTTCTCTGATGTAAGCTTTAGAGCTGGGGTGTTAAACTTTTGTGACCAAAGCACACAAGACCTGACTTATGCCAAATACTTTTTTCAAACAACTTTATGAGTCATGACAAAAAAATTAGTACTAGAATCTTTTACAAACTCTGTGAAATTACATTAAAGCAGCAACACACACATTTGGATCAGAGAGATCACAAAATTAAACATATGAAACTATTTAAATGATTGTTTTCCTTCACTCACCTCTTGCAGTCACTTCTATTACCACTCAGTCCGTAAACATCTAAGAAAAAGCATCCAGGCTGCAGACACTTCAGGACCATTGCTGTATAAAAACTCTAACCCTCACCATTAATAGACCTTCTGAGAATCAATAAGTATCGTGAAGGATAGATAATTAAGCTTTGACAGATCTGGCTGAACACAATCAATGATTTGTTAATATCCTGTGCAACCAGAGACATGGTTAGAGGTTTTGTGCACCCACAGTCCATATTCACACTTAACTCATGGTGACATTTTGAATAGGTATGTGTCACATGCCAATGGCATATAATCAAGAGCAGGGTTAGTTCCCACCTTCTGCCCTCTGTAATTTTAGGCTAGTTGATTGTCCAGGGGGGCAATAGGTCATAAAGATCAAAAGTAGTAACACTATATTATTACATATAAATATATGTTGTGTGATCCACAGCTAACCGATGCTGGTCCTGTGGGGGAGGGGGAATTGATGGAGCTGATGGCACAGCACATGTTCCTAATCTTCCGTTGTAAAAGATTTACCATTAAAGCAGCCCCTTGCCAATACATAACTGTCAGTCAGTAATAGCCAGCAGTTGCAACCTAGCACAGTGCTTTTCCACCTGACTTCATGGACCAAGGTGTGACTGTCAATCAATAGACAACATCTGGGCAAATGATTTTCTAGCAGCTCATTTATCATTAAACTTTTGCCTGACCAGCAAGTCTTTTATGTCAGACCAATGCACAAACTTTAAGGATTAATGGGTCTGAATTAAACCAAGACTGCAATTTATATTTCTGGACAGATGCCTGGAGAGATTCAACAAGGCAGTGAAAGGTATGTCAACTCAGTATCACACTGTCCTTGAACACTGTACTGTTCCCAAAAGATGTGGATGAGCAGCCATTAACTGGTCTCACAGAGAGCCAGAGAGCTTCAGCAGTAATTGTGCTGGTGTTTGCGCTTAGAGCAAAACTATATTGATGTAAGTTCCTCACAGCGCAAAGGTCTAATTCTTAATGTGGATGATAGACACGAGTCTCTAGCTTTATTGCAATGCCTCACGGACTGGGTCAATGGCACTGTTGTGACTGACAGCTGAGAGCAGCATCCACAGATTGCCAGGGGGGGCAGGTACTCCTCCTGGGGCCAAGAACTCCAGTTAAGTGCATTTAGCAGTGCCACAAGCATTTAAGAACTAATCGTTCTTTTAAAATTGTGTTATAAATTGATTGTCACACCTTCAATTACAGTAAGTCTCTTGGGAGGGGGGCAGCAGTGTCTGACAGGGTGTTGTGGCTGCAGCTGCTGTCAATCAGTAATTAATGCTTATGTCTGTTTATCTGCCTTCCAGTAACACGTGCCAGTAATACACCCCCTCAGTCAGCAAAGGCCAAAATGAAAAGTCCATGTGTAATATTCATCGTCCATATCCTTTGTTTAATGTATTTCTACCTTCTGTTAACGGCATTATTTAGTTGCTTAATTACCCCTCAACTGTGAATGCATGTTCTCTTGTGTCCAGCTGGAATTGCAATGATCTGTGGACATCTGATACAGAGCAATGACTGTAAAAAAGACTAATAACATGACGACAAAGTGAAGCCAGAACATCTTGATTGCCCCCTGGTGTCTGACTGCAGTACAAGTCATTAATCCTTTCCCATCCTTTTTTAAGATACACAGATAAAATTATATAATCAAGTTACATCTTAAAAACAAACTACTCAAATATGGTTTCTTTCATTCAAGTAGATCTTATCTCACTAGTGGTTGTTTCACTGTTCATTTTCTGATAAGCTTGTTTTTTTTTAATTAGTTATGTTGCTAAAAGAGGGAATTTAAGTCATAATTGACAGTTAAGCGTAGTCTGCATGTCGGGGTGCTCTATGGGCTGAAGCCTGACACCGGGGCTCTATCTGCAGATTTATTGCATAGACTATGGCTGCAAGGGAGGCCATGGGCTGTGTCAGGGAGAGACAGTGGAGAAACGTTGTCCATCTTTAATTATATAGAGGAGGTTTTTTACGTCTGTAAAAAAAAGAAACCAGCCTAGATCAGAAAAATTTTGTCCACAACCCAATTTAGAAGTTGCACTTCTTTATTAAACAAGTGAGAAAAAAAATATACATGCGAGGCCAAGGCTTTAAGATGTAAAACCTGCTATTTTTTATTAACAATTAGTGTGAGACTATGTGCAGCAGGATTTCATCTGTAAAACAGTTAACTTGACCTTTACAAAGTGATTGTAACACTTTGTTTAAAGGTTCTGTTTTCTCCCCTTAAATGCAATAAGGGTAAAGGTTTTCCCTGAGTCTTTACATGCAAGATAGACTAACTGAAGTGGAACTAATGAATTAAAATACCCAATATATCTCTCTTTCTACATCTGTCTGTGTAAAGGATAGCAAACAGGTGGTTTTTCTCAAAATTTTAGACTGTCTCTTTAAGAAGCACTAATAAAGGGGGCACCAAGGTCTGTTATTGGTAGTAAGTATCAATGTTTGCCTCACTTTGACTTTTCACACAGGCTCAACGGCAGCGATCTCTTAAGTACTCGTTTTGCAATATCTGATGTAACTCTCGCTAATAAGAATGTCAAGTGACCTGGCATGATGTGCCACATACTTTATTCAGAGAAATAAAAAAAAAACTGAAGGACAGCGACATTTCTTTCATTACTGCAAGCCTGCATCTAAAGTATTCCTCTCTCTGCCTCTGCAGTCTCTTCTCTTTACATTCTTTGTTACTCTGTCACTATTTTTCTTGCCATATTCAGGAGAAGATGTCTCATGCAGATGGAAAAAACATACCGGTTATCTCAATGTGACCTTAATCATTGCTGGTTTTGTTGTCATCAGAATGAACATAATTAAAGTTCTGTCACCTATTTCTTTTCAGAGAAAGCACAGCTCAAAATGAAGGAGCCAGCTAGCCAAGTGACAATGCATAGATGTTTCTAAAATCTTATAATATGCCCCAATTACTTGTGCCCAATGCTTTTATGGAACCTCAGCTGTTGTATCATACACAACAGATTAACTTTCAACTCTATCCATTTTTCTTGTGCTTTCTTGCCATGCTTCCTGTGCTGCAGCTCACTGTTCGATGTTTGGATTTGCTGATGCTGATAATACTTCCTATACCTTCTTATATATATATATGTATATGTGTATAATATATAAATTGACATTCAGCTGTTGTTTGTTTGTTCAAATTCTGTTACTTTTAACTTACCTGTTCTGTTTTGGTTATTATAAATGTAATATTGTATATAGGTGAACACAGTTTTGTATGATGTCTCTATCAGATGCTTTTACACAGATAGAATGTAAAGGACATTGCCTTGAGTTATTGGCCTCCACAGAGTTCTTGGCATGGCAGTGTCGGTCAACTGGCTGGTCCGGCACTTTAGTCCATATCGGCAATTATTGTAAATAGAAATTCTGTCCATATATTCGTAGTCCTCAATGACTAAAACCTGTTAGTTTTTCCTCTGATGCCATTATAAGGTTAAATTTTTATTTTGCACTTTTCTTGTACTTCAGTTTAGGACAAAACATTTGCAAAACTAATGAATCTGCATCAGAATCTACATCTGGGTGATCATCCAGATGCTGCCACATAATCAAATAAAGATACATCAAGGCAAATGTTAAAGAAGATAAGCCTGAGAAGGTGAGTTCTTTTGTAGGTCCATCCAAATCCAGTTACATTTCCTAAAACTATCCTGAGGGTGTTCAAGTTCAGGGTGGGGTTGATATGGACTGTAAGTGCATGTGCACAAAAACAATCAAAACATGCCCCCTGTCTTCACTTAGCATCCGGTGATTGAAAAAACTCAGTCACTAAAATCAGAAGTTATTGTGACTTGAACAGAGAAGCTGTGCAAGGAAATTGCCTGCGATGTCCCCACTGTATGTTATCAGTAAATGCACCTGCTCCATCCAAAAGCCCACTGTTGCATGGAGCACTTATGTGAACCTTTGGTCAGCAGTTGATTGGACTTGGCAGCTTTTTAGAGGGAACCAGGAATGAATATGGAGTTGCTATCATACTTTAAAAGAACCTTTCCGTGTAAGATTTAAAACATTGTTTTTAAAAAATGTTTCTCATCCTAAATGAGAGATTAATTCTTTTGATCATTCATAACAACATTCTTTACTAGCAGTAAATATTTTAACTCCTTCAGCCTTCTTTAGTAGCAGTAAATATTTTGTTGGAGCCTTCTGCTGAAGGAGTTGGGACACAAACAAGTAAAGCTATTAGTATAGCGATGTTCCACAGGGCAAACGTATACTGAGTTATCACATGAGTGCTTTTGAATAATGAAAAATAAATATACTCTGCTTGGAAAAAAAATGTCATGTAATTTACAATACATTACAGTTGGATGTAAGGTGTTATTAAGTATCCTTTGGATTAATCATGACCTCTGAAGACATTTTTTTGCTGAAATCATGCTTAAATAAATTGTAGTCTGTGAGGCAGAAAAAAAAATCAATTATTATATATACTACTAATTAAGACCAAAAACAGCCTCAGGTTAATTAATAATCTGATCGCAGAAGCCTAAGGCACATTAATCTTGAGAGAACTCCCAGCTCATTCAACTGAATATCAGAAAGACCCCTCAGATCTGTTCCAGTAATCTCACAGCCTCAGTGAACTGAATTGCTTATCCAATGATACCTTTGACATTGATATGTAATTTTACAAGCTGGAAAGTTGAATGAATTTTAATGAAATAATCCTTGTTTCAAGTTTAACACATGCAGAAGATTAGAGTGAATAATTCAAAAGCACACATGGTATCACATAGCTTTTTAGTTTTTGTAATGAATAATAAATCTCTGCTGAGCAGATGTTTACCTCAACCTGACAGGACTGATGCATGTTAATAAGTGATCACACTGACCCTCACTCACTCACACACACGTACACACACTTCATTTCATGGGTTTTCACAGGGTTAATACAGGAAAACAATATTGTGTACTTGAGAAGTCAAAACTTACTCTTCAAATCAAATCATCTTGTTGAAATTGTTAAATTGCATCAATAATTTTGAGTTGTAAAAATGTGTAAAAATGTAAAAATGAAGTGAAGGGAGAGTGAACTTATTAGCACAAATGCCGTTATCAAAACAAAATGACCTATTAAAATGTGCAGCTCCATGTATATCAAAGCTTCTGCTTCCTCTGAAAAGAAGCCACAGGTGCCTTTGAATCCTGACATTTAAGTTTCTGCACGTGTGCTCGCAGCTGTATTTTGTAGGACACACAATAACAAAAACTTTTAATTTTGATTCCAAATGCAGGGAATCCAATGTCACACATCTATCAAATACCAAAGTTCAAGCAAGCTGAGAACATTTCAATATTAAAGTTAATCAAAGCGCAGCACTAAGATGGTGACATGCTGTGTTGGATTGTCAGATTTCTTGTTTGGGGCACTGTAATGTCAGCGCAGGCTCAGTTATGGCCCTGACAGCTTGATAGGTTGTCCTTTCAGTGAAATCCGTTATGAATGACATCCTTTCACATATCAGCTGGCTGAGATGCCTTGAAGTTAAAAGTTGTTGGGCCAAACTTGACTGCAATTGATGTGTTTGTGAAGTGCTTTTAAAGTTTCATGAATCAGGCTCACACATTAGTGGGTTTTGATGGCAAAAACATTGACTCCACATGGAGCAGAAATCTAGATCAGTTTTCAAAGATGATGTAACATGCAAGTTACTGAATAAATCCCTGATCAATTAAACTCCTCACACTCACACAAAAAAGGCCTATTTTGTCTTTTTCTACATAGGGCTTATTCAATAATAACGAAGAGATTAACATAATATAATGCATTTACATTCCTCAGGTTGGGAAACTGAAGATGAAGATGAATAAAATAATCATCCAACATCACATGATAACTATGGATAGCTGATTGAAGAGGTTCGTTTACATGTAAAATGTAAATTATAAAAATATCAATGTCTCTACTTAATCCCTCATGCACTCCCATGCATCAGTTATGGGAAATGCATCCCAATTAGGAAATGCTAAATCAGAATAAATCAGAGTAAATCAGAAGAGAGAAACAAAAACAAAATAAGAGAGATGGAAACATCCATCAGGTGCCTGTGAAGCATTTTTCTGGGATATATGTTGTGTTACATTTTTATGTTATTAAAACTACTCAAAAAAGACAATTTATAAATATAATGAGAATTTTTTTTTTATTTCTACTTAATACCAAAAGATTTGCCATCATTTCTATCACTGAAAGTGTGTGTATATGTGTGAGAGAAAGAGAGAAAGTAAATACTGATATCTTTTTTTACCCCACCTCATCTTAACTTAAGCATGATAAACTACATCCTCCCAACCAGGATAACACATGTAGTTTGTGGTAATTCTTCTCATGTGTCATGTACTTCTGTTGAGGTGAAGAATTCACAGTTGAAGCCTGTAGTGAGAGCTAGCAAACAATTATTCAGAGGTATATGTGAGAACACCTGCAGGAATAATACAGAGAGATATTTTGCCTAATCTTGAAGATGCAGTATTACTTGGGGCAATTCAGAAGCAAGATGATTGGTGCCCATTAACTGCAGCCATCAATTTTAAAAGGCTCACGACAATCATTCATGCTTTCTGCCAGGGAAATGACTCTACTACTGTTAAGTTATTATACAACACTGCAGCACCAAAAGGGGCTATTTTTATGCTGTATGTTGATATTTTATAATCTAACTGCAAAAATAAATGAACCCATTCTCTCTATCTATAAATGCCTGTGAATTTCATTTACAATTCCAATTAAAAAGAAACATGGTAGGAATTAATGTGGATAGGAACACATCACTAATATGTTAATGCAAGTAGGGAGTCTGTTATGCATTTCTCATGAAATGGCAGATTTGATTTATAAGAATGATTACAGCTAGGGAATTTTGGAACTGACAAATGATTTAATTACTGCAGATGAAGTGAATAAACAGGCACTTTTATGGAAATAAAGGAGGAAAAAAATTCTTATAGAGGGAAAATTACATGGACGTTCAGCAGACAGAACTTTTAGGATGACACACAGCATGTGTGCAGTTTGTTTGGCTGACAAAAGCTTGATAGAATAACATGGAAGCTACCTACCTTCTACGCTATCTACCTCACTATCTTTTCAGAACTCTATTGGTGACATTAGTCACTGGTATCAAATGGGATGGCAGACTCTAACTGGCAGTGTAGCACAAATCCTCTTACAAAATCAAATTACTAGCAAGACGAACCGTCAACAGTTTGTGTAGTGATGTCCCAGTGTTGGCCAATTTGCAAATGCAAACAAAGTCTTTGTACTTCCTCATGGCAGGGTTGTTATGCTCTGCTTGACCAATCAGTTAATTGGACACTGCAGCCAATCAGGTGATCTGGTTTTTCCTGCTAAATTACTTTGCTTCAATTCTGCACTGTATGGTCACTGCATTTTCTTTTTTTAAGCCCCGTTTGCTACAGCTTAAGTTCAGCAGTTCAGCAGTGAACCACCATTGAACAGACAGTGGTGCCACTCCTGCAAATGCCCTCTCGTGCTTGAGATAAACAAAACAAGAACTCATTTTATTTAAAATGCTTACTTGAGGTTAGAAAATTAACTCTGCTCATGAAAAATTCAGAGGGAAAATTTACCACACTTTTGTGAGGTAAGAGTGAAATAAATAAGCTTTTCACTGATTGTAGCTTAAGTTTCAGAACCAAAAACAGTCTGATTTGTAGTTTAATATGACTGTTGATATATCTAACAGGTTTGTTAAGTTTGAACTGACATTCTGGCAGTCGTGGAACGTGACCCATGGTGGTCATTCTCCTCTGTTTTTGTAGGAAACGCATATGCAGTAGAACTGATCACTGTCAAGAGTGTCCGTTTCACAGCTGCCATGCCTGGCACGTGTTGCTCTTGGGATATTTTGTCAAGTCATGTGCAAAAGAGAGTCCTGTCAGGTGATGACTGGACAAGCTAAAGGCCACATCATAAATATGAGCAGGGTGGCAGATGGACACTACGAACAATGTACATTTAAATTTTGAGCTTTTCTCCCTTTACTCTTCAGTGGACCTGTTTTAAACAAGGGAGATAAATTGTATGAACATTTCATCCAGGTTCTTTTTCCCATAAAAATAATCATATTCTAAATTTAAAGCTGCAGGGGTGGGTAACCTCAGGCCTGTTGGCTATATACTGACTTAAAGATTGCATGAGCAGGCCTGCAAGGCAATCCTTCTACCCATTCATCCATTCATTATCTGAAACCGCTTACCCTTTGCAGGGGTGGATGGGATATATCATGAATACACGGGGCAGACACAGGAAACATCCCTTCATGCTCAGATTCTCACCTACAGGCAGTAGGTATGATTGTGTTGTATGATGCTGTTTTTGGGCCGTTGGAGGAAGCAGGAACACATGCAGATCCAGGGAGAACATGCAAACTGCACAAAGAAAGGCGTCAGTGCTAACAGCTAACCTCTGCAAGGCAATGCAGAATGTGCAAACAATTTTGTAGAATGAAACTACTTTTTTGGTCCAGTTTAATCTGATTTTACAGAGATTTTTTAAGGAGCCATCTTCTCTTAAGGTTTAGTTTGGTCATCAGTTATACAATGGTCATGTGATGACTGAAACTCAGGACTCCAGGCTCCTGATAGTCCCATTTCCTGTGTTTTTTTTCCTCTTTCACAGCTCATTTTTGTTGACATGTAATTTTCTCTGTGACATTTATTAAAGGAGTTTTCTGTAATTTAACTGGAGATATGAGAGCACTGGCTTTTTTCCGCCTTTTTCAGTTTTATTTCCTGCCTGCCAAAAAGGTGACAGTTTCAGGCTATGATGTCAACTTCAGGAACAGAAAGTTAAATGTACTTTGAGGCAAAATTTATCAGAATGATAAATTATTTTTTTGAGCTGTCATAAACTTACATAGCGCTGTCTATCTTCCCTCACTGCCTTCTGGTCTTTGTTTCACAGCCCTTTCCACTTTTTTTTTTTTTTTAATCTCAGCAGCCTTTTGAAAACCCCTTTGTTGTTGTTCAAAGAAAACATCAGTGTTTGCAAATGGCAACCCACCCACCAACTGACAAATACACAGCTCGAACTAATCACAGCTGATTCAAAATCAGTGACTCATCTAGTGTCCGACAATTACATCTCCTCTTTGGTGTTTTCCCCTGAAGCGAAGTGATGACTCTCTACACCAGCACTTTGTTGAATTATCTGTTTTCTTTGTTCCAAGCAGCTGCCTGGTATTGAATGGGAATTTCACGGAGTCATAACTGAACCTCCTGAGCTAAACTTGGTTTGCTCAATTAAAAAATGGCCCTTTTATTCAGTACATATACATACACATGCTTGAAAATCACGTTTACTTGAGTTAATAGAAAAGGTCTCCTCTGTATCCCTCTTGTTGCCAAAGAGTTGAACCGTTAAGTGAGCCCATTGAGATTAATGTGAACCCATTTTGGTAGCAGATTGCTAAGAGCTAATGGCCACCTCAACATCAATTATAAGGTGACCTACAGGAAAATGAGGTCAGTGGCTCTATTGTCTACATATGTTAATCTCAAGTCTTTCAAAAGCCCTTAGCCAAATTGGATCATGTCATTTCTTCATATCAATTACTGCACCACAGTGGCACTTTTTACGATCATTAGTCTTTCAGTCTACACTTCACTTTTAATGTTCAGCAGTTTGATTCCCCATTGACCTGAATGACAAGATGAAGCATGTAGATTATTTAAGACTAGAATACATGAGCTGTTGTATATTTGAATGTCACGGAAAAATTTAAACAATGTAAAAGACGGCTTATGTTTTCCTCCTATTATACAACTAAATGTAACTAATCCAGCTGTCTTGAGAGACCTAAAAAAGTCAGGGCTGATTAGGTGTTTAATTAATCAGAGCTATCAAAACTGGTGAATATACAGTGGATACAGTTAATTAAGTTTGTTGACATAACAGATTATACAGACTAGGTTTTAAGCCCCTGTCATTCTTATTTGAGCTTATTTTGAAAGGTCATGACATCAGATTTTCACTACATTATTATTGTGGCCTGAAGAATTCATAATATGGATATTATTATGAAATCTTTAGAAAATTAAAAAAAAAATTGTCTAAGTTAATCTTCCATTGAATAACGATGATGCTGCACAACTTTAACAGACACAAAAATCTTCTATAGCTTAAATTACTGTCATGTATGAATGAGTGTGTAAAGAAAGCTGAATTCATGCAGCCACACTGAAGCTATGGCCATCAACAACATATGAATACAAGTTTTGCACATTCCAAGGTTGCACTGTGTGATAAATGAGGCGTGTTTAAGACAGCATATAGACATCTGCGGTCTTGCTCTTAAGTTGCAGAAATTCTTAGTCCCTTGGTCAAGGATGACCTTTGATATGAAATGTAACCTTTAAATTGAACCTCCCTGGAGTTAAATTTAATGTCTTCAAAGAACATTCAAAGAACAATAATATCTCTCAGTAGATAATGAAAAAAAAAATCACACTGACCTTTTTTTCCCCCCTTTCTCTTTTCCAAAGCATAACAATAACAGTGACATCCAGAACTGAAGCTTTGTGCTGCAGTCATTTTGCAAATGTTATGCCTGATGGATATCAAAGTAGAAAATCAGTGGAGAGTGAAAGAACAGCTGTACAAAATTCATTTCTACCTCATTTTTTCACCAGACAAATAGGGCTATAACAGAATTTCTGTTACAGGCTTGTAACTCAAGTGAAGAGACAGGCAGCAGTGACTCACTATGACAGTCAGTCTTGACAATCTTGACAATCATGACATCTAAGACAGTCGGCTGTTGCTCATTGGTTCGCTCATTAGTCTGTGAGTGGGTAAATGCTCACTTAAAATGCTTTGTTTGGTCAAAAGGCTAGAGGAGTGCCATATAGATGTATCCTGTTTGCCATCTATGTGCTTATTTAATACACTCAGATTGCATTTTCATAGCTGGATGTGAGCTTTGTCCATTCCAACCATGTTTAAAGGCTACACTGCTCTCTTGTGGTGAGTTACATGTATGGAGGATAAATAAAGAATTATTTGTTGTTGTTGCTGTTGTTGTTTTCTTAATTTAATTTTTTAAATTTTTTATTTTTACTGTTTGAGCCAGGTTTTATCATTTGCGAAATGGTTCTAAATTCAGTAATAAAATAAAATGTTGCAACGCTCATTTTGTAATACTGATTTCCCTCTTGGTATCTCAGTAATCACTAAATCTTTTTACTTACTTAAACAAAATCTTAATACATTATTTTTCTTAAACAGAATTTTAATGAAAAACATGAGAAGCTTAAAAAAATATCAATGACTTTAGAACAATCCAACAGCATCCAGCTGTAGCAGGATAATTGCTTTCCTTAACTTCTACGATAACATGTTTTATTCTGGTGTAACCTTGTATCCGTGTGTATAATACAGAGGTCATTATTGTATATCAGACCAATTTATTACAGACTTTTAACAGCTTTATCATAATTTGATATTAGTTCTTGGTTTATAGAAATGAGTAATATGGATATTGATATGGATATTAGTAAAAATAATAACTTGATTTGCATAGCACCTTTCAAACCACACTTTTATAAATTGCTTTACAGTACAAAAAAAATTAAGATAGAAACAATCAAAATGGGAAATGATTAAAACCAGTAAGATCCTATAAAACACATTGAAATCATAAAACAAACTCAGCAGTTAAGAAAAGGCTGTAAGGTAAAAGTGAGTTTTAAGAAGAGATTTAAAAGAGGACACTGAGTTTGCCCGCCTGATATCCTCAGGCAAGGTTTTCCAGAGCTTAGGAGCCCGAACAGCAAAGACTTGGTCACTTTTTGTGATCAAATGGGATTTAGGAACCATCCAAAGGGTCCTATCAGTGGATCTCAGGCTGTGATCAGGTTCATAAGGAGTTAGCAGTTCTCGGATGTAGGTAGGAACTCTGCCCTTTGAGGGCTTAAGAAACAAGCAGTAAAATCTTAAAACCAATTCTTAAACTCACGGGTAGCCAGTGAAGGGCAACAAGGTTTGGTGTAATGTGGCCACTTCTCTTGGTGTGTGTTAAAAGCCTGGGGGTGGTGTTTTGGATCAGTTGTAGTCTTTGAATGTTTTGCTCACTGATACTGGAGTAAAGTGTTTTGCAATAGTCAGGTCTGGAGGAGATAAAAGCATTAGTGATGGTTTCAGGATTGTATAACCTTGGTCACCTGTGCATCAAAAGACAGCTGTGAATAAAAAATGACACCTAGGTCACCAGCTTTTTTTGACAGAGAGAACCAGAGGCTGTAATGATAATGATAATAACTTCCGATTTACAGCCATTCAACTGTAGAAAATTTGACTCCGGTTTGTCAGGACAGAAAATTAAGATAATTAAGATAAATTTCATTAATCTCCTCAGTTTTACCTGTGATTTAATGTTGTTTTGAATGTTTAAATCATCAATTTCTATTCATCAAACATGTTTAAATCTAAACTCACGATAAACATTTGGTGAAATGAACTATTAGAGGAATAGAGTCAATCAAAAGATAGAAGCATGATGATGGGTTCGGGGTATAGGCATGTTGTTGTGCTACTGAACAGATGTGACTACAAGTCTAAGCAGGGGTTGGAATAGCCTTGATTGAACTTCCTCCCCTCTCTTTGCCTGAATTCAGGATATGCCCTAACAGCTCCCAGAGACTGGAAATATGTTTTTGCTACAGGGTCATACAGGGTCTCTTTTTGTAACCGTCAACTTTAAAGATTCAAAAACTTTTAATTTACTTCTAGTTGGAGTATAATGTGCAGGATGTGAAAACTGTGCAGCTGCCAAAGGAACCATGACTCTCGACTATCCCGTTCCAACCTCATAAGTTTTTAGTTCCACGCTTTTGTTTCAATACTGTCATGTTTTACAAAGTGAGAGAAGTATATTTGAATGTCTTTTTCTACAGCTGAATTCAAGTACTTTTGACTAAAAGGATACTGGTTTAAACCAGTTTGCTATGTTGGGGGGAATCTAGTGTGACTGGCTTTTCCACTGACTTATTAAACACACACTTGCAGTCAGAGGACTCAGTGTACACAGTTTGTACTGCAGCTCTCACCTCTTCCACGTAGTACTCTGAGAGACAATGGGTAAGTGTATTAGATGTATTACTTTTGCATGTCTAAGGAGTTTGAAATTAAGCAAGCATCCTGTCTGAAAGACAATGGGTAAGTACACAATAAAATAATGAAGTAATATTGAAGTTTTAAATGGGCTAATATTCTTTTCTTTCAACAGCCTGATCGCACTTTATATTATTACATGTATTACTATTGCATGTCTAAGGAGTTTGAAATTCAAGCAAGCATTCTGTTGATATAATTTATAGTTATCCAGTGGTGTTTTTTGCTGAGAACATGAATGCATAGTGAGCTCTGTAAAAACTGTAAAAGGCTGTTGACTGGTTGCTGAAGTTTGAAAAAAAAACAAACTGCCACATTATCAAAGTTCAGTTATATTAAATGTGAAATTTATTACATTTGTGTAACATAATGAATTTGTAATCATTCGCAAATTTATCGTAATCTTTAGATTGTTAAGCATTATAACATTAAAGTTAATAAAGCTTTGCATCAAAATTATGAGTATATAAGACTGTGATATTTATCATGGTTATATTATTGTAGAGCTTATATATTTCAGAAAAGAGTCAACACACAAAGAAATTATAGCCGTAACAAGTTTTGTAATAAATACAAAATACATAAGTAAAAAATATTTATGCTTCTCTGTGTGTATAATAAATGCTCTTTAGAAAAATATCTGTGAATGTTCTCATTCATCCAGGTCATAGTTATACTAGGCTAGGCTGGTCAGACAGGCTTAGCCTAGTCTGATAAGCATGAACTGATGAAGCCCCTTAGATAAGAGGCGAAACATCTTCACGGACATATTACTGAGTCCAGTTGCCTTCGATTTATTTGCCCAGAATAACTCTTTATAAAAAGCGAAAACATATGTATCCTCATCTCATTGGCATCAAATTTACTGTCTAAGATTTTAATTACAAAAACCTCTGCAGAGCATGACACCTGTGTTTTTGCAAGACAAACAAACAACATACCTGAAAAATTTAGTCACACAGACACACCATTGGATTACAGCAGTCTTAAGGAGTGTTTTTAAGTTTTGCATTTGCAGTAAAAGTGAAAATATTGGCGTCAAAATTTTGAATAATACAAACTCCAACACTTAACCTCGTTTAAATG
>JAPZDV010000021.1:13076425-13088490 GCA_029814665.1 Acanthurus lineatus | reverse complement strand
ATAGATAGATAGATAGATAGATAGATAGATAGATAGATAGATAGATAGATAGATAGATAGATAGATTTATTATTCTTTATATAAATACCATAAAAACCTTACCAAAATTTCATATATTTCCAATCCTGATTTTTTCCATCAGTTACGTAAATATACTATTAAATACTGTAAACAGTTTCAACTTGTGGTGGAAGGTGAACCATTTAATACTAAAACTCTGCAGTTCATGTCCTACCGGCCTTGTGTTAATTTCTGCTTTGAGTAATTCAAAGCTCAGATGCAGCATGGATATGGCTGCATATAACACTCACTCTTCTCATCTTTGAAGATATCAAGGATCGACCTGAAGCCTTTCATGCCTGACTGACTCATCTCAATAATTTTTACAGTGGCCTGCAGTTTCTTCACTGATTTAGACCTGAAGAGGCAAACAGCTCAGAATAGTACAACTCTGAGGCTAATTATGTGACAGAGGGTAACTTGAAACTCACAATCATCTATTCTTCCACTCGAGTGGAGCCCACTAAAGAAGGGTTATCTTTCACTTCCCTTGTAATTTTAATTCATCAACCTGTATCTGTAAAACAACACCTTTCATTAGCAAAGCTGTGTGTTTCCAAACCTGTGGTTAAACTTTTTGGCTTTGTCTGATGGCGCTTTATTTTTTAAGAACAGCTAGAAATAGGAGGCCGCGATAGTTGCAGGAAATTGAAACTGAAATATAGAGGTCAGCGCAGTACATAGTTATTGAAGAGACCCTCGGATGGGTTAGAGGCAGAATAAACGTAAGGTATCAGCCGTGATAGGCAGGCTACATCTGGTGTCGATCAAAGCTAGACACCGGAAATGAACTTTTACCAGACTTGATATGACAAACTTCATTCAAAACAAAAATGGATTAAAACTAGATGGATTCACTTTGTAACAGGCACAATAGTATTTATTTTTATTACTGAAAAAAAAAACTACATTTTCTATCTATACACACTGCTGCGGTTGTTTTTATTTTGAAAAATCCCACCGGATGTATTTTATTTCCTTTAGTGTCAATTCAGCAGGATGTATAACGTGTCGTGCACGCAGTCATTTGTCTCATGATACTGACCTTGTGTCTTGTACCCGGCCTGAGGTGGGTCTACTGGCATGCTATTATATTTTTTTTTTGTCATTTTTGTAAACACTTAGCTAAGTGAATTAGCTTCACTGCAGCATACCCTTACCCATGTAACTGTTAGTGTGTTTGACTCAAAAGCGAAATTCATCTACGAGTGACGTGCTTTACCTCCTAATACAGGAAACTTGCTAATTATCCAGATTCAGTGGCTGTTCTCGGCACTGTATGTACTATTTGTAAAACTATTAGCTCGTACAGTGTGTACTGCATACTGCTTTTATAGAAATATGCGGTACGAAACTAGTGTCCTTCGAGATGAATTTGTCTGGAAAGCGGACCAGAGCAAAAAGCAGAACAAGACAAAACACGCACCAAAACTCAAGGATAGCACACTTTAACGTTGAACTGTCGATCTTTGGGTTCTTTTTGATCGTACTTTCACTGAAATGCTTATGAAAATCAACATCGTAGGTATATACATATGTAAATCAGACACGTTCCTCTTAAACCACAGGAGGGAAATACAAAACAACTGGTCAGCTTTGATTTGTCAGACTGTCAGGGCTTCACGTCTATGGGGTATTTATTAGATGTTTTTTGTTGCTCATACCTTCAATAATCAGATCAGCTCAATGTTAATGTACAACAGCAAAGATGTTATCAGTTCATTATTGGCAAAAAATGTGGATTTAGTCTTTCACAACATTAGCCTCACTATGTGTAATCTGTTAACAGAACAAACCTATTCATTAACCTGTTTTTCAGTACCAGTACATGCTTCAGTGCAAGTACAGCTTTGTCATAGACAAGTGTATTGATGCAACTCCAATTAATATTGAAACAATTGTTATTGCATATGAAAAACATTAACAGTGATGTAGTGGTAGTTGTTAAAAGAACATCAAACTTTGTAGGATGCACCCGTTGCACCCGAGTTTTTTTTAATGCAATTTGAGATTTTTTAATATTATATATCTATTTTTTAAAGAAGACAGACAAACTGTAAACACTTAATTCTGAAAAATGTTATTAAAATCATAAAATTCAATGGAGCTTAATGCACTCCAACTTAAGAAAACACATCCAACATGAGCGAACTAGAAAAACATTTTTATCTTTTCATCTTCATTACAACGCATACTGCATGTGGACACAACAGAACCACATCATTGGTTGGCTGCATTCATTAGCACATACAAAACCGAATACACAAGCATGCTGCAAATTTATCATCACTTCTGCATGAAATGACCATAAAAATTCCTTTTAGGAACAAACAGAAAAGACCATTAGAAACACACAATAACAACAGAAACTACATGTGTTAAAAAAAAAAATAAACACCAAAAACTGGCAAAAATATGAATATAATTTGATTACCTATGAAGACATGGAGCTTGCTATAATTATAGGCTGGTTTTTTTTTCTAGTGTTGTTTTCAAGTGTTCTTAAGGTTACTTTGATGATTTTGTCTTTTTTTATGTGGCTGCATGTACAATTTTTTCATTCTTATAACATGTCCTCTTTAATTTAGCAATAATGTCAGTGATGCATGCCAAGCCCAACTTCAGCGAGTCTCAGGTGGATGAGCTGGTAAAGAGGCTCTATGGGCTGACACCATCAAAAATTTCCACCTTTCCGAGCTATGATGACCAGAACTTCCATGTGGCAGTCAAGGAGGGAGGCGAGTACGTCCTGAAGATAATGAACTCAGAGGACAGTAAGAACCCCATCCTGATTGAGATGCAGTCATATGTCATGTCCTTCCTGCACCAGAATGGACTTCCTGCCCAAACAACTGTGCCCACCACCTCAGGACAAGTCATGAGCCTAGAAGAAATAGGTATGAAAACAGTCGCACCGTCAAGACTGTAGCAATAGCGTCATCCATCACTCAAAACAACAAAACAAAAGTCTCCATTTATTGCGAGAGAATTCTGTTCTGTGTTTCTCACAGCAGCCTTGCAATTAGTTGTTTGTCATTGGTTGTATATATTCAGTTCAACTTGTGTCTTGATGCATATATGCACAATGCACAGTTTAAATGGCTGGATGCTTTGAGGAGGACAATTTTTTAAACACCACATGTATTGAAACCAGTTGAGTATACATTCGCTCAGGAGAGCAGTCACACTGTTAAGACCAGAGCAGTAATGACATCTGACAATAACTCTGAAACAGAAGTGTCCTTGAATGTATTTGCCAGAGCATTTTGGACTGTCATTCCTCACAGCAGCATTGCAGTAATACTCTGAGAGGTAAAATCATGTATTAAAATTTTCCTGTACCACCTGCCACCCTAACATTTATTCACAGAGGTTTCTGGTAGCCTGACATTCCACAGTAAAGATATAGATTGTAAAGATTGGGGATTCAGATCATAAATCATCAGTATTTATGTCTTTGAGTGTGTTTGTGAACATGCTGAGTAGCTGGAATTGATTTATGTTTGCTGGTGTGTCAGAGAGCTATGTAAGAAAATTGAAAAAAAAAAACAAGGACCGTCAATCTTGTGCAATATAGCAGACAGGCAGGTTCACAATGTTCTGAATATTAGGTGTGCACTGAGCAAGGCCACAGCATACAGGTTGTACTTTATGAGTACTGAAAGCGAGATAACTGATGTAATGCTGATTCTGTCTTAACCTTTAACAGATTGTGGATACGGCTGTCAGAAGTATTTGGTGCGGCTGTTGACTTTTTTGCCTGGAACCACAATTTCCAAGGTCCCATTAACACCACAGTTACTGTTTGAAACCGGCCAGACAGCAGCCAGAATGGACAAAGTCCTGAAAAAGGTAAAATAGTAACTCCCCTGTAGTAGTGTAGTCCCTGAGTGGATCACTGTGGCACCATGCTACTACATTTAAACGTGTGCATTTCTTCAGATTTAAATTCAAAACGTATATAATGAAGGATCCACACTTTAGTTCTGATTCAACCTTAAACTGGACTTTGGTGCGTGCTAAGTTCAGTTACTTTAGTTAACAGGTGAATACAAATGTTGGCTTTTCTTTACTTTTCTTACCGTTTATCTTTTCTTTTTTCCCCCCTCTGCTTCTCTGTATTATTATTGTACATTTTTAGTTGGAGCACCCTAATCTCAGCATTCTGCATAGAGAGAAGTACATATGGAGTCTGTCAAATGTTCCCCTTCTGGAAAAATACATGCATGTATTAGATGGAGATCCTCTTCAAGAGGTTGTCAAGTCTGTCATTCATCAGTTCAAAACCTCTGTGGTCCCTAAACGCTCCAAGTTCCGTGAGTGTGAGTGGGATTTGCTAATTATTATCCTCTACACTGTCTTTTTGACACTTTTTGACCTGAATTACATTGATACAAACCTTAACAATCGGACAAGAAGGCAGATGAGAACAAATACTGTTTTACTAAGCTTACCTGATACAGGCTGGGCTTCTCATTGGCAGCATGTATACCGTCACACTGGTTGTGTTTCCGAGTACATGAGTTACGAGTTCATGAATTTAAACATCATTTTCTTCATTTTTTCTCTAAGGTATTAACCACGGTGACTTCAATGACCTCAATGTGCTTGTGCAGCCTGATGAGCGTGATGGCTACAGGATTTCTGGCATCCTTGACTTTGGGGATATGAACAGTGGCTACTTTATCCATGAGCTTGCCATCACCATCATGTACATGATGACGGAGCACCCTAAACCCATAGAAGTGGGTGGACCCATCCTTGCAGGTTGGGAAAGTGTCCTTCCCCTCAACGAGGCAGAGAAAGATTGTCTGTATTTGCTGGTGCTGTGCCGCTTCTGCCAGTCATTGGTTTTAGCTCGTCATGCTTTGACATTGTATCCAGAAAATGCCGAATATATGATGACTACGTCCAGGAAAGGCATCACCACTCTTAATCAACTCTGGGAACTTGGTAAGGAGCATGTTGAGAAGGTGTGGTTTCAAAGTGCTGCTCAGTTCAGTGACAGAAAGTGAGAAATATAATAAAATGATTCTACTTAGCTGTTTTTTTCAAATGAAGTGTAATTTTATCTTTACCAGTCATCTCTGTAAAACTAAAAAAACATTTTATTTTTAGACTAATATATTGTTGTAAGATTCCATGTCTTAATTACTGAATTAGCAAAGAACTCTATGCAAGAGGAGTTATTGATTAAATTGATGAAATTAAGTGTAATTTATGCACATAGTCAGTAGGGTTCATACACTCCAGTAACCTGTGTGCAAAATTTACTGTCCACCTTTTCAATAGAATATTAAAATTATGTGTTTGCCCTATTGTGCATGGTGTCCTCATAATTTACTCATTTGAATGTTAAAAGTAGTGTCCATAGCATTAATACAGCTTTCTGCTAACAACCACACAACTTGTTTTCTACCTCAAAATGAACAGCTGAATGAAAGTGGAGCTTCCATTGTTAAAGCAAAATGACTCATAAGAGTTTGACATTATAGTTTCCTACTCACTGTTAAGTAAACTAAACTCTAAAAGTCCTGTGAAGAAACCTATAAAAAGCTAAAGCTTCTGTACGGACATTAAATGTTAGTAGGGCTACTATTAGGCCCAGAAGCTGCTGAAAAAGTTAATAATGCTTGGAAGCACACAGGCATTTGTTTGTCATGTAAGTGTAACCAATCAATAAGATACTGCATATTATACATCTTCAGGGTGTATTTCTGTGAGCTTGTGTGTGTGTGTGTGTCAGTATGCTAAGTAGCTGAAAATGGCCCTGGGCCTGTAGTTTTTTCAGTAAGTTAATGAAGAAAATTGATGAGGCACACTGTGAGAACTTGAGAACCAGTGGAGCAGGCAGACCAAATATGCCCTGCTTCATGGTGAAACAATCAGATTTGTACCTTCAGTGTTATGCATCATAGCAGACTGTGGCAGATTAGCAGATTAAATACTCAGAATTGTAATAGGTGTGCCCTAAGCAAGGCCACAGTGCACTGGTTGTACTTTATGAGGACTAAGTGTCAGAATCCAGCCATTCTGCTGTCTTTTCCTGTGTTTTTCCTATGTGTCCCCCTCCCTTGTCTCATGTGTTTGTGTGGTCTTGCTCTCCCTGTCTGTGTCTCACAGAGCTGGGCGGGGCCCCCAGTCTCTCCTGCATTCACTCACCTGCACACCCAATCATCATCTGCCTGATTACCATTCCCTCTCTTGCTGCAGTACAAAGCCTATAAAGTATACATGTATGAACTATCGGCATTGTTCTGAAATGAAGTTTTAGAAGCTAACTCAGGTAATTTACATATTAAGGCCTCATTAAATATGAATATGTAACTGCTAAAGCTCTGTTATGCAACAGTGTCAACTTTCTTTATTGTATGTCTCACACTCTCTCTTGCTTCTTTGTACCAATCACTATTTTTACTATCTCTTCTTCTTTTTCTTCTTCTTCTTATTACTAATGGTAGTATTAGAAGTCTTTTTTGTTTGTGCACTCTTATCTCAGCGTTCTACAGAGAGAGAAGCACATATGGAGTCTGTCATAAGTTCACCACCTGAAAAAAAAGCATCAGTTTATTAGATGGTGATCTTGTTTATGAGTGTGGTACCTACTTAGTATTTTCTCTCAGATTGTCCTTTATTACACTTCAACTTTTGAATGAGGGGGCAGTTGAGAAAAAATAAACATGTTTACTCAGCTTCCCTGGTATTTCTTTGCTTCTCTTTGGCAGCATGTAAACTTTCAGCAAGGTTGAATATGTGAGCGTACATGAGTCATGAGTTTATGTATTTTAGCATTTTCTTTCTTTCCACTCTTCAGTTATTTACAAGGGTGACTTCAGTGATCTATGTGCCTGTGCAACCTGATTAAAGTGAGAGCTACAGGATTTCTGACATCCTTGGCATTCTTGAATGACGGTCTCTATGAGCTGGTGCCCACACACTTCTGTTAGTAATTAGTTTAGTCATTCCATTTTTTGTCCGGATGAGTGAAGTAGCAGCAAAAGACACACGCACACTTGGATAACACCTGGTGAACGTGGTTGCAAATATAGTTATGAACCAGTGCATCACCTCGACCAAATTCAATTTTCTTCTTGTAATTGCTCAATGTTCAGGCTGTCAGAAGTCTGAGGAAATAAATACATATTCACCCAAAAGAAACAAAAGAAATGTTCTTCATAACCACCTGGATACATATAATGTTTACACGTCAACAAATCACCTTCATTTAGACTGTACATAACAACAGGCAGTTCAGAGGGTTATCAATGAATTGTTTATTTCATCTTGTGAACGGCTCGTTTCATTGATGAATATATTCTGTTTAGTAACTTGTTTAGAAAAATTTTATGATCAATTGTTTAAGTGCTGTTAATTTTCTTTTCACAGCTCAGATAAAATCTGGTGGTATACTGCCTTGAGGAGTTCACTCATAAGTTCATAAGCAGCTGCTAGTGGAGTTTAGATAGTCTTAAGAAAAAAGAAAAACAAAGTACCTTTTATGCACTTCAGGCAAGTACAAGAACTTTTGTATTTTACTTTATGTCCAAAAGCAAATTTTGTACAATTTAATACGAATGTATAATATCACTGTCTATGTGAAAGTGAAATATAAACTTATGGATTGTTTAATACAATTTCTTGTAATATATTGTATAACACGTGATTCAATCAAGGGAGACAAGTTAATTAACTTAAGATTAAGATTGGAGGTTATGGGGAAGTGGAGGAGTGCAGACAACAGCAACACGAATGGACAAGAGGAGGAGAAAAAATGCTTACACGCTTAAAATGTAGGTGTGTCGCTGTGCTATTGGACAGATGTGACCAGCCAATGATAACAGATGATATCTCAATTACTTGGGATTACTATGAAAATGGGGAATTTTAAGTGAGTGAGGAGGAATGAATGCCAGTTGGTTAAAGAAACAGGTACAGGTCTTAGCATGCATGGAAATAGCCTTTCAGGCTGAACTTCCCCCCTCTTTATCTAAATTCAAGACATGTCCGAACAGCTCCTTGAGACTTGAAATACATTTTGCTTCAGGGTCACACTAAATTCTCTCTTTATAACTGTAATTCGAAAAGATTCAAAAGCTTTCAATTTACTTTTTATCAGTATAGAGAAATGTGAAGTTTGTATCTAAAAACAGAAACCATGACTCTCATTAGTTCACTCCCCTACCAACCTCATAATTACAGTTTTTAGTTAATAATGTGTTTTTACAAAGTGTTTTATTTTTATTTTTATTTCTTTAATTACTATTGGTTCACACATCAACAAATAATGCAGATTAAGATACACATAGACAATGAAGGATGTGATAGAGAGATGCAAAAAAACTGAGTTTAACTGGGGTGCTCTTCAGTTTATAGACTCTATTAATCCATTGAAAGAAAGAAAAAACAAAAAGAGAAAGAGAAGTGAAAGAAGTCTATTTGAAAATCCCCCTTTCTACAGCTCAATACAGGTACTTTGAGCTCAAACTTATGTTTTCAAGAAAGACACTATGTGCAAATGACCAGTTTTCTATAAACGGTGGAATCTAGTGTGACTGGCTTTTCCACTGACTTCTTCACACATAAAATCAGGGGGGTTCAGAAAGTGTAGACAGTCGGTGCTGCAGCTCTCGCCTTCCTCACATAATCCTCTGAAAGAAGATGGGTAAGTGCATAAATTTCTGGAAATTATTAAATGATATTCTAGTGTTAAATGGTTTACTCTTCTCAACTCTCTCTTTCTAATAGCCAGATAGTATTTTATATTATTAAATGTATTACTGTTACACATCTATGGAGTACAAAGGTGAGGAGTATTAGCAGAGTATGAGAAAACACACTGTTCATATAATTTATAGTTGACCAATATTGTATGAGTTTTTCTCACAGAATATAAGTGCATAGTGAGCTGTGCAAATTCTGTAAAAGGCTGTTGACGGGTTGCAGAAGTTTGAGAAAAACAACCAGACACATTATCAGTGTTTAGTTTTCTCTAATGTGTAACTTGTGTAACTTTCTTAAAAATGTTAAATATAATGAAAATTTTTAATGTTTGACTATTTATCATAATCTTTGTAAAGTACTAATAGAAAAAAATACAAATTTAAATGGTATAATGCTTGTTAGGATCTAAGGTATAAGTACATAACACCGTCATGTTTGACGTTTAAATTATTGTAGAGCTTTATAAATCATATAAAAGAGTCAACAGACAAAAAAAAATATCAACAGCAATTGTAACAAACATACTCAAGCAAAAAATGTATACACATTTCATTTCATTCTCTTTATTAAACTTTCTAAACATCTAAATAAATATTACATGTCTGAATGTATAAGTAATGCTCTTAAAAAGAAAAAAACATCTGCACACTCATCTCCTTTGCATTTTTTTTATATACTGTCTAAGGTTATGATCACAAAGACCTCTGCGGAGCATTAAAAAAAAGTCCCTAAATACAAATTATAGGTAACAGAGTTAGGCAAAAACATGTAGTGTGTAATAACAAATCAGAGAATAATAAATGAACTGAATGAGCAGAATGAATAGAAAAGACACATTACTGATAAACAAGTTTTTTCCTTTGTTGCTACATATTCAGATCCTCATCATGCTCTCTTGTATGAATGTGCAGATACAGCTGTTGATCCCAGACCATCACTCACCATGCAGCAAGCATCTGATCTGACGCTAAAACTTTATGGAGTTACCATTTCTAAGGTCTCCACCCTGCCTAGTTATATCGACCAGAACTTCCTCATGGTGAACGAGGAGGGTACCAAGTATGTCCTTAAGATCATGAACTCTGAAGATAGTAGGAACATCAGACAGCTGGAGGTGCAGACCCTCGCCATGTCCTTCCTGAACGAGCATGGAGTTCCTGCTCAAACAGCCATACCCACTACCACAGGGCAGATCATGAGTATGGAAGAAATAGGTAATATATAATCATCTCTGAAGCAAGCTAAGGGTGTCTATTGCACAATCAACCCGTTCCAGCTGTTTGGCTCTGCATGGAGATAAAATCTGTCTGCAAGCACCTGAGAAGTTTTGTCAACATGTTTTTCAGCAACCAGTAGAGACCCCAGTTAATTCCATTTTAAACAGGCTCTGCCCTCAACAGGAATCTCTTTGTTGTACTCTTCTCAAAAAGTTGCCCACTTTAATTTATACATGTGAAGGCGGCTAATCAGGATATCCTACTGAATATGAAGCAACATATAAGAAAAAGCTGCAAACCTTGCCATCCTTTTTATTTGAGTAAATACACAGGTCATTAATCTACTGAGCTTTGTCTTTAGTACCTCTTGAGTCCTAAAGATGGAGTCTGTATTAGAATTCAAGGACAAAATGAAAGTCTTGACAATGTCAATTCTTGTTGTTTAAGCACAGGTGGAGGCCTTGACCCCACCACTTCTACACTAAAGGATTTGTCAGACTGCTGCCTGCAATTAGAAAGGCACATTCTGATTCGCTGGTTACACATATTCAAATTTCAGATGAGTATGGTTCTGCTTTTGCTAATAATGTAGAAAACTAGGTTATAATAAAACATTTGTAACCTTTGTTACTAGTCCAAGAAACAATCTGGCACATGAACCATTTTGATATAACAAAAAGGAATCAGAGTCACTAACTAGCCAGAATGAAAAAAAACTATGAACTAGATCTGTCAGGTTCCCACACTAAGCTGTTTTTACCCTGTTTCTAGTCTCAGGTAAGCAGCTAAGCTTAGTTAATTATTTGCTCTGGATATATATTTATAGACCTCTGCCAAGTTAACATATTTGTGTATCCACTTTATCTTATAAGACTGTGGACATGGTGTCCAGACCTACTGTGTGAGGTTGATGACCTACCTCCCTGGGAAAACAATTGCAGAATCGCCACTCACAAAGCAAGATCTTTACCATGTCGGCCAGATGGTTGCCACCGTGGATAAGACATTGCAAATAGTAAGTTTAAAGGGCTATCTTATACATTACAGTTCAAAGACATTTAGGAGTGGATTGCAGTTGCAGGTGGTCTATTCTAGCCCTAACCAGCCGAATCTGGTTTTGGTCTTTCATCACCCTCAGGGTGAGCATAGTGGAACATTTAGCAGCTTAAGATCTAATCATATTGTCAGGAACTGGAGAAGAGCCAAAGGTAAAGTGAATGCTGTAATTCTGGAGTTGTCCAACATCACAGTTACAAAACATAATGCTAATGTTGCTCCATGAGTAAGCAGCTGCTTGTTAGCCATGATAACTTTACAATTTCAACTTTATAGAAATCTCAGATGTCAGATGTGTGTCAAGCTTAGCTTGTTGTACCCCCTTCCCCAAAGTAGCAAAAAAGATTAAAAAACACTCGTTAATGCAGCTTTACGGTATCAATTAATTGTGATAATAAAACCATTCAAACATAAATGTATTTAGTGTTAAAATTTATATTTTTTTCAGCTGACACCTCCAAACCTTGATGTCTTGAATAAAGATGATTTGGTTTGGAATTTATTCAACATTCCTCTTTTCTGGAGGGCTACCTATCAGTGATGGACGGAGATCCCTTACAGGAAGTGGTCAAAGCAGTCATTGGACAGTATAAATTACATGTGCTGCCCAAAATCAACTCTTTCCAAAAAGGTAACAAATAAAACAAGTTTAAAATCCTAATATTGTTTTTTTTTGGTTAACAGTTACACTCTCCTAATTATTTTGCTTTTTTTTTTTGCAAAATTTTTTTTCAAACTTTGCATGCTAATCTAGCCTAATAATAGGAGTTGTAGCCATATTTACCAATTCCAATACTCACAAGTTATTACCCCAAATTCAGGTACAATGGAGCTTACAGTTTTAGTTTTTTAATAGTGTCAAACAGTAAGCAAGTGTTTCTCTGCAAAAAGCCAAGAAGTACACTTATTTCCAAACTCCAAGAGTGGGATCTGAATGCAGTGGCGGATCTCTGAAGTGCATGTACAAGAGGCATCTTTGTTGTTGACAGGAAGTCATGTGATCTAAGTTAC
>JAPZDV010000021.1:13064485-13076325 GCA_029814665.1 Acanthurus lineatus | reverse complement strand
TTACCAAAGTTTTTTCTTCTGTTATTTTGTTGCATGTATGTAATCCACTTGGATGCAAGATCCAGCCTTCATTGGTTACAAACAGACAGCTTACTCTTTGAGGTTTGAAGTAGTGGCAAGAGGAAATCAACTAGTTAGCAACTAGCTAACTGTTTGGCATCACGGAGTATAAATGGTTTGTTCCTGTTCCTGTTTAACTCAAGTATGTTATCACTTATCAAAAAAACAAGAAGGTCAGTATTTACATGAATAAGGACCCAAATGCAGACAAAATTTAGCAAATAACAAAAAGCGAGCTTTATTTAAAAAAGCTGATGGTTCCACAAAACCCAAAAATGCAAAGTTTCTTTAACTAAATAGAAAATCAAAAATGACAAAAAAACCCAAACAGTTATTTCAAACCAAGAAGACACATGGAGCACAGGAACAATGACTGGACCAGGGGATGACAAAAGAACAGAAGATCGACAACAGATGATCTGACGAGGACAAAGGGTAACACAGAGACTATATACACACTAGGCTAATAAGACACAGGTGGGGCAATCAACACAGATGAAACACATCAGGGCGGGGCAGGTAATCACAAAAAGGAGGGAAACTTGACACTTGACAGGAAATAGGACAGGAAATAACAAGACACAGAACAGGGTTTACCAAAATAAAACAGAAAACAAAATGAAACAAGGATACATATAAAAAACCTAGGACACTAAACACTCAACTTAGGAACTGATTGAACTAAAACTACTCCATTGACGGATCGTGACCGTTGATTAATCAAAATGACTTTCTTTTTCGAACGTGAACTATATTGTTGCTGTCATGTGAAGGTAAAGTAGAAAAAAATCATTTGAAACTTTTTTTTAAAAAAGAAATATTAGTTAAATATTTTCTGAGGTTTAGCCAAATTCTTAAATATCAGTATTCTTATCTGGTGACATTTGATTAGGTACATCTATTGTACATCAGGTAAGTTTTATTATGAAGAGCTTAAACTTGTACAAGTGGAATTGAACAGGAAAAATCCAACAGATCTGGAATTCATCAGCACAAACCAAGAACGAGACTAGTGTAATTACTAAAAAAAAATGTTTAGTTGTTTTTGTGTTATCTTTCACAGGAATAATCCATGGAGACTTAAGTGACCAGAACATCATTGTCACACCTGCTGACAGTGGGGAATATGAGGTGTCAGGCATCCTGGACTTTTCTCACCTCATGAATGGATGCTACGTGTTTGAACTGGCAGTAACGATCATGTATTTGATGCTTGAGGACTGCAGTCCTTTGGATGTTGGTGGTGCAGTGCTGGCAGGCTGGGAGAACATTATCGTGCTCAGTGATAATGAAAAGGATTCTCTCTTCTGGCTGGTGCTTGGTCGGTTCTGTCAGTCTCTGGTTTACGGACGGTACAATGTCAAAAAATACCCAGACAACAAGAAATATCTTCTGAATACAGCCACAAATGGGACACGCCTGCTTGCTAAACTCTGGCAAATGGGCAAACAAGAAGTGGAAAGAAAATGGTTCTCTGATGCCAGCACTTTCTCAGGCAATTAAGAAAGAGATGTTTATCAGTGAATAGGTTTGAAATATCATCCTTTTTATAACAGTTTTCCTTAGTTCTACCAGTTATGGGACTATCAAAAATGCCTGAGGTTTACACTAACTTTTTGTTGGAAATCCTGTTTTATTTTTAGAAAATACTTTTTTGTCCTTGCTTGACAGTTATCAGTTAAAATAACTAGAAACATAGGAAGAACCCATCTACAGACACATTGGTCAGTGTGTTCAATTTTAAAATTGTGGATGACTTACTAACATATGCCTATGGATAATAAAAGTTAATACTCAAGAGTATTTCTCAATGTGACACTGAAATGTATAACAGTTTTCCTCTACAACATTTTATTAAAAAAAAACCCAAAACAACTGCTAAATACTCCATTCCATTTATTAGAGTTACATTTAGTAAAGCTGCAACTGCTTTGCAAGTAATTGACACAAAAGCACACAACCGGTTTTTTAAAAATGTGTTCCTAAAGAGTGTAAAAATAATATCTTATGATTAATATTCTTTTAGAAGAGTATTCCTATATTAGTTGTTAAAAAAGGCATTGAAAAGGGGCTGAATGAGCAGTTATTCTTTCAATGTCTATGAGATTCTAACAGTCCCAGGTTACAGTAGATATATAACTATATAATTAGACCCCCTATGCTGCTTTCACTAGGTTGACTTACGGGAGAGTAGTGAACATTGAAAGGGCCAGTGTTTGACAATGGCAATACTGTTGCGATTGCCTATGAATAAACAATAGTAAACAAATATGAAATATTATACACATGTGCAACAAAATGAACTTGTTGCTTTGAGAGTAATTAAACAGAAAACAGACTAAAATGTGCTCCACAGACTGATTCTACTTTAATCTGCTGAGGCAAAGATGAAGACTTTGACACAAATTATTGCACCATTTATACAAACTCTTCCATCCCTGAGTTAAAAACAGTAATTAGTATGGAGACTAAGCAAAATTGATGTTTCCTTTTAAATTCAAAGGAAAAAATATATATCATTATATATATCATAAATGTAAAAGATATGTTGCCGTTAAGTGAAAACTGATCTTTTTTTTTTTTTATTAAGAACGCATCTGTGAAAGCTGTGTCCCTAAAGATAAAATAAATGAACACTAGATGGAGACATCATCCCACTTATCCTGGATTCTGCATAAAAGGGCCCTTTTTAAATCAGTCTTTCAAACTCCCTTTCAGGCTTTAACTCCCAATTTTAGACAATATTTTAATGATTTTTCTCTAGCAGTCTGGTTACTGAGGTATTTTACACAGTATCTTTGGTTGCTGTAATGCTTGCAAACCTAGTTTTACTTCCTTAACATTGTAAAAATATGTGTGATGATGATGCATTTTCCATATTACTTTTTACTGTATGTATAAACAATTACATTTTGAGTAGAAGATGCCAAAGTGCTTATTATATACAATCAAATAAAAAACAGAGGCCAAGATTAATTACATTACAGGCTGGTCAGTTTAATAAGAAATTCAGTTCAATACAAGTCATGACTTTTAGCACAATAAATGATACAGCTTGGAGACAAATTCATAGGAATTTCTTGTCTGTATAGAATTGTATCCCTTTTGAATGCTACATAACTTCAAACACCTTAGAGCCTTATTACCACACTCCCAACGCCAACACATTTCACACAACACACACATTCACAGACACACACATATGCACACCTCATCTACCTTTCTACATTTCATCCTCCCACCTCAAAGGCACCATCTGCCCTCTGCCCCTACCGCAGCTCGCTATATGTACGGCCACTCAGGCAGAAAAAGTCACAGTGTGCGTCTGTGAATGTCTGCCTGTGTTCACGTTTGCTCTCCGTCTGTTTCACTGCAGCATTCGAGCCCAGCGAGTCCAAGGAGGCATAGATCTGAACCTTTGCACTGGTTCCCTTATAAGCCACAGTCCCTCCTCTCTCTCTCTCTCTCTCTTCCTTATCTCTTCTGCCTTTTCTCTTTTTGTCTTTGTATTACTTTAAATCCATGTTCCACAAATTATAGCTGAAATAGAAATGGCAACACTCAAAGGACTTAGCTTAATACACCAACCCCACTTATCAGTGCCATTAATCCTCTTGGCATTTCAAAACAGAGCTCTGGGTCTGCACTGCACCTTTTTTAAAATACAGCAGAGAAATTTAATTTACACTCCAAAGACCACCAATCTGCAGGCTTTTAAAGTCAGAATATACTGTTACCAAAAACAGTGTGCTGCACCCATTGTAGGAGCCTATTAGAAAGTTTCTGATTTTTTTTTTAAATTTTAAATATGATATGTATAAATTCTCATACAGATCCTTTAAAAAACAAAGGTGCATTACAGGAAAAAAAGAAGTATTATGGCAGAAAACACAGGAAACACTTGCTGTGGGATGACAAGTTGAGTGTGGCTCAAATTTGGGACAGGGGAGTTACCCCATATAAAAGTTGCAAGGCCAGTTATTTTAAATGACAAATACTCACCTGTTTCTTCTGCCCTATCTGTCTCTCTCTCATGCTCCTCTGTCACATCTCTTACTGCCTATTTTTCTACAATTAACAGGATTGAGGGAGCAAACATTTTGTTTCAGAGTTAAAGAAATATCATTAAAATACTATTATTAGCAGCCACACAGCACGCTGACTTAAATATCTCATGTGCATTCCACTGTTAAGCTAGAAGAGAAGAGGCTGAGAGAGTCAGAGTGTTGAATGCGGCTCTACAGTGAAACTAGATTTTATCCTTATTTCCAAGTAAAAAAAGACCATATGTGGCAGCCAATGTTGATACTGTTGCATGTCCTCACAAATAACTGAATGTATTGGAAATATTAATGTTTCACATCTATCAGTGTTATATGATTTACTAAGCAATAACCAGGCTCAGGTTTAATCTATTTTCTGGACAAACAGGACAGCATTGAGACTCTGGGACCACTGCTCATAATTTGGGAGTCTCCCCAATTATTTTGGACATCTGGTGACCCTTACCTACTGTAACTAGAAAGGAATGCATTAAAGTTACACACTTAATCTCTGCAGGAATGGACTGTCCAAAATGTTTAACCCCCTCTTTATTTGTCTCTTAATTTTGGATGAGAACATAAACCGGATGCCTTAAATGGAATCAAACAGAAAACCCTCTAATAAGAAATACACTTTAATGAAGAGGTAAGCTCTTAAACAACTTTAGAAACCACTAATTGCTCGAAGGCCTCAAAGGCATTATTGATGATATGATATTCATTGTTTTTAATTATGATTGCATCATTACCTGAATTAATTATACATGGTTTGTTATCCATGCAGGACATAAAGTCATGCAATATAACAAAATCACTATGTTTTAAGGGCTTTTGAGGATACAATGTCCCAATAGAATAAAGAGAAAAGGCTGGAAGCAGGAAGCATTTTTTCCTCCTTTTCTTCAGCAGTGTTGGTTGTTTGATCTCTCTGCTTGCCAGTCGTAAGCCAGCTTCTCCAACCACAAGCTCAGTGGTACTGATGTCCTTAAAGAACATTTCTGTGAGTGCAGTTTGGCTCCTCGGGGTCATTTGTCAGATGTTTTTGAACTTTTTAGTGCCTGAATGTTCCCAAGCATCACTGGAGTGAAAACATCTCCACGAGTGTATGATACTGAATGCTACTTCACTCTTCCTCATTTCTGGAAGCGGGGCCATGTCTCCACAGGGCACATTCATCCGAGTCCAGCTCCGTTGTGCCTGCCGGAGACAATCAGCTGCCAGCCTTTTTAATACTTTCTTTTAGCTGTGATCACCTTACTGTGCTTGAATGCAGCCAAATTCATGATTAAGTTGTTCTCATTCACACAAATGTCAGTGTCTTCTGTTAGATAAGTATGTAATATTATATAGAGGGTCTTAAGTACTGCCTGTTAAACCAGGAAATTACTTTTTTGATATTTCAAGTAGGTAATCACAGAGAAAATTAAAGGCCATAAGTTTTTCTTCTCAACTTTGCTGCTGTACTGTTCTCTCCTTAAAGCTTGAATCATAGTTAATGGAGCTGCAAACCCTCTTTAATATGCTTGTAAAACACAATAAATTGAGTCAACACAACCCTTTTGTAGATTAAAACTATGACACTTCAAGTTTGAAACATTTCCAGTGGACAAGCCTTATTACAACTGGAGTACATTGTAATCAGATGCAGGGACACAGGGCATTACATCATCGACAGGGTTTCTGATCTACAGTCCCAAAAATACTGACTATGTATTTTCGTTTTGGATGGCTTTAACATATGAAATAAAAAAAAAAAAGTTTATCCATTCTATCCTAGAGTATTTTATAACTTAAACAATACAGCCAATAATATTTATAATAATTAGGCAGCATTGTTGACATTTCAGTTTAACGGTCCAAATAGCTCATAAAAGAAGATGCATTAAAAACAGTGTAATATGACACATATGGTCCCTCCATGCATCAGAGAGAGAATACTGTAATATGTCTACCGCTGTGTGTCTTTATTTCACTGAAAACAACTGTTTGTCTATAAAGTGGAGTCATCAGACGTGAAGGTCTTGGCTGTATTACCAGGCCCTTTGCAGCTGCCAAGCTGAACTATAAGGACTAATTCTTCTTCATGGATTCCTGACAGATTCTTGTGTAATGCCTATTAGCTGTATACCCAGAAGATCTATAGTGGCCAAAACGTCAGAGTTTGATACACAGCTAATGGGTCTCTGTTAACAAAGATGTTTTTCATCTGTTATGCTAGTCGACAGTTTGGCAAGGTCTTGAACTAACAGATTTTACACGTGTACATTACTTAATTATTAAGCACTTTGCGCCTGTAGTAGGCTATCATCCTTTGAATGGCCTTGTTTACAGAGATGCAGTTTTACCGGTGAAAAAGACTGAATAATACAAATTATACCTTCAGTTTTCAGAAATCGCATAATTACTAATTTAAGTTAAATGTATCATTGGTATTCAAAGGAAGGTATATTACAAGGATAAAGAAAGTCACAACCAGAGTGTGACAGCTTTCTAACAGACCAACAATAACAGCAGCACAAAGCCACTGAAATCATGTGAAACCAAGAAGGATACCCCCTCACCATTGGGAGTAAGGCTAAGGAGGAGACATAGGCCTCAATTAATAAGCTGCTGTGGTAGCTCAGTGACTTTCCTCGTCTTATCAGTTTGTTTCAGAGCGTCTGGGCTTTGCGTACGGATGCTGGCCTCAGTTTTTCTATTGTGAACTGTTTCCCAGCAGACCCATAAAACTCACCAATGCGAGTGCAAAAGAAAGCCATCAACATGAATTCATTAACAACTTTTCTCACATTATCACATGCAGCTTTTCAGTGGACGTCACGTCTCTAACTTTGCAGTAACAAGCGTCATGGCCGCCTATCTACTCAGAACAGGTGGAGAGCACAGAGGCCTCTCCGAGCTCCGACATTAGGGAGGCGCTTAGGGAGGGGTGGCTAATCGATTGGACAGACTGGATTTATTGAGATGACTGAGTCACATGGTGACTGCGGGGGCAGAGTAGGATCTGTGTGGGTGTGTGTGTGTGTGTGTGTGTGTTGAGGTAGGAAGGTGTCTGATTCAACTGCAAAAACCTGGATTATCAAACAAGGCAGAACATGCTCAGGTTAGAGGAAGTACACCATTAATATGTTCAACATTCTGGGAGAAATTTGTTTAATGAGTTTAAATATAGTGAAGGTAGCTGTGTTTATTTGTTAATTAATAAAAATATCAAGACTTTCAAGTAAATATTTAAATGAGTGGAAGTTGCAGGCAGCTATCAGGCAGGATAGAAAATAATGAATAAAGGAGGCTGAGGCTGAGGCTTACTAATGAATATTTAAGTATCATTATGAAGAATTTGGTGTTTTGTGAGATCCCCCTCCTCCCACACATGCACACACACAAACACACACAAACACACATGCACTTACAATGCAAATGATCACAATACAAATTATTATGACAGAGAGAAGTAGGGACTAAAGGGAACGGGAAAACAGAAACATATTGAAAAGTAATGGTGGGGACCTTCTGAGAAATTAAACAGAGGCATCGCTAGAACACAATTTCTATATTTATCAACCAATTTCCATGCACAAGATAATAATTCCGAAACACAATGTGAGACTTTTAATATTGAATCGTGATCACAGTAGAGAGTTGATGTGAGTGGATTCTCTTGTCTCATATATCAGCACACAGTTAGGCGCACAAAAAGGCTTAGCAAATCTTCTTCACTGATGTCACCTGGATCTGCACGTTACACATTAACCACAACTCATCTTACTTAGCTCCCTACATGGAACAACACTTAAGTTGTATGTACAAATTGTTTGAGTTTTTGTTAAATTCTTGCATTTTTTTATATATTCAAGCATTTCAAAACAGTTGTGAAGTATTTTAAATGAAAAAACTTTCAGGCAACAACTCAAATGTTACAGTAAACAGGGAAAGTTAAACACACAACAAACTATCTTTTTCCTATATTCCTATATAAGTGAGATTTGTGTACTTTTCTAAACTTTTTCTGTCCTGTGATTCACATTCTTGACATTGTCTGACTTGATGGTGTTGTGCTCCTGATCCTCCCACACAGCAAGTGTATAGCTGAACTCAGAGTATAAAAATTGACACAATGTCTGGCACTTAGAGATAGTTTCAAACACCCCCACATGCCCCACAGCCATATAGTGGACACATAACTCTCCAGTGGACTCTTGTCAATTCCATATGTCGTGAAAAATTTCAAGTCTTCCTGCAGCACTGTTTGATTTGCAGAACATGTGGTTCCTCACGCACGTTGCACTAAAACAGCCATTTAGTAATTTGTGATAACTGTATCGCTCGAGGTCAGATAAAAAGTTCTTTGGGAGCTTTTACTTTGAAAGAGCCAAAAACTCTTTGAAAAGAATGAGCAGCCTCAACAACAAAGAGGTTAACATTTTGTTCCCACTGAGCACTGCAAAGCTGCTGACTGCAAGGAAGATGAAGAGGTGTTTGTTTTTGGTTCTGTCAGTACCAGGAAAGTTATGATGCAAACTCTCTCCCTGATGATGGCAATTAGATCCTCTGGAGTTTTCAGCTGTTACCCATAAAGCTTAGGTGATGAAATGCATGACTAAATCTCTAAATTAATTTAGGAATTACGTTGCCATTCATACACATGGTTCTAAATTTTAATAGCAGACTCTAATTGGCTCTGTATGATGCTGCCGCGCTGCTAACAACAACAACAACAGAGGCATTTGGGATACTAAGATCATGTCTTGATCATGTCTAGATGTTTGTATTTTTTTCAAACACCAATAAAAAACTTATCTTGAGTGATAAAAATGTAAATATAATATAGATACTTGTACATCCTCCATAAGACAAATTTGTCAACCATGTCATCATAGTAACAGCTGTAGCACTTCTCATGATTTAACTTGTCACCATGCTGCAGTGACACATTTGCACAAGTGACACCACTGATGGGTGTGGTTACGGGTGTAGCAAAACACACTTCAGACCACACCTTCCAACAGACACAAGTACAACAGACTTAAAAGTTGTAATATGTGAAATTGTTCATGTATTTATTCAAAGATATTTAAGTGCCTTTTCAGACTAATTGTTATTTGATACTGTATTTGATGGAAAACTGCCCCCCTCCACATTTGCTGTCTTCTTTTCTTAGTTATTTGGTTGATGAGATGTACTAAGTGAACTGGAGGAAAAATACATGCAGTACGTGGCTGCTTGCATTCCTTTCCAAGCGCTATTAATTCTTCTCTCTGTCTGACACTTACATTATGCCCAACACAGCTCAAGTTGAGAGATGTGTTCAACTAGAGTGTCACAGGCAGTGACCCAAAACCCACTGTGTCTAAAACGCAAAGAAAATGTAAGATTGGAGAAGACATACGTCTGCTACAAACAAGGGCAAAAGCAGGGTGGGAGAGAGAGAGAGAGAAAAATGGGAGAGTAAAAGACAGATGTATGATCTTGTTCAGTCCAGAATTTCAGGTCATTAAGAAGCTTGTCTCAGGCGGTTTTAGCCAGACTACGTGGGAGGAGAGAAGCTTCTTTAGCCCGCTACATTTCTGCTTACACTGAAATCCTGTGGCAGAGGGGGAGAAACAGAGAAGTCAATGCAACTGCAGATTTCTTCTGCAGGTCACAGAGAGTTGATGTAAATGTTGATATTTTTTGTGTGAAAAAAGTCGTAGGATTTTCTGACAGCTGCTATCTTTACATGCCCATGAACAACCACTGAATACTTATAGGTTAATTTTAGTAGGCAAGAACCGACGCTCCCACAGTGGTGGAAAATGTGCTCTCTAACCCATTAACATGAATTCTACAGTGCAAATTAATATGTTACAACTAAATGACCTGAATTAAAAATTTACTTAAGAATAAGTACAAATACATTATCAGTCACATTGAAGAATCAGAATCAGATGAACCCATTAGGAAAAATCCCCCCTTAGAGTGTTATTCTGCTATATAAATAATTACATTGTCATTAGATATATAATAGCAAATAAAAACATTTTTATTGTAAAAAAAATGTCAAGAAAAAATGAAGTTAAAGTTATTTCTGTACTGTTTTTATATACTCCACAACAGTCTTAAAGAAATAATATTATTCAAGAGGCTGATCATGTTTAATACATGCTTTTCTAGTCATTAATACTTATCATGGAGAACCTTTTTGAGGGATAGAATTGTGCTTTCACATAACTGCTCACTCTGTTGCATTGTGGACAGAAATATGAAGGTACCAGCTGCTGTACCATTACACTAAAGGACAACTTATATCCTCAAGCTGTGAATATTCTCAACTAATCCTTTGTACCTATATATAAAAAGCATTTTTTGATATTTCATGAACTCTTTGGGGACTGAGTCCAAAAGGCACGGACTCCTCCAGCATTGCTAGCCCCTTTAGATTAGCATATGCAGAGCCAAAAACAGTTTTAGCTCTCTGGGGGCTGAGAGTTTTTCTTTGAATCAGTACATCACAGTTAAAACATTTTGTTAACATTACAGATATTCCATGCATCTAAAACCTTTGTTAAGGGTCCCCATTTAAATGTTGCCTAGAGTAAGAAAGCTGTTGGTATAACAAGAAAAATTTTAACAGGTAAATGTCATTAAATTTTCCATAAAACAAAAACATCCACAACCAATCATTCAGCAGCCCACTGTGAAACTAAAACAGCAAGATAAGGTTCTCCACCTGTTGTGTCATAGCAGCTGTTCAATATTACAGCTGGGGAGCGAGAACACCGCAGTTTTATGTTCTTTTTTTGTCCTTCCAAGTAAGTGAGATAGATAAATACGGCCAGAAGCAACATCTGGCATCTGCCAATACCTGTGTGTCATGCTCAAGTGCTGGCTTTTTTTTTTGTTAGTTCGTTTTGTTTTGTTTTTCATTTAAAAGCACATTGATTATGGATCGATTAAACTCAGTAGTGTTTTGTTAACTTTTAAATAGAAATGTACCTACAACTGCAATTACATCATGCTTCTTGCAACTGGACCACAGTAAATGCATGTATACATAAACTGCAAATAAACACAGAGTACTGCCTCAGCCATGTATGCCTTAAGCTGTACACATACACACTAAAAAATGTATAGAAATGATATGTCATACTAAAAAAAAAAGTATCAAAAACAATATACAGCTCAATTATCTTGAGACTAATAAATATTTTTTTCTTTAAAGTAATAACAGTGTATGACAAGGCTTTGGTCCAAACAAATTAATAGGACCCGAGCACAGAGGGTGCAAGTACCATATTGAAATTGTTCTGTTTATTAAAATTTTTGTCCCTACCAAATGAATTGCTTTATTGCTGACTTTAACGTGCTTGAAACTCACCAAATTAGGTATATGCGTCAGTCACCCTAAAAGTTTATGAATTTTACAGTTTTTCTCGATGGGCTTGGCCACACCCCTTAAACAGCAGCCCTGGGGTGCAAGGGCCCGCTAAATGCTGCTTGCAGCTTTAATTTAATATTTATACTTTTATTTAATCATATGGTTTAGTTGAAGCGTAAGGGAACTACAACTGTATTTCATTATACAACTGTATGTTGTAAAATGATAATTAAATCTTAAAATCTTGAATCATGTATTGTTAGAAAGAACCCCTCTCTCATTTGTTAATAGGGTGAAATCCTTTTTGATGTTAATAATTTAAAATATCAGTGAGCTTTTTTCATAATTCATTTTTCCATTGAAAATTTTATGGGAATCAT
>JAPZDV010000021.1:12964107-13064385 GCA_029814665.1 Acanthurus lineatus | reverse complement strand
AAAACTAAATGGGAAAAGAAAATTTCTACAAGAAGGACCTTTACTCCTGTTGCTGAAGAAATACTGAATATGAAACTAACATGAATCATCCAAGTTAACATTAAGATTTGAGAGACAAAGTCGACACAGTTTATTAGGGTCATTTATAATATAATTCTACTCTGGTGGCTTCATTTTATGCTGCTATTTTACATTTGTTTTTCCTAAATAGGAGTCGGAAACATGCTGCTTGGCAAAGTTTTCTGACTAACAGAGTAACTTGTAATTACAACTGTTAGATGAATGTAGTTTAGCTAATTTTGTAAATATTTTCCCTTGAAATACAGCGCAGTTTTATATTTGTGTAACATTTAATGACCAAAGTAAAGAACAATTCCTCAAATCTTTATTTATTTGAAGTACTTGAGTAATATTACTTAGCTACTCTCCACCACCGCTTCCCCAATTCTCAGAGTTCATATGAATGTTTAACGCACTGACACTGGGTGCAAGCCTACAGGCTAATAATACAATCAATGTAATGAGAAAATTAAGGGACATCTTCGCTGTTTGTTGCTCTGATTAATTTGTGACTTACCTCAGCTCTTTTATGTGCTGTGTTATAACAGCTGTTTCTCTGTCGCCGCAAAAAGCAAGTTTTTATTTTTCCTCCTCCAGCCATTCCGCTTTTTTATTAAACGCATCGGCTTGCATGTGGTTTACGTCATGCGATGATCTTTGTGTACGCAGAGTGAAAACACCACATGGTTACCACATTAGATTATTTGCAAAAAAAAAAAACTTAAAAGAACTTAGCACTTAATTGAGTTATCTTTAATAGTTTTTTAATTTGTTTAATATGTTTACATTAGTCATTATTAGAGTTGCTTTACTGAGGTTATAACTGCATCATTAGAATGAATGCAAACACACTGTGATCGAATGGAAAAATAGCTGATTGCAACATGAGGTGTAGGCCATCCAATGGAACATATTGCACAAGCAAATCACACTCAATATAATGTGTGTGTGTGTCTGTGTATGCGCGCGTGTGTGTGTGTGTGTGTAGGTGCTGTAGGTGGCTGTGTGGGTGGGTCAGCATGTGAACTATGACAGTGTGTTTGTGTGTGAATCTGGCTCGCTGTCAGTGTGGAAGTGGGTTAGCATGCACAGTATGATCGAATAAGTGTGTTTGTGTTTGTGTGTGTGTGTGACTACTGCATGAGTGCTGCATGGACAGTCAGATATACAAGTAGACTGGCGTTCTGGACAGCAGCCCGAGAGCCTCACTGGGAGATTTGCTACAGAGAAACTGAAATTAAGAATCATTATATGTAAAAATAGATGACTAACAACACTAATCCAAAAAGTTTCTGGAGGAAAAAGAGTGTCATCCCTTAATAAAATCGCAAAGCTGAAAGTGTGTTTATCTTGTTTGCTTATGACAAATGACATTCATTTAAGAGAAAAGCCGAGGGAGGAAAAAAACCCCCGTTTTTCTAAAACAATAAAGTTATGTAAAATTGTGCGGGGTGGCAGGGGTAGTTAAGCCAACAGAGTTTTTGCCAACACTCCATAACATTTTGTTTTTGTCACAGGCCCTCTGTTTTTAGATAAAAAATGAGCTTTTAATTTAACATGCAGTTTTCAGTAATTCTGCAAAATCTCCTCAGTCTTTGAGGGGAGAAATTGAGGTGACTCGGGGTTGATTTTTGTTTCCCAGCTGTTGGCAAGATTGAGGAAACAGAATTAAGACGCTTTTCATTTTTGCTGTTGTTGTTCATTAGTTTCCCAGCGCTCAAAATAGAGAACATAATATTTTGATTCTTTTCCGTATTAATTTGGGGATCTAAGGAAGTTCCACCCAGGACATGTGTTTCTGATAAGAGGCTTGATGTGGTTCTGTGATGTTTGGCTGCGCGACTGTGTAATTGTGGACACATATGTATGCATGTGTTTACAGAGAGATAGTTAGGGAGTAAATGGCACTAGAAACAGAAATGGAAAGAACTCGTCACCATTGGGGAAAAGATGGCAAGAGATCAAGAGGAGAAGGAGTGAACGAGTGGGAGGTGTGGACATCAACTGTGAATCACTGGCAAGGAGTCAGGGGGTCAGTGTGACCCTCTTTGACCCTTCACACCCATCTATGTGATGCAAAATCCCTCTGAGGTCTGCTGTTGGCCTATATCACTTTTCTGTTTGGCCAACATCAGAAAATCCTAAGTACCCATGAGGCTTTGCTGCAAACTGTAGCCCAGATCAGACAGCCCTGGCTCCACAGCACCCTCGGAACTACAAATAATGTCCATCATAGCGAGAAAAGATTTAATATTGTTTGGTGTTTTGAGAGTTTTCTCTTGCAATAACTGAAAACACATGGAGCAAGACCACTAATGTCAAGAGTCCAGAGTCCTACTTGACAAACGTAGAAGAAAACATTAGGAAAACAATCTTTTTTTTTTTCAAGTTGTGGTAAAGAAAATAGGTTTGTAAACCTGCACTTGTCAAAAAATGTCAAATTCAACCAAAGTGACCCCTCAGATTCATCCTTGTTCAATGCAATGTTAATGTTCCTGCATGTTTGTTGGTGGGAGATCTCCTCTGCTCCTTCCAAAATGAGCTAATGAGGAGACATTTGCACGCACAAATACTCCTACTAATGATTTCTCTCTAATAACACAAATAGAAACCCTAAGCCCCAACGCAGTGTTAAGCTGTAGTGCATCCGCCTCTGTAAATTGTCCGATAATACGTAATCCCAGCATGTTTATAAAGGGGCCAGTCTTCACCTGACAGTTTATGTTGCTTTTAAGTTGTGTTTCAAACTCAATTACCTGCTCTAAATAACTGTTTCTAATAACCTCCTTTCCTGTTTATCTTGGAACTTGTTTCCTGGACCTCTATCATCTTGCTCATTGTAACAGATTTCTTTTGACTTCTGAACATATTAAACTCCATTTACTGTACCAGCTGGGACTCTGCGTCTGCATTTAGTTCCTTATTATTGTTGCCGGTATCTACTCTCCTCTGAGACTTATTCCTATAACCTCTTTACCTCATTTGGAGCCTGTTTCTGTTTATTCCCTGATCATTTAGATTTCTGACTCTTTTTTTTTTTTGTCCCTCAGACCAGGCTTGTATCCATCCTTCTTTCAGAACCTGCACCAGTCTCCCTGTCAGATCCATTTCCTGTTATCTTCCCTTTTTTTTTTGAATCACCTTCAGTTTGTTTCTTGTTCACAACATCCTCACCATGGTGATTTTTCTGATCGCAGAGATATAAATGTACTTTCATCCCAATTAAGATCGGGTCTGGTAACTCATCAGTAAAACATGTATCATAGGTGTTTTGAATCCATCAAAACTTTGTGGCTCTGTTTGTGTGGTGGTGCGCATTGAAATCTTCACCTCTAGTAATCTGTATGCCAAAACAACCACCAAAGTGATTTTTGCAAACACTGTTTGATACGGGTCTACCTCTATTGCAACGACTTTGAAAATTATTCTCGAGCCAGTGTGTGCTGATAGACAGAGGAACAAAAAGCTGTGGGAAAAGATGTCAGAGGCGTTGTTTTGGCTGCATACAGCAGCCTCGTAAATCAGAGGCTGTATAAACTGGCTTTGCTGAGGGAAGGACACCGAGGCGTCTGCTGGATCAGAGGCAGCCCAGCAGAAATAACGGTGTTTATGTTTGCTTGCTTGTCTGCTTGTGTATTTGCTTTTATGTTTAAGCATGCTTGTATGTGTGCATATGTATACTTAATTTTTCCCTCAGGGATCATTAAATCCAGGCTTGGCAATACATACATGCGTGCAGTGTGCATGTGTTTGGTGAATATGCATGCAAATGTGCATTTATACTCGTGTTTATATTTATGTGGATCTGTTTATACCATAATGATCCCACCCTGTCTCCCAGATATCTGAGGCAACTGCACCCTTCAACCCCCAATGTCTACTTTTAAAAAAGTTAATATTAATGAATTTGTTACTGCGATTATTTTTTTACTTTTCTTTGAGAGATAATCAGCTTCAAAAGTTATGCTGCAGAAAACAAGACGGATAAAAAACAAAGGGTATAATGTTGCTGTGAAGTCAGATAGCAAACAGTGAGCTGCTAATAAAGTCACTTTTTGGTTTTTGTTTGTTTAGATTCTGAAAAATTTACATTTTCAAAAATATAATCAGTTATCCATTGGCAGTTCCTTTTTTGCAGCCTTGATGCACAGACAAGTAAAACTGCTTTACTTCTAAAGAAAACCAAAAAAACTTGCTGATTCCTTGGCAGTTTCTTTGCCTCACATCTTTTCCCAATTCACCTTCCCTTCTATGTGGAGTGGCCAGTCTGAATCCAGGACACATCATAGTGGTCGGTTGCACAATATTTGCTGGTGAACAAGTTGAACTGTGAACAACTTTTGTAGTTGTAACGGACAAACAGCAACAACCTTGTGAATGATTTGACCCATTAAAGTGGATTTATGATGGAAACTAGCTTGTTTTTTTCCAGTGAAATTCTGGATTTGATTTGTGGATGGACTCAAAAAGAATGTTTACTCAGCCAAAAAAGTGAGTGAAGTCAGTATTTGACATCTGGACTAACAACTAAACACAGGGATGATACATTTGTTGAATCCCAACTCAATATGTGCAGTCAGACTGGAATTTTCCACATTTCCACATGTTGTCCTGAATTCTTTTTTTGTCCATTCCTTGACAAATAAACAACTTCTAAATTTATTTGGATTTAAAAGCTTTGTTAAATGAATAATAAATGAAATGAATAAAAGAAAAGTTTATATGATACGTAACTAGGCTTTAACAGACACATGTAGTGCCAGTTCCCTTCTGGTTTGCTGCTTATTGGTCCAAGCTGGACGATGGATTCAGAGGCACCTTGCACTTCTTAAGCAAGAATCCAGTCTAATGCTTTCAGCTGGTGCAGTGATGCAATGGCTCCACTCTCAGTAGCACTTTTTTTGAGTTACTTTGCTGACACTAAAGATTTTCTTTGTTGTTCTAATGACCTTTTTCCACTAATAAGGCACTGTGGGGATGACCCTTACACAGAAGTTTGATCCTTTAGTTTCACTCCCATGTGGTTCATATTACAGAGAAAACAACACAGTGGGTTGTTTCACAGCTCAAAGGAAGCAACGCCACGATGCCTGCAGTCATGTCTTAGAAGGCGCTGGCTGAAGATGTGGCCTCACAAAAAGCGGCAGGCTGACCTGTGGTGGCTTGAAATTAGAAAAGTGGTATGTCAGAGACTCAGACGGACTCCTGTGGAGCAGCAAACCCCCCTGAGAGACTCAGTTTAAAATGCATGACAAAAGCCTCGGAGGAGAGAGGAGAGTGATTCACATTTTGACCCACAGCATTTACAACTGTGTTCTGGAAATTATGTTTAAAGAGTATTTAATTGTTTTCCCACTAATGTTGTAATTAAAAATGTAGTCTTTTGGATGGATTATGTTTGGTTTCTTTAGAATATATTTGCTTTAGCAAATTAGTTGTGCATGTACAGAATTTAGAAAGCAGGACAAACACTTGAAATCTACTTTTTACAACCTGATCAGTTGATCTAAATGCTTTATTTCTACCTTCCAATGTACAAAATAAACAGTTAATGAGCAGCAAATCCACAAAAGTCAAGGTGCAAGTCATGAAGAGTGTAATAGGATTTCTGGTTTGTGCTGTATCCCACCTCTTCACTATGCTGTAAGAAGAAGCACCTCCCCATAATGTTGCCTACATGTCCTCACTGACCTCCTTGGGCGAGCCCTGTTGATAGAAGAAGGGGATCACTGCAAAAAAAGCTGATGTTGCCTATTTTCTCAGTCGGTGCTGACTTTTCGAATTTCAATTACCTGAAATACAAAAACCTGAAAAGTTATGAACGTCAAACTTTCTGCAAAATCACTCGAAGAGTTTTAACTTCAGATGCATTTAATGAGACCTCTACAACCCATCTCCTACAATTTAAGCCAAGAATTCATCAATAAGCCCTCACTCTGGGAGAAGTGGTATGACAAATCAGCCTCCAGACAAATCAATGTGAAATGAATCGAACCAATGATTTGTAATTCATTTTGGTACAGCACTAATTTGGGTTATCTCTGGCATGCTTCTTTGCCTCAACTTGTTTGCTTGCAGCTACTACCATATTTTACCACATCATTAGCAACAGCAACAGCAACAGCAGTGAATTAAAGCCGCTGGTAGCTTACTCCCACAGTTTATGTTTTTATCTGCTTTTATTCAGTACCTCTTCATCCTTATCAGTGATACGAAATGTAATATGTCTGCAATGTTTCAAATAAAAAAAATCCTTATATTTACCTCTACATGAGCATAAAGTTGCTCCTAACAAAGACATTTTGACAACACAACAATACATTTTGCACTAAGACCCATACTTTTAAAAAATCCATAAGAAACAGAAAAACCAGCCGCCACGGAGCATCAGTTTAATGACACTCGTTCCTTCATCTAACCTCACACTGTGTATTTTCACATAGTAGTGACTCACAGAGAGATGACTATATTTTACCAATCAGTCGATGACCCTGAGGAACACCACAAATGACACTGACGAGCAATGTGTTCAGGATACTGTCATTTACTCTGCAGTCCAAGCACATTACTTATGTTTTCTTAATTACTTCCTTTATATTCTATATATTTTTATGCATGTACTTGTAGGTGCTGTGTGAGCACATGTTGATGGGGGGGTTCAGGGTTTCACTCAGTCTTGCCAAACATATTCCTACTCTGCCCTCCGAAGCCAGTAATAAAAAGCTTGTTGCTATTTTGAAATTGTTATTTCAGGGAAAAGCCATCATTTTCAAATCACAATATCCTGGCATTTCTGCAGCGGAGAGCGTTGTTATTAAATTAAACCCTATTGAAATCTTCCATGGATTCGGGGGTAATGTGCATATGGAGACAAGAGAATCTTTTTGATTTATTGTTCTGCAGTGAACAACAATTTGGTCAATTAATTGTTTATAGTGTGAACGTTGCTGTCGTTTAAAGAAACTAGATTGCCTTCAGCGTAATCTGCAGAGCAGCGGTGCAGGGTTTGTGGTTACGCATATGAAAAGCAACATTAACTTTAGATTTGCGACAGTGTGTTGATGTGTAGTATGCATGCTGTGTGAGGGGGTATTCAGGTTTGATTAATTGCTCATTTTATCACTATTCAGGTCAACACTGCAAACAACTTTCAGTATCCTTTTATTTTCCGATCAAAATTGACACGAGCTGTTCCTCCTTCTCCTCTAACAAATAACCCCGGCGCCTCACTGAAATCTTTGATTAGGACAGTTTATGTTAGGGTTTTGATATTCACATTCACAGTCAGGAGAAGACACTGATGAGCCCTTTGGATGAGTAGCAGGATGGCGCTGTGGCTCATTGTTGGAAACTGAGCTGGTGCCATTAACAATAAACTTCCCGTAGCGGTTGCATGATATTTAACCAAACCACAAGCACAAACCTCCCACAGCTTTAAACATTTAACACATCATAACCCTGCTCAATCGCATTTTTCTCTCAAAACTAGTTTTCTGGCGAAATAAATGTTGCAAGAAACTGCACATCTATATTCTGATGGGACTTGTTAGCTTTGTGAGTTGCTGAATGGAGTTCCTTTTTTTTCTTATAAATATGCTTTTTATATTTTTGCAAGACATTTAAAAGCAATCATATCTCCAAATTTGGGTTTTGTTTTTGGCAAATTATAAGACAAACATTACAGAGTTCATTGACTGCAGTGTCTCCTGTCTCCGTTCCCTCAGACACTGCACCAAGCCAATCTAAGCAAATCGCTTCGTGTGCCCATGAAGATGACTTTGGAGGGGGGGGAATTCACTCGGTAAGCCACATGGCTTTTTGAGAGCTTGGACACATTATTTAACCGCTTAGAGACGGGGTCAGTCACTCCGCTGTCTTCCTCATGTGGGTGGGAGGGACCACTCAGACTGTCATTACTCTGCTGACAGTGTTTGCTGCTCTGAAATCAGCTGAAGGGCAATCTCCTTGACTCCTCCTCTCCCCATGTGTTTTAGATAAGCAGTTGCTCTTTCTGTGAAGCTGCTGAAGAGTTGGACAAATTTACTGATTGTTCCTAACAGCATCCAGGAAATTTTGCTTAATTCTCTGCATATAAAACCAAGTTTCTTTCTTTACACCATCTGCAACACATAAAGTAAAGCCATTTGAGGGATGTGAGTGAATGGTCGTTCATCAACTATTTGCTTACAATACAATAATTCTAAAATAGTATCAATCTTCTTTGGCAGCTCCACTGAGTCAACACCCACAGGGAAAAAGGGAACCACTGAGTAACAAGAGAAAGGACTTTATTTGTCTTATAAAAAAGACTCGGGGACACAGGCGATGAAACCATTAAACAGTTATGGGAGACCTAACCCCGCTGACACTGATGGTATCAGAGATAAGTAGGCGGGGGCCACAGCAGGGACGAACCAAGCGAAACTCAACCCACCCTCTGAAAAAACCCCGCTGTTCACCCAGACAACCGCGAATCAGGGAAATGGAGTCCCTGAAATTCCACTCTGGCCCTCCATCTACCTCCCCTTCCCTCTCTATCTTCTTTCCCCTCAGTCAATCAGGATGGGGTCCAAGTCTCCCCACAATGGCTGCCACCAGCACCGCTCACTGTTCGAGCTACCCTTTCCAACTCCTTTCTCCCGCTGACTAATTAGTGTTATGGTTAGTTAGCATTTTTGGCAGGCCGGGGGGTTTCCCTGTGACATTATGTCAAAAGCACTTGTCAAAACAGCGGCTGGAGGAGTCGTGCTGGCCTGTCGGCTCAGGAGGTTGAGGCAGAGGCAGGAGAGGTGGAGTTGGAGGTGGAGGGGGAGTCGATGGAGCGAGCCAGGGAAATCGCGGGTGGGCTAGAGAATGGGAGAGAGCCTGGCGTCTCAGGCCCTGACAGCTCAAGTCTCCAGGCTCTCTGCCCGCAGAACAGCACAAGGCATCAGAACGACAGGCGGAATTAGCCGAGCTTGGCTGAAGCTAAGTGCAGTATGCAAACTTGTGTCTGCTGCCCAGAAGCAATTCTCTCTCTTACCTACAAATCAGGTTAGAGATGTTCATGTTTTGCAGTGCACAAACTGGGCAGCTGTCATCATTTGACCATAATTTCAAGGACTGTTGGAGGCAAAACAAAGGAGGATTATTTCAGTGAGCTGTTCTTGTCTTACTTTTATTTTTCTCTTATTTTATCCTCCTCCCTCCCTCTCTCCTCTTTTTTCTTTTGTATTCTTTTTCAATTGTTTCTCCTTTCCTAACCCTACTTCTTTACACTCTTACTCTTTCCCACCCAGCCCTGCCACCCTTCTCCTCTTTCCTCCCTCTGTATCAGATCAGACCTGGTGCTTGTGTTTTTTCAAGTGTCTTCCATTTTCTTGGAGTCGAGCCCCCTGCTTACTGCTCTTTACCTCCGATCTTAACTGATCCCCAGCTGATAAGCTATCACTCATTTGAAAAGAGAAACCCCTCTGTACTATGGCCTGTTATGAGAGTTAGACTTGTCTCTAAGGGGAAGACAGTTAACGCTTTCCCTCAGCCAGACAGTTAGGAGCTCAAACAGGGCAGAAAGGTCACATTTAAACTTGTTCATTTATATTTATACATACAAAGTTATAATTTAAGACTCAGGCATCAAGAGGGGCAAAATCTTTTTTTTTTTTAAAAAAGGTTATAATATTAATTAAGTAAATAAGGTACATTAACGAGTTATTTTTCTTTGCTTGTCACGCCTTCAAACTGATTTGAAATGATCATGTACATTACTGATGTCCCCTATTGTAGCTGACTTTTTGGCAAAAAGTTGAGGCGGGCCATGTTGGGTTATAGTAAAAAGTCTTTAAATCCATTTTGTTTTACATTAGTGATCTGCAAAAACTCAGGGATTTTATTATTATTGTATACATTTACTGTTACATTTTTTTATGTCGATTAAATCATTGCTGCAAACTCACACAGAAGAGCAGCGAGAAGGATTTTTTTTTTTTAATCTTAACATTATCTCAAATAAGATCTTCGATTTTAGGTTTCAGTAACAGATACAGTTCAGAGAATAAGACTTAGTATCAGGAGAAAAATAACTTCTGTTTTTACTTAGTCTGCCCCTTTTGAGGTAAAATGCCGCCTGAAGTAGCAAAGATGCTCTTCCATGAAGTAAAATACAGTCAGTAGGGGAAAATAAATTCCACCCCAATCATCATAATGAATAAACATGTTTTTATATTTAAAATTAAAAAAGTGTTATCAATACTGTCCTTTTTTTTAGCATGTAAGCAATGTAAGCAATGAAAGTGCAACCGACAAGAATCAAATTCCCCTAAAACTCAGATCAGTAGAAGAAAATGTGTAAAATCCGGATCTTAACCCTTAAATAAATAGTTAACTCTGGAGTTTTTCAAAGATTGCCATTCCCTTTTATACAAGTGCACACTGTAGACTGGAGTATATAAAATGCAATTAATTAAGTGTTTCAGAAGGTTGAATTGAACGGTGACTTATGGGGCTAAAAAAATAATAATAAAATAGTCCCAGTGTAGTTCGATTGTTTAACTCCATACCATGATGTCACCCAACCACAATCATCTGCCAGCTAACAGCCCGAAAAGCGACCCCATATCCCCCCATCCTGCTCCCCCTTCTCCTGAGTCCGGTATTTATTTGAAAAGTACAGTCTACTCTTGTTGATTTATAGCTTTTAAAAAGGAGGGTTTATGGTATCCCTGCCAGTTAAAGACTCCCAGGGTTGCAGTTTCTTCGGCTGGAAGCAAACTTTCTGTGAGACAAGACCATTACTCGTCATCTTTCCACACAGCACATTCACAAGTCCACGTTTTCAGACTAACTTAAAGTACCTGTACACCCCAAAACGCTTTCCGTTTGTTTTTCCATTCAACACAGGATGCAGACTTAAGTACAAAGTTCTGTTTCCTTTGAAACCCCTTCGGAAACCTTCCCTCTTCCCTCTGGAAATGGCGGTAATATGGAGCTGAGGTTTCCTCCAAGTCCTCCTGAGTCCTCTGGAGTGGTTTTGGGAAAGAAGGCAGGTTGCATATCAGCATTTTCCATCCGTGACCTACAGTGTGATTTCACACCACACACTGTTTTACTAAACACACCTACTGGGCAGAGTGCAGAAGCCAAAAAATGCACTCATGCATTCTAATTCACACTCACTTGTTTGTCCATCCATCCGTACCTACACACACCCATACACTCTGCACATACATAAATCCACTGCTATAATTTTCAAACTCCTGTCCAACTTCTCCAAGTAGCAGACATGGTTACAGTAGAATCCATCTGTAGTGCAGAGGCTGTTAGAGAGCTCTGCAGGGTTAGAGGAGCTCATCAATAATGCAGCAGAGAAAAGCCTATGGCTGGATATGGTGGAGAGCAGCATCTGCCCTCGGGGCCTGGAGGTCCGCTCAGGCCCCGCAGGCTTAGTGATAGGCCGGTGCCCTCGGGGCAGCGTGCCACTGACACCAGCATCACCTGAAGAAACCTAGTGAGAAGCCCTGCTGTTTGGATTAGCCCCGCCAGACTTGGTTCATATGTGTGTGTATGTGTGTTTCTGCACGCGTGTGTGCTTCTGAGTTGCGTTTGTTTTTGTGTGTGTGTAAGAGCAGGGCGCTAAAAGAACTGTCTGCTATCGCTAACCATTAGCACCTCTGATTACTATCCCTGCGGTTTAATGCTCTGCGACAGGCCGAGATGTAGATAAATAAACATTAAGCCAGACTCTCTGATAGCAGCACATGCATATAAACACATGGATCACTGAAGTTTGTGAAACTTGGTGACTAGCCAGGCTGATATTTTCTTTGTTAGTATCACTAGCCAAATTCAACCGCTGTGTCACCGCATGTGTCACACAAGCACACTGAAAAATTAATCAGAAAGTCAAGTAGTGCCTCTGATCTCAAAGCATACTTTCTTTGATAAAGGAGCTTAAAATACTAAATACTCTTAACTATTTCTGCTACTCTGTTGCATTCAAACCCCCTATTACATTACCATGGTAAATAGATTCAAAATGGTTTTGATTTCCGTGTACCCACTGTTTTAATCATTAACGAGACATCTTTACAACAGTAACACAATCTTCAGTCACAGGAAAACCCCAATTCCTTCAATACCAGAACTATGCCCGGTTGTCTTACTGAGGTTCTCTGCTCTGTGTGACTGCTGCTAGCTGTAATTATAACCAACACTAACCAGGATCAGGCTGTCCACAAGATGGTTGTGTGACACCAGTGTGGTTTTGGAAATGTGCTCATCTTAGGAGGCTTTGCTCGGGAAGTAACCCCACCACCAATCCTTCCTCTCCCCATTTCTATACATCCCTAAATTACAGTAACGCTCCTATAAGTGTGAGGGCATGTTGGGTTTGAGCGCCAGACTTTCATAGTTTAATCTCTGTCTGTGACGACACTCTTGGGGTAAAGGATGGTGGGATTTGATTTAAATCTGCAGGTGGTTACAGTGCAGCGGCTGTGGAACACATTATCGCCGGGGTGATCCTGCCTTTAGCTCCCATCTTCTTTCCCTCCTCCCACCAGGCTGAGTGACATTTATAGGGTCCCAGGCAGTGGTCTGTGACCGTGAAAACCATCGTTGCTCATGAACGCACATCCCACCCTTCCTGCTCGAAGCATGTCAGTCAGATAGTGGAGAATGTCGGGATGGAAAGTCTGCAGGGCAGAACAGGACGGTTGACTGACTTGTGCGCTTGGTCTGTTCTAACTCAAAATATGGAAATGTGGACTTCAAGCTGATTTCACAGCAGTGACCTATGGAAACATGCATGCAAATATTTCTGCCATTGTGTTCCACTACGCTCTGTTCTTTTTTTATTGTATTAAACAGAGTTATCTTTGTAATTACATCACTAAGTCCAAAAAAGTTATTCGCCAAAGCCCAAAAATTCCACAGGAAAAAATGTTTTTTTCTACCCAAATTGCCAAATTGTCTACCCTTTATTGTTAGTATGAGGTGGAAAAAAAACAGTTAGCCCCATGATTTACATCTGCTCATCAGCTGTTGTGTTTTCTTCCAACTGATTTATATATTTGTTAATTTCAAAAAAAAGAGCATCATTCAGCCAGCACATCGAGTGACACTTTCAAACACTCAGGTGTGTGTGTGACCAGAAGGTGCAGGCTGTAGAAATTTCTCTTCTCAGCCAGGATTTGTGAGGCTTTTCTGCTGTTTTTGACAATTTCTGTCAAAATTTGGACTGCAGAGTTTCCTTTAGTTTGAATATTTGAAAACTTTAAGAGGCGCACTGGGACAGAAAGGTGAGAGTTCTTGTGAGAATGCAAATTTTCAGTGGTCAAGTAAAGAGGTTGATCCAATAGTAGGTTGTTGAGGTCTTTCCAATGCATAACACTCACAGAGTGACTTTTTGAGAGTTTGGTAAATGTATAGTGTTGCCTAGCAACCAAACATACCACGCTGTGTAAAAGTCTCTGTGAGTTACATATACTTTATATATACTGTATGTATATATACTTTATACAAGATCTGAGATTCAATTGTTATTCTGTAGCAAAAGATATACAACAAAATCTAATTTGTAGTTCCATCAGGCTACAAGTAAAACTTATATTATACAATGGATTATTAACCAATAAGTCAATATTAATAATAATAAAAGTTTTAATCAATAAAATAACTATTAAACAAAAGTTTTATCTATCTATCTATGACGGCAGATGTCTCACAGCCTGAGGAAAACAATTGCTGAGTGATTTGGTACAACAACAGATGAACAGTCAGTAAGTGTTGTCCATTAATATTCTTTGGGCTCATAACAGGCACGTCACTTCACTGATATCACTGATACTGGACAAAAGGGCACAAATGATGTTCTGGGTGTTTTTAATCAGTCACCACAGTGTCTTGTTGTCCTAGTCTGTGGTCATCTCAGGTCAGTTTGAGATGTTTCCAGTCTGAATGCTCTCTGTAGCTGCTTTGTAAAATTTGACATGAACTTGGCTTAGAAATTTTCCTTCTTTAAGATTCTTAAGAAACAAGTCCCCCTCCCTAAATTTCATCGCAGCATCCTCAGGATTAAATAAATAATAAACAGATTTTGCCATATTTAGGGTGCATTTTAAAATGCACTTTTGGGTTTTAGATGGATTGCATTTAGCAATTAATTAATGTTGTTGGGAAGCTTTTATTGCACTTACAGTAATGAGTCGTCGTTAACTCCAGTAACATGTCTCTCCTCCATTCTGCCCTGTGTGAGCCCCGCCCTACAGGCAAACACAGAGGAGGAGGGGAAGCAGCGTGACCATAAATGACAGCAAATGCAGTAAAGAATCTCATGCTGACGCCCAATAAAACGAGTCCACCGGGCAAATAGCATAAATTACATACGTTTTTTTTCTATTTTAGAGGGGCATGCTGATCCCCTGAGGCAATGGTTGGAGAAACACTGAAGAGAAAGTCTCCATATACAGTCTATAGTTTCAGACTGTCTCTGTATAAGTCTCTGCTATAGTTTCATGTTGTGAATAAAACTGATGCACTTTTTTTTTAATTTTAGTTAAAGCAGCCACAGTTTTTTTTTGGATCTCATAGAGTTTGGTTCTTATGGTTTTACTTAAAGTACATTTAAGGACATTAAGCTAAAGAAATCCAGAAGGATGCAAAGCTGCAAAACAAGAAAACAAGGAGGGCTGATGAACAGATGGAGAAGAACCAGTAATTGAAAGAAGGGGAAACGCAGAGTGAAAACACCAGTGAGGAAAAACAAACGAAGAACAGGTGAAACTCATCATCAATCAAAAAGAGTAGGAAAGCAAACAAATACAGGAAGGAGAACAAAGCATGAAACAATGAGACGAATTAAAAAATAAATAGGAAATGACTAAAAAAAGCAAACCATGACAGTATGGGGTCTTACCCCCCCGAGAGTCTTATCCCAGAGTCTGTTGGTTTGGCATGCTCTTAACAGTGCCTCGCTTGTGTTTTTATATTGTTATTTTGACAGAAATTTTTAAAAGAGTGCTTCCGAGGACGCAATGTTTTTGAAAACAAAGAAGAGAATCTCACTTTAAAAAAAACACCCATGTGTTTGTGGACTCGGCCTCAGTGTATGAGCCCTGGGCGTAACTGGTTCCCACACCATACCAGTGTAATAGTTAGGGTTACACACACAAGACAACAATTAACCTCCAGACGAGTTGTGATGTTACAAAATCCTGTTGGTGAGATCATTCAGAAACTGAGGTTTGATGTAAGCACTTCAAAACTGTCCATTATCTGAGAATGGATGTGAAAATACACAGTTACACGAAAAGTAACTGCTGTCACACTGTAACAGTGAGTTTCAGTGTCATGTAAGCAATTTATTTGTCTTTAGGGGGCGTTCTCTACATAACTGTTATATTTTTTTCATTTACAATGAAATAAAGATCTATTTTAGCGTATTTTATTGACCACAAATATAGTAAAACTCAAAACCATCCAAACATAAACATAAAAAATATAAAGACTTTGAGACTCTGTCCCAAGGAAGAGATACTTCTTGTTTTCGCTATATATTTACCACATATTTATCATTCCCAGCTGTCATTTAATAAGACTTTGTTTTTGTCTTAAGGATATTATTTGCAATACGCTGATCTGCATGGGATTTAATATATTCTACTAAAAAGATTTTGTAACTGTGCAACAAAATTTAATGATTTCATTTGGAAGAGTGTTTTTTTTTTTTAGGAAAACATGCACTTCAAAGAGCATAAGTAATAGAGAGCCAGGGAAAAAAGAACTTGTAATGTATCCCATTTGCTTGTAAAACTGGGCAGATAACAAGTTGATATGGATTCAAAGTGAGTTGCTGTTGCTGGTAAGGGAGAAAAAAAGAGGGAATGTGGGGGGAAACGAGCCTTGTGGAATGTCTGGCACCGTGTGCGACTGGTTGGCTGGTTGGTTAGCTGGTTTGCTGGCTCTCTAAATGTGGCTTTTGCTGGATATTTATACATACAAGTTCTTAAAAGACGCCCAAAAAACCGCCAACGCTTACCTCCCACAACCACGCCTCTCGCAGACGCATGGTTGTGAGGCAGACAAACATGTCCCTATATTCTCCATCCTTCCACCTTAAATTCTCGTTATGACACACGTACATATATTAACATAAACATACTCAGCAACCACTCTCCTCACTCAACTCTTCACACTCACACACACACACACAGGGCTGATAAACCCCAAAGTGCTCCTTTATCGTTTGCAGATATTTATTTTACACTGTTGATAGTTCTGTATGTCAAAATCATCGGGGGAAGTGTGCTCCAACATGTTGATTTAAGAGAATATTTACATAGGCTGCTCTCCTTTCTCTTGCTTCTTTGTCTTCCAGTTTTCCTTCCTAACTAGAACCACATTGACCCTGCTTTTGAACACAGCACACCGAGAGCAGATATACGTGTAGAAATGAGCTGAGCAGTGCATACAGAGCTGGGCTAAAGCCAGAATAATAACTGTACCATATTAACAGGTCACAGAAAAGCCATGTTTTTACATGTAGTGGGCTGAAGTCAAATAAACTGAGGGTTTTGCCATAAGCTTTGTCTGGTGTTCTGAATGATTACCATGTCGAAATTACTTGGGAAGTGTTTTCATTCAGCTGCTGATGAAGCTATTAGAGAAACTGTGTTGAGGTTTCCACCCACATTTTCAGCATGTTGTAAGTTTACTTTAATTACCTGAATGCTTCTGGTTAATTTAATAGACCAGAAATTGTTTCTAATGCTAGCATATTCATTTCCCACAGCTTCCATCCAGCAGTCTGAGAAAAATGTGTGAAACAGGATCTTGCAACAGGAACAGTTTAGTAAAACTGGAGCAGCCCCCCCCCCCGAACCAAATGACCATACAGGGTGCAATCAAACATTTCTGAAAATGTTCCTGTAGTGAACAAATGAAGTGCTGTAAGGTAATGTGCATTTATCAAGTGCAGCCAATAAGTTTTGTAAATAAGATTATCGTCTTGCATACATTGCATGAAGACTAAAGAAGATAATTCAGTTCTGGAGCGCAACTAAGAGCATGCTGGTGGTTTCTTTTAAAATTTGCGGCATTTTGGGGCAACGGCAACAGTCTCGGAATTTTTTGCACCTTGTGTATCTGTAAGAGTTCGATCAGGTAGTTGATAAAACTCACAGTCTGGGTTTTTCTGCTGTTTAAGGGTAAACAACATCATAGTTTGATGATGTTGTGAGCAGCTTGGGATTGTTGCTTTCTTTATATTGTTAATAAACCACCATTGCCAATGAAAATCTTTCAGAAATAAGTAAGGAAGGAACCATGTTCATGGACGAGGTTATCTATTAAACTTTTATTTACGTTGCATTTAAGTAGGTGCACCAACTTCCCTCTTCACCATCTTGTGCTTCCTTGGACAGACTAGGAAATAAAATATACCATCACCTTGAATAACTGTATGGATATGGGAACTGACATTGTTTAGATCCAGAACAAAGTTTAGTCCCAGCTGTTACTGACCTAATAACACCGGCCAAAAGAATACATGCATTGTTTAGTATTTAAAAAAAACATTTTTTTCTTACTATTTTTAGCAAATAAAGTTACAAAAAAGGAAAAAATGTGGAGAACTCTCGAGAGGAAGCTGACATAGTGTTGTTGATAAGCCCTGACTGGCTGGCATTTTTAATTGTTCAACAACTGTGTGACTTTCATTGCAAAACATTTCACATAAAAGACACTGAAAGCATCAGAAGCAGCAGAATTATCACCATAATGTGTCAGAGCACAACAAATTAGCTCTTACTGTAGCTGTAAAAAGTTTTTATTGGCTCACAGCTCCGGTTTGTTGGCTTCATCGTCTCTTTTGCTGTTTACTGTTTGTCCAACATAAACCACTGTAGGGAGAGACAGATCTACCAATGCTGTAATTAGCAGCTGCAAAAAGAGAGCATCCATTAAGTTTGTCCTTAAAGAGACAGAGCGAACTGGAGATATGACAAGAGACCACAAAAATGCTTTACTAAAAGACAGCAGACAAATAAACTAAATTTAATTTAAGTATAACTGACTTCAAATCTTATTTTTACCAAATTGTCAGAGGTGAATAGGTAGAGATCCTTGGGGGCAAGCTCAAGCCCTGATCCCTAAACTAGCCTCTCATGTCTGTGGCCTTTTTGGTTTGAGGGTCAGTCGCTGTGACCATTAAATGCTCCCTTTGGGGTTTTGATTGTGTAGTCTAGTGTGTCACTGTTTCCTTCTTCATAGAGGTCAAAAGTTGGAATAACAATGGCCTCTATGCAGTAGGCACATAATTCTTTACATTTTTCTATAATCCACTGGTATCTGTGTGGCTTAGTGTACATGCACTACATACATGTTCATGCATTATGTGTTGTCTCTGTGGCTGGTGCAGGGAGGGGGCACCAAGTACAGTTGTAAATGTTGACAGTGCATTGTTAGCTCGATGGTTCCTGTGCTCTCAGGAAAAAAGCACAAACACACACACACACACACACACACATATTCAGCATTGAACAATGATGTCCTCTAATGAATTCCATTACTTCCCTCTAAGCGCAGGCGCTGTTTCCATTAAAACTTTTTTTGTCTCTTGAAAATGTGCATTAAAACAACAGAGAGGAGAAGAATGGGAATAAACAGTCAGGCCTTCAAAATAGGAGCTGTGTGTGTGTCTGTGTGTTTGTGTGTGTGTCTGTTCATCTGTAATAAGTCTTATACAAGTATTAGACTGTTGAGCATGTGTGGGCCTCGGTCACGTTGAGACACATGCATGCGTCCTCAGTTTGCATGCATCTGCACAATCTCTCTGTTTACGAGAGAGTCCCCCGAGCTCCAGCCATTACTCATAGTTTTAGAACTTTTAATAGGAAACCGAGTGAGATTTGACTCGGCGGAGACTCATGCGCAGACAATAGCTCATTGATTCTAGCGCCGTGTCACTCCTACCTTCTCACTCCCTGTGCGCCTTTAGGTGCTGACAGAATGATAGGCAGCCATTGTTCCACATCAGAATTAGAGGAAGGCAAACTGTGGCCTCTCCCCTGTTCTCTCGCTTTTTCCTCTTTAACCGTACCCCCTGCTTTTCCTTGACTCCCTCTCTTAATTCCTTGCCATCTCCCTCTTTTTCAGTGTAATTTAATATTATGATTTCACTTTTGCTTGCCCACTCATCTCCTGCTCGCCTCCCCATCGTGCTGGTCTCACTTCCTCCCTCTCATCTCCCAGTCTCTTCCTTTCTCCCCCTCCCTCGCTCTTTCCCGCTGTGCATCTGTCATTCCCACTCTCCCTCCCTTTTTATCTCCCGACTGTACGTATCCGTCTATCCCTGCATGGAGTGCCACAAGCAACTTGGCAGGTCAAATTCTTTGCTCCTCCATCTGTTGGCTTGATCTCCAATTTCACTTTATCGACATTTTACTGCATTGTCTTCTCTCTCTCATGTGCTCGCTCGGTCCGTCTGTGTCATCACCTTCATTTGTCCACGAATCCGTCCGCTCTCATAACCTTCCCCGCCCACAGTACCCGGGGGACCAATCTGGGGTGACTTCATGGTACAAAAGCTTGTTCAAAGTTCAAAGAAAAGTTTGCTCGGCAGTGGAAATTTAAATTAAGACAACTATTATCTTCTAAACTTTGCCTCAGCGGTGTCACGCTCTGATAATTGCTGCAGCACTTTCTGATAATTGGGGTGTTATCAAAATTCCACTATGGTAACGAAACCAGATATCCTGTGTCTTAAAAGTATCCTGTTAATGCAAGCAGCAAAAAGGGGGTATTTTAATGATAGTAGTTTAATGTGCAGCACTGGAGCAAACGGTGCTCATATCTCCAATTTTTTTTTAAGAATTTAAAGCAACACTAATCAAAGGAATAGTTGGAGATTTTATCAAATAACAAATTCAATTTTTGGGCAGACTAAAAGCCTACTAGCATGTTAGCACATCAGGGGGTTAAAACTAATCTTGGCTATTTTAAAGGTAAAAAAATTTACTCCTGTCACTGGGATTCTACTGTTCCCTACTGACAAAAATTTATTTTTGTAAATCCACCTTAAAATACTACAGTGGTTATCATTAAATTTCAAACAAAAGTTAAATAACACCTCAATTCTTTTTTCTCAGGCATTACTGCTTGGGACAGGCAAGCTGAGTTCCCTTTTTTCTGTCTTGTGCTAAGCTTAGCTAATCAGCTGCTGTCTGTGTCTTCATGAATAATCAGTCTATCCTTCCAAATTGTGTATGAGAGTGTAATTTTTTTTGCCCATTATGAGTAAAAAAAAAGGATGTTTAAGTTAGAAATTGTTTTCCATTGTGAGATTTGCCCCTGGTTTGGTAAAATTATTATTTTTTTGTAAATACATCAATAAGTTGCAACCAACTTTAAGCTTTGTCAGTTACTATTCAGTGTTCTTTCTGTTCCTTGCCATATGATTAATTATAGATTTAGATTTAGATTAATTATTGCACTTTAAAATACAGTGCATATATGTAACAACAGTTTGAGAGTGTGTACAGTCGGTTGCATTCTGGCATCAGGCCACTGAGTGGCAGTGTCATGTCACAGCAAACATTCAAACAGCCACCCCCCTTTGGCCACACGAACACACACATACACAGCTCCACACACAACTTATTACGAAGCAGTTGGAAAGATATATGGACAGAATGTGGAACACACACACGCAAGCAGCCGTGCGCAGACACACACACATGCAGTAACAGAACAATCTCTTCTGTCTGTGACAGCACAAAGTGACACTTTACAATAACACTCTGGTCCGAGGGGAGAGAGGAAGTTGACTTAACGAAGTGTCTGGGAATGAAAGGTGGCCTGTCTCACTCGCTCACAAAAAAGGTCAAAGTGGAGCAGCCAGAAGAGGCCAGTCTCTGAACCAGTGTGACTTACATGCGTTCATCTACTGTGGGATGCTATTAAACGTTAAAAGAGTGGAAATTTAAATGGTGCCGACTATTTGAATATCAGACATACATTTTTCTTTTAAAATCATGGCCATCACATAAATACTTACAACAATATGTCTTGATTTCTTTAACTTTTGTGAATGCTTTTCTGTCTTTTAACAATCAATCCTCATATTGCTGTTACTTTCATTTATTGTGAATTTCTGCACTTTGATTAGTTATGTGACTTTAGATTTTGTAACCTAACCTTCCCCACTGAATACAAAAAATTTGTGCATTTTTTGCGGAAAGTGTTCACTAAATGTTCACTACCTTTCAGACGAATATAGGATTTTTTAGCCCTTCCCTGAAACCACAACACCCATTACATGTTACATGTAATACCATCAAAAGCTGTGACAATTGATTAAATTTTACATGATAGAAAGCATGTCTCAGTCTGACAGTAAACAATGGTAATGGTTTGATTCATAAAAGTGTTTAAAAGGCAAAGGCACCAACATAAGAATGTCCACTCTTGCTTTAATTCACTGCATGCTCTGATTTCATTCAGCACACACTCATCCCCTACAGTAGATCTGAGTTCACTTAGCTTTCATTTATGAAGGATGGAGGAGTAAGCCTGTTCCTGGCACACCAACACACCACATATTGTATACATTCAGCTCAGACAGAATCCTTTTAACTCCATAAAGGTCCAATCCGTAAATACAATGTGGCGTTGAAACACTGCAATGAGACTACTGGCTATGTTCACACTGTGATTTATTGCTTTTAGGACACTGCTTTTGCTGGAAGTTATTGTCTAAGCTATAGATACAAGGATTCGAAGGGTTTTGCAGATAAAAATGAATTTTGCATGTGTTACGATTCTGGACAAGCCGTGTACAGTGAAGAAGAGCTGTGATAGGGAAAAAAAGATAGTCTGTTCTCAATTGTTACTATATATGAATGATAGCAATGTGACAAAAAACAAATGTTAGCTTTCCATTACATCTGCACACACAGGCCTTTGGTTCAATGATCAGAGCAAAACACTTTTGCTTTTCTATACCCAGATCAACCGAATACAAATGCTGCAGCATTACAATGGTAACAGCAAGGAACTGGGCTGCAGTTTTATTGCATTAGCTGCATAAACATGAATAATGCGAAATCAATGAACCCTGTATTCACAGAATGGCATAATCAGTTGTGTAGAAGACACAAGTCACAACTCTTGAAAAGCTGGTGCAAAGGTGGAGTCAAAGGTGGATATTTGGTTAGTGAAAACTGAAATGTCAGTTAATCAAGGCTCTGACAGTAATGTTTGTCTTTTTGTTTTATTTTTATCTACTGCAGTTTATCCTCCTAGTTTGCTGTTGTGAGTAGCAGCTCCACAAAGATGTAAGACTCGAACACAAAAATTTGGCATTTTGTGTGGATTTTCTGCATCAATGACAATTTTCTACCATAAAACTTTAAACTAGGAGCTAGAAATATCTGACTGTAACATCACCGTTGTCCTCACTGTCTACTGCGGACACCTATCCACCTAAAACAACACTAAAACAACAAAGGGGATCTGAGGTACATGACAAAGAACTGTCTGGTTTAACCTTTCAGCATTTCAGAATAGCTTTTCCTTTTGAAGATTTTTCTTAATTATCTTTCTTGCAGCCAAGTCTTTTTTTACACTAAGCCTTATCCACAATACAGAACTTGTCAACGCCATTTTTTAAAGAACTATAAGTTTAATAGATGCATACTGCCTCTTAAAAATACCAATAGATAATGGAAAAATAAGAATGACTTAAATTCACATCCAAAGATGGTTTGAATCATAACAAAGGTAGCAAAAGTGGGGAAAGTTGGGAAAGAGCTTTCAGATGAATTGTGTGTTGGCGGCAGCAGCCTTTTAGTGCAACTGTGTGTCTGTGTGTGTCTGGAGATGGCAGGACTAGAGCTTCCAGATGTGGAGTGGGCAACCTGCCTGTCGGGACCCAAACACAGGAACTTCCCCCTGACGGTGGAGATTAATCAAAGCCAGGGGAATCTCTGTGGGAATACGAGGAGGGAGTATGCATGTGTCTCTTTGCGTGTGTTTATTTCAGGGAGGATGAGTACTTTTTTATACATATGTTTTTTACCAAATTCCTCTATAACGGGAGAGCTTCTACTCTTTGCCAAGTCTGCTGATTTGTCGTCCACTGCTTAGGAAAGGAACTCAACCCTTAGTTTTATTGATGGTGCCCTTTGGGATGAGACTAATACTAACGTTATTATGGGAAACATGTAGTCATGCTGGCATGTGCGCAGTATTTACAATACAACCAACCAAAGCAAAGTATGATATTTTTCCCTAAAATTTCAATCTGATTATAAATCAGCACATGTGTATATACAATAATCACTTGGTCAAAACACATTTACCGCATCCCTAATGATGGTTTTCAGATTCAAAGTCATTGCTCATGGAACTTCATGAGCCTGTGTCAGAAGTAATCAAAATGGGTTTGCAGCCTTTCATGGAAGACTTACAGACTTTTCCATAATCTCGAGGGCTTGGTGCAATTTAAAACTCACGCTATTGCCCTCCACTATCAGTTGAGGGCTTTGCTAGGTTAATGGCATTTCACTAACTTTCTCTTAATGCATTTTCAGTCTTTGATTCATGCCCCAGTGCACTCTTTTGCAGCCCTTCCATACTATCTGACGGGACATCACGTCCTGGCGTTTATCAATTAATTGCACACTGCTCCTGGGTGCCATTGTGAGCCAATGAGATTTTTTTTTCCTTGGTAAATGAGTGATGCATGTCTTCTCCAAGGTTCCCTTGATGGCAGAGAGTAATTACTCACAGGCAAAGCTCTGGTCAGATCTTTGGGTCCTAAGCACGACAAACCTGCCGTGACATCAGTGGTCATCGTGGTATACAGGGATGTGTGGCACTTAAAAAACAATCAAAAATATATGTAGACTCAAATATATATGACTGTCTTATTCTACATTCTCAGAGAGGGGATGGAGTTGTAGGTTGACCATCTGAATACAGAGAACATTCAGAAAATGGTCAATGGTTAATCCCCTGTGGGATCCAGCTTTAGGTGTCTAAAAAAATTATAAAATGAGCACAAACTTTAGGAGCAGATTGTACATGAAGACTGAATTGGGCACAAATGCATAGTAAGGGAATAGTTTATGTGGTTTATAGACACATGATGAGTGGATACGAAACCTTTTTTCATCTCTGTGCTTACGAATGAAGCTACACCTGTGAGGTGATTAGCTTAGCTTAGTAAAAAGTCAGGTTTGGATGAGGCCGCCAGTGACACAAAGCTGGCTTGCCAAAAATCTTTCTGCAGATTTTTTTTAAAAAAAGATCATCCCAGCTGTGGGGCTACATAGGGATCACATGTTGATATCACATCTGTATAGGAAGTACTTACAGAATTTAAACTTGTAACAATAATTGTATCAATTAGAACAGCAAAGGTCCAAAAATCAGTCCATGTGGAACACCTGTTGTTACACAGACTTGGTCAGACATGACACTGCCATGCTGTACAATCTCTTAAGTAATAGCTAGATAGCTGTGGAACCACATTGACACTTTGTATTCAATGTTGTTACTAAACTAGGTGTTAATGCCCAATAAGAACAAAGTTGGGAAAAAACCCTACAATTTTAACTAAAAAAAAATGTCTTGACATAATATATCAATAAATATATATATATATCTTCATACATACCATAAAACTCTTTTCCATGAGGTCCCTTAATCCTGAATAAAACTGCACAGCATATCTCTCCCATTTTCTTCATATATAATATTTGCATTTCGAGAATGTGCTGATTTTGTAAAATTCTGTTAGACCATACTGCATTTTGAAGCATCCCGTGAGCCCCTGCTTTCTGATAACTGCTCTCGATAAGAACATCAGCTGATGCTTAAAATGCAAATGTTATTCACAATGGCCCAGGGATGGGTGCAGCTCAGCTCTGTTTTTGTATTTGGAAGTCTGAAAATATGTCAGGGATGTGGAGTTAAGTAGAAAATGTTTAAAACAAATTAGCTGGTCTCTGTAGAATGTATTTTCTGGCAATCTGCTTGATGAGGCCTGCAGTTGTGTTTGTGAACGGTTTTGGCCATCAAGTAAATACTTGGTGCTGAAAGTTAAATGCACTCATGGATACACATAAGCAATAATGCACAGCTGATAACAGTTACAGTGCTTACAAGCTGAAATCCCTTTCAAACACAGCAGCAAAACACATGTGTAACACAATTACTTTGGTGGATAACCTACCAACTTAAATTTTTTTGGAACTCTTGAATAAGTATACATCATCTCCTCACTCTATATTATCAATATAATTCCCCTCCCTGCTGGTCTACTGCACGACAAGTTCATGACGCAATATCACCATTCCACTCTGGAAAGCACAGGATTATTGTTGTAATTACACACTCTACAATCCAAATTAGGAGTTTTACATTTGTGACCCCTGAAATGAGAGAGCAACTATCTCTTAGCAACCTTTACCAACAATAAAAATCTCCCTGTCGATGGGGATCAAACTGGCAAATTATGTAGGAATGTGCTTTTACTTTCCGCCTGCTGTACTTGCATTGTTGGAAAATAGGCAAAGGCGCCAGGCAGATGGTTTAAATCGTTTCCTCTGTTCATGTAGAGGGAAGTCTGAAAAGTTAATCCTGAAATATACTGCCAGTGCCAAAGCCTGTGTGCTTTTGGCACTACAGCAAAGGCTGCATGTAAAAATGTAGCCATGCGTTCAATGTTTAATCACAGTGTTGATTGCAGTATAAAACATGCATAAAACAATATGGATATGTGCTTAAGATGCAACAGTACACATGTGCCAAAGTGCATTTGGTGACAAGTGGCTTTATATTTTTAAACAAAGGTGTCGTATATTTGAATAAATTCCTGTAAAAGGCTAAATTAAAACAAGGGAAATGTTCTTTCAGAAAAAGAAGAGTTGTTGGGGTTTTTTTTTGCAGTGCATTATGTAAATGTCTCTTTACACCCTCACCTCCCACGTCTGCGTATACCTGTGGGGATTAGCTTTAGACCCTTATATGCTAACACTTCGGAGGGCTCTAAAGGCAAGGGCCATGGAGTTCAAATGGGCCCCAGACCCCGAGTGAGCTCCCTAAAGGAAACTTGGGATTCATTGGTTCTGCACTTCCTCAGCTTCCTTGACGGTGTTGGACCCCATCATGAGCATGTCACGTTGATGAAGCTGAGTCAGAAGGTGAGCCGAAACAGGAACATCGTGTCACCGGGGAGCAGCGGTCTCTGGTGTACAAAGGAAGGGGTTGAAGGTGGGAAACCTGGGATTAATTTTTTTCTATATGTATGAGGTGTTTACATGTTTATGATGCTGCAAGAAAGAGCATGCAGCTCTGAAGGCCGTCGATAGCAACATTTACATCTTTTGTCTTTAGTTGTTGCATAATGATCCACATTGAATAAGGACCTTGGTGTCTTGCTCAAGGATACCTGGACAAGATATTAACGACTACTGCAGCAATTCCATTTTCTTTAATTTAGAAAAGGGTGCCTGTAATATTGTATTGTTAAAGCAGAGGCATGCTATTTTCTAACTCAAAGTGTAGATTTCTTTTGTCCTTGGGTGTTTGCATTATGCGCTTCTCATTATTAACTTTTATAAAACCTTTTCAAATGTTATGGGGAAGGTTAAAAGGGGTCACTTCATTAGGAAGATAAAAATGCCCTGGCTTTCCAGGCAGAGCACTCTATTTTGCTGCGTTGTTTGTGCTCCACAGGCTTAGTCAATCACCTTTACCAAGTGTCGACCTCATTTGCTCTTTGCTGCTCCCTCTGGTACTTGTCCTCCCTCCTTCTTGACCGCCTATTAACAAACACAGTGAGATAATGTAACTAAATACAAGTTGTAATAATAAGGAGGATTTATCCAGAACTTGGAGTGAATCGGGGAAGATGCTTTCCCTTGCTCTTGGCTTGCATGCTGATTAATGGGTGAAGCAGATTTTATCTACTTTGTTATTAACTTCTCTCCCTCCTTGACTCTTTTGCTCCCTCTCCATCTTCCTCTCACACATTCCCAGAGTCTTACCTCATGTAATGAAGATGTGCCCCCAATTTTTATTTTCAAGCCCCTCTTTTCTTCTCTCTCCAAGTAGCTCTCCTGATGATGCGTGTTTCTTAAATAAACCCAATTTGCAAGATGCTCATTTTTCCCATTAAAGTCACACCATGTTTGTCTGACTGCATGTCACATTTTCCTTTTCCTGGCATGCAGACTCGGATCGAGTTATTTACAAATAATTGTCTGATCTATTGTAAGCTGAAAGATGCAACACATTTTCTCCCGTGCAAGCCAGTGCAGTGTCATTCAGGAAGTTGAACATCATAAAATTATAGTTGAAGTGCTGCAAAACCTGACATCAACTTTTTTTTTTCCCATACAACCTGACAACTTGACAACAGATTTGGGCTAAAACTTTGCTTCATCCTGATTGGTTCAGAGAAGTACACAAAAACACAAATATGCAAATCTGTCAAGTTAAATGAGCAAAGTGTTTCCAGCATGCCAGATGTCTGTGTTCTTGTGGAGCCCCTTCACTAATAATTAGAAGTTAATTAGGAAAAAAGTTTTTTAAAGGCCTTTAGAGGGGTAATAAGACATGTGCATCCTAAGATAGAAACTTTCCAGACTTTCCTTTAAACAGACTTATTTTTCTGATTGCTTGTTTAAAGATGTGCATTTTATACAGCTTAACACCACAAAAAAAAAACATTTTAGTTGTTACTAAGTGTACACAAAACAGATCACTATAATATTTAGGTACATTAAAATCGTTTTTGATAATGCACTGTTTTTCAAAGATCAGGTATCCAGGCTCTATGATTTGGTGCTCTCATGCTCTACTTCATCTCAAAACCACTTCAAAACTATAACTGCTGCTGTAATTACAGTATTTACTCATCTCCAACATGCAGATGTTGCCTACTAATCATATGCTGCTGTACAGAGCAACTCATGCCGGCAATGTACGATACATTAAGGTGTGTATTGCACTTAAGGGAGGGACTTTGTTTGGATTATTGATATTCCAACTTAAGCCTGTAGATGAAAATAAGTGGGATAAATTACCTATAAATACATTTTATAGACTTCGCTGCTGTCATATGATACTGAGAGACTTGTCATGATGCTCTAAATTCAGTCCATCTGGTACCATAAGGCAGCTGAAGTAGATGGTGACAGTTATTTGCAAATAAAGTATTTGATCCAGCTCTGCGTGCTGGTGTGTGGTGTCACTCTGACTACCTTCTGAAACATACACACACACTCTCTGTGTCTTGCCCTGTGTGTGAGTCTCTCTGTCTCTCCAGTTTTGTGTCTTGGGTTACAGGGTAACTAGAACCGTGTTGGTGTGTGGCGTTCCTCAATCCCCCAGAGGACCTCAGCCTCATGTTATGGTTTCCATCAGTCTTGTGCAGAGCTGGAAGGAAGGTGTGTGCATGTGTGTGAATGTGTGTGTGTATGTGCTTTTCAGAGTGGAAGTTCATTTCTTAACCACAATGATTCTCTTGTTTTACTATAATGGTATTAGATAGAGGATGTGCTTAACAAATGCTGCAGTCAACAGCCTGATTTAAATACAGTTACAGTTTATATCCCTCAATAATTCTAATGTATTAACAAATGATTTCACTCACTTATTTCTTGACCTCTAACATTTTCCCTTTTTTGCATCCCATACACAGCGTTAATGTCTCTGGATTTTATTAAATGGAAGCGTGTGCGAGGCAAACCATACGGACTGCTGCCTGATATTTCATGCACTCGACATTATAAAAAAAGAGGAATTTAGTTCACTGCTGACCTCAACCTCTCACCATCAATGTCACACAGTGGACACTGGAGCTTTTAAGTCACCACCAATAAAACATGAGCAGGTGATGAAACAACAAACAAAAATGCACTCTGGCCTGTGCTTTCAACATGTTGCACGACCAAAGGTGTAGTGGGCCTCACACATGTGGGAAAATGAATACTTCTGCCTTTGTTTATTGTGGAGATTTAAGAGAGTAGGGGGACCAGAGACGGAGCCTTCAGTTCCACTTTCTGACCAGCCCTTCATAGCTTTATTTACAGATAACAAAAGTTGGATTTTTTGTACATATTTAACATTTTTAAGCACAAGCAAGTGTGCAAGTGTTGCATTTCATTGATTAGGTAAAGTTTCCTTGCTGTTCTATCCCAATACCTGCCACTCATGACACAGCAGCCTGAGACTGAGTGTAACAAACATCTCTAAAGCCACAACAGGACCTCTAGGAGCAGACATGCAAGAAATCAGCAATAAAATGCCATTATCTGTGGGTTTTTAAGCTTCATTGTATTTTCATTCTACTATTGCTGTTGTTAAAATGATTTCCTGGAGCTTAATGGCCACTACTCAGCTTATCACAGACTAATAGTTTATGCTCCAAAATACTCTCAACGTTATTAAAAAAACAGTTTTAGACTGAAAGATTTAAACATTAAGAGGTAAAAATGCATAAATATGCTGTTTATGGATATTTTCAGGTCACAAACATGCAACTTCCGAATTGCAAGGCAACATTAAGGCTGTGACTGAGTTGCGGATAAACCCTTTAAAGATGTCTCAGGTAACTAATAGCAATGTTGAGCATTTCCTCGCAGCCTGCTGAGCAGTGAGTGTGGACTTCTTTTCACCTCTAAGTTTTATAGTGGCCCTCAGAGCTCAACACACTGCAACCTAAGAAAAACACATGCAAATGCAGAAACACTGCAAGTAGCACAGGCCACGATGGAAACTGTTTCTAGAGGACACTTAAAAGTGGTGCACGTGTTTCGGCCATGTTTTGCTGTTTTCATTTTATATTAGTGTTCCCTTGAAAGAGTTTATGTTGTTGTCTGAGTAATTGCAGTGTTTGAATTTCTTTTTTTTTCTCTTTTTGCAGGACTTCTTGTAAAATAAAAGTATGCATTCACATATTGTAAAAAAAACTGTCTCAGTTTACTTGTGTTTTGTCTCTGTACAGTTTTCTTAAGCTGCAATTTTTTAAGCAACTAACGATAAACAAGTGATAATATATACAGAAATAAAATACAGAATACATTATTTTAAATTAAGTATATCAAGTCGAAGCAGAGCAGCAAAGGGCAGAGCTGTTTTCCATGCTTCACAATAACACTCATATTAATATTAATGCAGGTGTACAGCACGGGCATTATCACATGACTTATTACTCTGCCAATACTATCTGATGTCCTGACATGGTCCTTGCTTCTTGTTTTGGACAATTTTATTAAGGAGTAAATAATCGCGGTGTGGCCTGCAGCTGGCAGCTGGTTTTCAATCATTCCATCATTTCAAACACAGAGGCCAAGTTTTGCTGTGTTCTGTGTTGGAGCTCAGCCACTCTGTCAGGGACCTGTGCAGAGGATTTTGACATTATCGTGGGGTCTGAGTTAGGTTTCTGATTGTGCTTCCATTCATTGCCAGTGACATGATAAGTTTTGACTAGAACAGCCTGTGTTTTCTTGGCAATGCCAGTAAGCTAGCTACAGCTGCATTACTGTAAAGATTTTCTTGCTTTAGCTTCGCTACCGTGCAGTTATTAATTTCTTTAAGAGAGGATAGAAAGCCTGAATAGTTATTTTGGTATGGTATTTTTCCTATTCTATAAATAAAATTCAGGTCTCAAAAATTCTCAAAAATCAATATCATTGAGCAGCTCATCGGAAGAGAAGAACTTGTTTGCTTTTAGGGGGAAATTTGAACATGATGTTGCTTCTGAAGGACTGGCAACATTAAATTTAGGTTAGTTTGCTTGAATTAATATACTCTTATTCTTTTGCCACATCTGAGGACAGTGAGGATGTTGTTTGGGTTTCATCTCAGATGAGAGGGGCTTTACTGACATTCAAGGAAAATTGCAACATCCTTGCTCAGAAGATTGAGGATGACAGCTCATAGTGACTCTGTTGTTTGGGGCTTTCTAATGCTAATACTTATTAAGCCGGGAGCAATCATTTTGTTTTTTTGGGGCATTAGTTCTTTCAGCAGAAATCCCTGATTTAGACCTAAGTGTCTCTGACCAACATAGAGCATGGAGTTAGTTCAGGCAAAGCGCTGTAGTTGTGCTTGTGGTGGCTGATAGGCATCAGCTGTTAGCAATAATGCTAACAATGACTGGCCCTTTTCTCCCTCTCTGGCTAGCAACATAAAATTATGATTACGATTGTGCTACTGCCAACTTCCACTGCTCTTTCTGCCATTCCACCCTTGTTCTTGTATAGTATTTATTTTTTGTTGATGATTTTTTAATTTTTTTTTTAATTAAATGGAAGATTTAGTCTTCATTGAGGTGATTATTAAGGGGAATTAATCCTCGTCACTGCTCAGATTTTTTTTGGAGCTTCCTCAAACAGTACATTCTCTGCCACCAAATCAAATCAAACTGCCAAAACTGTATGACCATTTACTAGAAATGGTCAGTTTTTTTGGCAGGAGTGTGCGTTTAAATCACAAGAAACTCCTCATAACACATCTGAAATGCAGCGACCGCATTTTCAGTGGCCTTTAATAGTAATACTGAAATTGTTATTAACGTTATTATTATTAAACTTGGGGTTAAGCTGGTAACGGGTTACTGTTATTACCATTACACGTGTAGCACATGAAAACAGCTTAAATCCCCTGTGACCTCACTGTCACATGACCCATATGACATGTGTAAGACAGCAGCAGCCTTGGCCCTGACAGCCGGTGTGGCCAGCTTTGTTGTGGTCATCCTTGACGAATCAAAGTTCCCTGCTAAGTCTGCGGTTGGAGAGGTCAAGGGCTTGATTGAGGTTTTTCTCTCATAGGATTAAACCAGCAGAAGTCCCTCCTTATTTTTCAAAATGGATGGTGTGCTAATCTGAGAGCTCCCTCTGTGATCTTGTGACCACAGTTTTGGGGTCGAGGTAGCGGGCTGCTGATTCACTTCTGGTTAAAATAAGTATAACCCTTGACCCCTTGTGCAAACCACCACTTCCCCAGATGAAAAATATTGCTCAGTCGTGTACAGAGCACCTGGCTCTTGAGAAGCGATGTAACAATACACTATCAGCTTACGTTCCACAATAAAAGTGCACACATTTTGAATTATTCAAGGAAATACACTGTGAAAAATATCTTTGGAAAAAGGAAAAATAAAGAAATGCATTTATTAAAGTTGAAATCAAAGTATTCCTTTTTAGTTATGCATTTAATTTATTTATTTGACACTGTAACAGAGAGATAGAGATGAGGGAGTGCCAAAAAAAACTGTATGATATACAAGGAAGTAAGAAAAGTTAGAAAAACTGTTAACAGATGACATACACATTTTTAAACTTATTTACATAAATTTTAATTTTTGGTGCCTTATAGTGAAGTATAAATACATCTTGGCACAGTTTTGTAAGGCTGTTTTGAGTTACACAGTGCTCCTGCAGAGTGTGTAGAATAACAACAGTGTGCCGAGCCGAACGAGGCTTACAGAAGCTTCATTGGCTTATTTTTTAATTTCTAATAGTTTGTTTCTGTTTTATAATTTATTATTTTTAATTTTCTGTTCCTTTACTTGCCTTTATTTCAAATAATTGATTGTGGAACTGAATTGTTTTAATCTCAATTTGACCATGTTAATCACTTACAGGATTACAATATACTAAACATATATCTATTAGCAGACATTAATAGCTTTACCTGTGGCTGTCACAGCCTTATTTATTTATTTTTTTTGGCAAAAATGAACATGGATGTAGAAAGTAATTTTCTATATTATGATGGAAAAAATGGTTTGTTCACTAAAAATCTGTATCCAGCATATTAAGCATATTTACCTGTAATCAATAGATTTTTTTAACTAGAAGAAATGTCAACCTGTGAAAGCAGAAGAAGCACAGGTGCAACTTATAACTCAGCCTAGGCTTTTTTGTCCATTTGTTTTTAACCCATGTTCTCCTAATTTGAGACGACTTCTTTCCCAGCACTGTGGTTCATGTCACTGCTAACTCCACAGTTGGCCTGCGGCGGGTGCAGACAGACATGTGCTACCTCCATAACACATGGTGTTGCCAGCCGCTTCCTTTCCCCTGCCAGCAAGGCCCTTCACTGTGAGGGTGTTACCAGCTGGAGGCTCCCTCTGTTCCCATTCAGACTCTACACCTGAAAATACCTCAGCTAATCAGTAGGAGTCACTAGCGTAGCAATCCCTTGGAGGTGTCCCACCTTCAAACATGAAAGACCAAGCAGAAGTTTGCAGGAACTGAACCCTGGGCTTTTAACTAGTGAGCAAGAATTCAACCTGTAAGCCACCTGTGCACCTCTCGGTGATGGCTCTGCTCCATCTAGGTGTGCCTGTGATCCATGCCAGTGAGCAGGCTTGAAAATTATCTGGGCATATGACTTCTGTTAGTGGGATGCAGCCGTTATGAACAGAAATAAAAAAAAAATCTTGTACATGGCTGTCTAAGTGGTAGTTTTCTCTGCCCATTTAGCAAATGAGAGTCTTTCTCCTAGCAGTGTGTTAATGACATGCTGTATACAAGAGTTCTCATCGCTCTCTCGCATACAGACAAATGGATAAGTACAGGGTGGTTGAATATGCTCAGTGTCAGTGGAGGTCGAAGTAGATGCATCCTCCTTTGTTATATTGCCATAATTTATGAGTGACAGCAGAGATACGATCAGAGATGTGGCAGAATAAATCGGATTCCCAAAGGTCAATGGCAAGGTCTAGGGGAGGGGTTCATTATAGCAGATTTTATCGATGTCCTTCAGTCATGTTTGGGTGTGTGTATGTGTGTGTATGTGTGTGTGGTGAGTGTACAGAGAACAGGGATTGTGGGTGAGCACAGAAAGAGATACATAGGAATAAAGATGAAAAAAATGCCACACTATGGGGAGAGTGAAGCATCTAAACTGCTTCCATTTACAGTCTTGATGTTTCCCTGGTATTTCAAAATTAGCATGCCTCTCTCTGTCTTTGCGTGTTTTGTTGTAGGTGTGTTAACCTCTTTTTTTGTTGCTCAGCATACTGGTCAGACAGCCACAACGCTGTGGTGACAACATGTGCTGGTTGCACATATCTCTGCGTGTCTCTTTCGATCCTGGGATGGAAAGAAGAGTGGATTCGGACCACTGACTGAGGACAGCCTAATTCCGTCTAACTCTCCTGGCACTGGTTCCCCCTTCGCTCACAAGTGTGACTGCAATTTGCACGCTGTCTTCATGTTCAAATTTATGACCTCTTTGTGCTTTGCTGAACAAAAGAGGGGATTGAGCAGAAGGATCCACTGGGCCCCATCGAGCCCAGTTCCTCTGAGCGCCACTTAATTGATGCCAGATCGTCTCAGGGCCAATTCAAAAAAACGTAGCAGGAGGAGGAGGTGGATAACTGCGGAGTAACATCCTCCATACTTTCATGATGCGGAATTAAGAACTGGCATGAAAACCTCAGAGCCCATCCTCTCTGCTAAGCACTGAGGCAGCACAGTCTGGGCCCTGCTGCATGGAGACAATCACACAGTTAATGTGTGTGTGATTTTGTGTGTGTGTGTGTGTGTGCATGTGCGCATGTCTGCACAAGGGCTTTCTCACAAGTGTCAGTGCCTCACTGTGGCGTGAGTAAGTAGGGTGTTGACCCCCTCTATCCCTGGAGAGCATATGGATGCAATCACGCAGAGTGAGAGTGAGGGAGAGAGGAAAAAATTAAAAAAGCCCAAATAGGAGTAAAGAGTGGAGGAAACAGGGAATCTGAGAGAGAGAATAAGAGACGAGAGGGAAAGAAATTGGCGTCTGGCTTGTGTATTTGGAAGACAGAAAATCTCTCTAATTCCTTGTTCTTCTTTCCCTTTATGGATTTGCCAGTTTAGGGTTTTGGTTAAGTCAAGCTGTGATGGTTTCCTCACTCACAGTTGTTAAAAAAGCGAGAGATGATTGCGGCCACTTTGATCCCACTTTTTGGACATGGCCAGTAGCTAATTAGCACAAAAATAGCACAACCCCATCATTGTTTTTGAATAACAGGAAACAATAACTCGGTAGTGTCTGCCTTATGTATTGTGTGGTTATGAGGATCTGTTTTCACAGTGCGAGCAGCAGGGAGAAGGAGAGAGGCATGCTTGACTGACACACATTTGGAGTGCAATGGAAATGATTGCCCCAAATGATCAGCCACAGTTTGACTCCAACTTTTAATACATAAATTCATGGCAGCCATCATTTCTAATCGGGACTCTTTCTGGCATGTTGTCACACATGCAGTGGCTCCACATCCCTCTAGTGCGATTCTGTTCATTTAGTCTGATAAACATCTCAGCCTTCTCAGAGTCCATTACTTGCAATTTACTTCTCCCCAAGGCATGTGGACACTGGCAATTCTCATTGAAGTTACCTCACAAGCTCACTCATCTCAAGCTGCAGGCTTCGCAGTTTACCAGACAGAGAAGTTGTTAAACTGACTTGCTAAGTAAGCTAATCACCAGAGAGATACCTTAATTAGTGTATCAGTGTAAACATACTTTAAGCCAGTTATGCTTTGAGATTATTTCTCCATATTAGCCAGTATATCCCCCCAACCAAAAACACTGCAAATGATGGTCTTTTTTTTCTCCATTTATGGTAGCACTTGGATTTCATGATTATCATTCAACACCATATGCTAATCTGTCAGTAAACACAAGCTTTAATTATGTCCTGTCATATTCAATGAAACACTCCTCTCTGCTTTTAACCCACATTTCAATCTTGTCTCTATCTGAGCGAGTGCAGCTATACAACAATGAACTACAGTCCTCTATTTTTTTTTCTTTTTTTTGATTAGTACTGTAGGTCTCTTAAAAAAAGTGACTTGTTTTTGGGCTATTTGCATGTCAGTGTCTGAGGAGAAAATCAATGATGCTAATTAGTGTTCCAAAGGCAGACTTTGCTGTGTGCTGATTACTCTGAACTAAGTGCCAAGGGATTAGGGTGGACTTGCCTCACAGACTCAGGAGGCAGAGGAGCTATTAATTAGAGAGCTGCTGTGTGTGCGTATGTATATGTGTGTGTGTGTGTGTGTGTGCTGGATTGCACATGTGGGTCTATGAGAATATATTACGTACTATTATTTCGCCTCAGCTTTTCTTTGTTTGAAAGCCTGGACCCAACAAACAGCGCGCAGTGCAGAGCTCTACTCACGCATCTGCCTGCTATATGTTGATGCATTGCAAACATTTACCTGCCAGAAACAGCAGGGTCAAGCAGGAGGCCCTCTAAAGTACTGCTCAGGAGGAGAGGTGTGTTTACATATGTGATTATCGCTTTGACCTCTCACCCTACGCCGAGCCATTTGTAATCCAAACAAAAGGAGGCACCCTGCAGAGTTTGCGGTCCTTCATAAACGCACCTCTCACAAGTAAAGAGGGCGGCTCTCAACTCCTCTCAAAGCACCTTGCTACCTCGGAGGTCACATGTTTCCCATTGAGAACAGTTTACTTCCATCGAAACATATTTCCGTAAGCCTTTGATTCAAACCAGAGACAAAGGAGTCTCTCACTCTCTCTCTTTCTCTCTCTCTCCCTCTCTCCTTCCCTCCTGTACTTTCCCTTTTCAAAAAAAAAACCTTCATCCTGAAATGATCTGCACCAGCAGGAATTTCTGAGCCTTTTTTTTCAGCCTGGTGCCCCCGTTGCTTTTTCAAAAGGTGTTTTGAAGGTTGTTTTACACTTCATTATAACTAATGGACCCCGAATGTATGACATGTGGGACGGTGCAGGACTGGGGAATGAGAGGAGGCATGTTCGCCTTACGGAGAAGGTTGGGTTTACATATTTATTCCTCCTCGCTCAAGCCAGCCTGCTTTCAAATTGGGCTTAGATTTCACAGGCCGCTTCACCCAACCATCTGTCCATCCATTTGAATTAGGCGAACCCTAATCATCTCAAAGTTTGACAAATTTGATAACGTCTCCGTGCTCAGATGTGTTGTGATAGGCCTTGCACTTCAGAAGTATCCCTTTCATTCTTGCCAGTCCTTTTTTCGTTTTGTTCTCCATTGTCTGATCACACTCAGAGCTGCATTTCATTAAAAAGATGCAGTCATTCATCTCACCTTAATGTACCCAGTACTTTGAAACATCATTCATAACACTGAAATTCAAATTCTTAATTAACATTTGATAGAACATAAGATTGTTGGGTGTATTTGCAACTTAAGCAAAGGATTGTGATGATTATTGTAACTTCCACTTTAGTTTGCTTCTTTGCATTCACTTCATCAAAGCAGCTCCAGTCTGCACAGAAGCATTGAGTGTTAACAAGCTGTTACAGTTGACATAAAACCAATCAGATAGTGTAGGACTATAACTGAGACTACAGATTGGTGACTACAGATAGAGAAGGTCTGGCAGCTGAATATGCATCTAAGTAACAAATACAAAATTACGTGGACATTGATTTGCATTTATGTTGACAAAGCCGATGAGTTATATTTATTAAAGACAGTTGATTTAATAAAAAAATACTAGTGCAAGTGTTTTCTTTTGTTGATGATGACGTCATAGAATATATAGAGAAAATTCAACCTAAATAAAAACTTCAAATAAAAAAAAAACAGATATTCCATGGAGCTCTAACTCAATGCTGAACACTTCAACAAGGCTAAAACCTGCATGTTAAATGGGGATGATCTTTATTAAAACATTTAACATTTTTATGTGGACATATTATGTCTAATTCTGTCCAAGCACTTTGTTGTGTCTATGAGAACAAATTAGATCTTTAGTTGTAGATTAAATTTATGTAAAATAAGGCTTTTAGTTAAAATAATTGCAAAACCCACCTTTAGCTTTAATTCTTAACATCAATTAATGTGAGATATTTATAGCCTTTTTTTAAAAAATGATGCTGCAATGAATAAGTATAATGTTTGGAAAGTCCATTTACCTCCCAGGCAGTTGCAATAACCATTCCGAGGATAGTGTCATCCATGGAGAGATTTTATGCATGCAAATACTTATCCCTCTCTGTCCAATTGTTCTTATTCATTCTTCATGCATTTAAAAACCCCACATTTGGCTTCAGTGCAAAAAGTAGATATTTTTAGTGCGTCAATAGTTATTCAAATCGCACAGTGACTGAACAAACGTTCCAAGTCTGGTGTAAAGTGAAGATGGAATATGTGAAATGTATGAGCTTGCAGAATGCAAATGAATCCACTGATAAAAAAAAAACCCTTTGCCTGAGCCAAAATTGTGTTTGTTTTCTTCTCAGTTTAGGGAAAAAAAACTGAACGGTAAATAAACTGTTTGCTGCACAAATTATGATTTTATCAACAAACCTACAATACGTTTTTTTATATAGGCATTTAATATGTTTGCAGTTCAGTTAAATTTCATTAGACCTACATCTGTCTTGAAATATTCCAGAAGTCTCATTTAAATCCTGTGCAGCAAAACAAACAGAATATCTGATCAGTCTCACGAAGAATAAAGGCAGAAGTCAGTGCAGCAGCCTCACACAGGATGAAGTTGCTACTGTAGTGCATCCCTGTGGTGGTACTACTTCGAGTAGGAGTGGATGAACTTCTCTTTGGCTGTGAGTCTGTGGTCTTGGGATTTTCATAAGCAGACTGTGATGCTTTTTGATGTCTCGCTGCAGCTGCACCCCATTGAGAGGTGGTGAAGCTACAGGGAATCGTCTCCAACACCCACTGAGGAGGACACACAGTGCACACAAAGGAAGGAGGTAAAGGGAAAACAACAAACACAGTTTAATTGTTTTTGAAATAGAAGTCCTTGGATTGCAGTGAACATACAGTGATTCACATCCTGAGTCTGGAACTTGTATTTTTACATCCGGTTAATTCAGCTGTAATGATCCTGCAATAAATGTTTCCGGAAAGATATGAGTCAGGAAAATTATCCTTCAATTAAAATTTTTTGTTCAGCCTTTTGCAAAGCAGATTTTAGAAGCATAGTTTAAAGAATAAGGCACGATACAGAAATGTTGCATGCGTGTATGCGTGATTTACTTACCAACTTGCAAACATATCTTCATCTCTTTCTTCTCCCAGTGTTTGGGGACTTCCTTAAGGCCTTAAAAACAAATTAAAATGCAAAACATAAAGAGGAGGCTAAACTTTTTTTTATCTAGTATATCAATTAATCTCCCACACGGTAATCCCTTTGCTAATCTTTGAAATGTTGTATCATCGTGGACCCATTTTTCTTCCTGTCTCACTGTCTCAGAGTGGATTTGCGAGAGCATTTGCTATTCTTCCAATCACTAAAAGGGAATTAGACAGCATTTTTGGGGGAGGTTTGGTGTATATTACTTCTAATTGAATTACTTCTCCAATCCCTTTAGACCCCCCAAACACACACACACACACACACACATAAACAGTGGGCAATACTACTTCTGTCACATTTAGCGGCCCTCCCTCAACAGACAGGATTGACACTTATTCAATAAAGTCTCTTCTAAAGACACAGAACTCACACACACCCCTAATTGTTTTCACCCTGCTTTAATAAAAGATGTTATTAAAGTGGAAAAACTTCTCCGTAGAGAATCGACTGTGTTTGCATTTTGGCAAGATTGCGAAGATTACATGGGAGGGCGCTTTTTAACTAAAAGCCTAGAGACAATATTCCAATTACTGAAAACACACAGGAGGACAGGGAGCTGGAACAAAAATATGACCGTTTACAGAGGCCCGCATTATCAAGGCCACCTTGCAACTAAATGTAATTTCTTATAGGTCATGTGTGAGTGGAGGGGCGGTACAGATAACAGTATAACATTTACATGGGTTTCCAAGGACCTGGGGAGAGGCATATTTTGTGTTGGCGTTCTTCACACAGCATGGGGTCGCCTTCAGATTGAAACACTGCCGAGGTGTTACTGTAGCTCTCAGTGTGTATGACCATTTGATGGAGCCATTTCCTGCTCTTTGGGAAGTTATTCTTTATTCAACGTGAACAAGGGATAAGTCCGGGACCTTTGCTTTAAGGTAGTAATATAAACAATATTCCCCTTTTAAACTCAAGTTGAAGGCTTCACATGACTCTCTCTGTATTGAAAAAGATCATGAATATACAGCAGCACAGTCACATCCCAGTGGACATCAAGTCAGCAAAGACCTCAACCCCCCCCTGCCAAACTGAACAAGGATGGTTTCTATGAGTGCGTGTGGTAGGGTTGGCTTTGATTGGCAAAGGTCGTGGCGCGGCTCCCATCAGGTCATGACGTGTCTCCAGTCAGATGATGGAGGGAGAGAAAACAAACAAAAAAGAGAGAGAAAGCTGAGCAGGGAACGCAGAGCACATTAGCTGACAGGGAGGGGGGAGGAATAGTAGGATAGGAATAGTTTTTTCTAGATGTTTATTTGAACATGGCACAGAAGAGAAGGAGGTCACTGTGGGATTTAGGGGTGGGGAGTAATAAAATCAAGATGTAGTCAAAGCTCCCCTGCCGACACAGGTCACTTTACTCAGCAAGGCCCCGCGAACTGAAACAGAAGGATGCTATTTGTCTCTTCACACACACCGTAGAAAGCTGCCTTGCTATAATACACCGGCATGTGGGTTTTGTGGAAATATGTAGTTTAATTCTTGAGGTAAACTGTATTAGTAGTAAGTCACAGAAAGGTCATTTATATAATGCGGATTGATTTTACAACACCACATCAGAAGAATAATTGATAACACAAAACGTAAACTCATCATGGAAAGTATTTGCAGTGCTAACAGTTAGGGTCTGTGGATGGCAATAGCTCAACAACTATTAGATGGATTGTCATTAAATTTCTTAACTACATTTATTAACATTCCTCATAAGATGAACCATAATGACTCAAGTGATCCCTTAACTTTTCCTGTAGCCACCATTAGATTGTATTTTTTTTAATGAAATATCTCAATAAACTTAAAAACTGTAATGTACTTTTGTTTTTTACGTTATTTCTACATTTGTTCATGACCAAATACCTGCAAAACTTCTGACATTTCTGTCAGTCTAAGTATGTGTGTATATTTTCTGTTAAATTTCTTAATTTGGTCTTTATTTCTTGACCGATAGATCGAAAAATCCGTAGAATACTCAGTTACTAAAATATTCAATAGCTGCTGCCCCGCTAATCCACCAAACCAAGATGGTGAATATCATTGACAATATGTCTGCTACACATCAGCAAGTGAGTATTGTTGTAATGAGCTATTAGCATGTTGATATTAGCATTCAGCTCAGAGCAACATTTCTCTTCTTTCCTGATTTATACCAGTATTGTTGAGGTTAAAATGAGATCTTGTTATAATAGTACTGTGTTGAGTTTCACTCTAAACAGTTTGAATAAAGTGTGTTCTTCTACCATTTTAACTCTCCTAACTCAGGACAGCATGCTGCCTTAAATGCATCATTATCATTGCTATCTAGTATTACATTTCACCCTCACTACCCTGCGCCTCAGACTAATAGGTGGAAACAACTGCATCCATAATCATGCCTTTTAATCCAATGCTAGACTGCTAAGACTTTGCATTTCATTTGTGTACTACCATGTTTCCCATTTCGTTCAGCGTGTATTTAGCTCTGTCTGAGCCAACCGTGTGTTCACCCTTTTGCCTGGTGCTCATCTCATGTTTTGATCCCAGGGTGAATGCATTATTTATTAGATGTTAAGGGCTCCATTGCGAACTTTAAGTGGCAGTGTGTTGTATTTGCTTAATGAATGGGGTTAGAGGAGATCAAAGCTGAAAATATGACAGATGGAGGGGAGGGGGTAGACGCAGAGATTTGGCTTGTCTGACTTAATTGCTGCCTTGCAAGAAGAAATTTCATCAAGTCCGATTTTGAAGAGTTCATGCTTGGTTTAAAGCTCTGGGAGAGTATTTTTAATGGTCTTCAGAGAAAAATTCTTTCCATGTACGTTTAGCTTTGAGAAGTGTAAATGCTTTATTTAGGATTGCTTTATTCTACTGGATCACTACTTTAAATATTCTTGTTTTTTTTAAAACCAAAGGCTTGTTAAGTAATAAATAACATTTATTATTTATCACAACAGTAAGGTTAGACAAGCCATGTTACAACTGTAATAAACATATCCCTTTATGATTGTCAAAGGTTGTTAATTTAGGACTTGTAGTCTATTGTAAATTTGAGTATTTACTTTATACCGGCTATTATCTACAATATGTGCTGTATACTTGTAATAATTGAACTTAACGCAACTGTAATTACTTTAAAAAATCAGTTTGTTTACATTAAAGTCAAACTTTCTGCATATTTTGCCTTATAATTTAATGTTTTGCCTTAAAGTATCAAATGACCCTCTGACAGTAGCAGAAACCATGACCTCATTATGGCAAAGCTTCCATAGCAGGAGGAAAAAAAAAGTTTTCTGTGGACTTTGTGCGGGGAGTCCTTGTCTGCATGGCGCCTCTGAAGCTAGCGAGCAAGCGAGCCACTCCTCTTCCTCTCTCCACAGATCATTAGCAGTCATGCTCCTGGCCTTTGAAGTCTGTGAGGTCTGCTGTGTCTGTCATAGCCATGCAAATCCAGGGGACAACCCCAGCCACCTGTTCTCAGAAACATCTGTCCACTGACCGAGGCTTTACTCCGGCACCGTTCAGCTGCCTCGCTCCACTCTGATCCTCAAAGGGCTGGAGGATGGCAAAGAGGCTATTTATAGGGGCGCGCTTGATATGCCAGTGCAGACCTTATGCTCTCTAATGAACACACTTTTCAATATGAGCACAGGCAGAAATTTGTAACTTGGTGAGAATGTGTTCTCAGTGCTAGTTTTTATAGCAGTGGGTTATTATTGCTCTCTGCTTCAAGGGACTTCAGAAAACTTTCAAAAGTCAAAGAAAGGAGCACAGTACATTTTTTACTTATTATAATGCCTCTCTGCAAGATTGTTCTGTTTTCATCACATTATATTTTTCTTCTATTCTGATATAATATGGAAAGATTCAATTCAATATGATCAACAATGTCTTAGACTTACAGATCCGCATTAAATACATATATCCCTGTTTAATAATTCACTTAAAGCCTAGCACTGATTTCTTTAAAGGAGGTTTTAGAAGAAGTTAAAGAGAATATTATGTTTATGTTATAAAGTATATTGTAAAAAGATTTCAAGTACAATTAACAAATCAAAGCCTCAGGGAGTTGTGTTATTACAGACCAGGACGCAAAGCATCCGTCATCAACGTATGTGGAGAAATATTATCCTCAGGAATAAAGTCTGATTTGTCACCGTACATTATGCAACACAAAAAGCAACGTAAAACAACGCAAGGCAGTTGTAATGCAACCCAATCCTCAAGCACAGAATTGGTGGATTGTTGAACGTGGCGAAACATTGCCGGGACTCGGTTACAGTAGCTCGACCCTGTATGAGACTGTATGCGAAGTCTTGGGAAAGTCAGCAGCTGTATAGCTTCTCCCTCTGCAGGGGAATGGAGATCAGTGGAGTGTGTAAGAGTAGCTGCGCATGAGAAGGAGACCTGCTGATCCAGGTGTTGAATGCTGCCTGGCACTCTGACAGCAAAAAGGGAAAGAGAGAGCATACGCTTAAATGCACACCGAGATCTGGTACGAATACATGGACATGCAGGAAAACACACGTGCAAGATTCCAGTGCACGCACTCACAGGCATATTGTGCCATATTGTTTCCACCGGATGCATGCTGCATTATCCTGCCAGCTATTCATTTGGAAATGCATGAGACAGAAATTCCTGTCCATTACTGTGCCAAGGTTTATGGCTCTACATTGTACAACTGTCCTCAGAGTGAGTGATTTGAGCCGTGATGATGGGCCGAATCAAAGCCCTGGCAACTCCCATTTGAAGTCAGCCTCACTTCTCAAGAGCAGCAGACTGTTCTGTTGTGAGCCAATTACAACAACGCGCCTCGGCCCATTGTACATTCTCTCACAGCTCAAAATCAGTGAGGAAAAACCCCCAGGCCCCCAGCTAGCTGAGCCTCTGACCCCATCTGTAAAGAATATGTCTGTAACTGCAACCAGCTTCAGAGCCAGTGTTTGTTTTTAAAGTTTTAGCCATTTTAGAGCGTCAAACTCCCCTATTTCATAGTTTTATGGGATTTTTATTATTACTATTTTGTCCCCCTTCCAAGCAATGTGTTATGGCCGGTCTTTTCATGTCCCCTTTCACCATGTGTGTGAGTTTGGATCAGTTTAAAAAGATCATTTCTGCTACTCGTGTCTTGTTTTATTTGAAAAACTGTTAAAAACTTTAAGATATAAAATTATATCGTATTTAACGAGAAAAGTACAACAATAAACCAAATGTCCAAATTCCCCCACCATTTCTTGAACAACTGATGTCTTGTGCTGTCCAAAGTTTCTATAGCCTGAAGAGCTGCAACTAAAAAATATTTAATTTATACAATTTTCTGTTGATCATTTTCTCTATCGATCAACTAATCATTAGGATGATGTCAATATATTGCAAAAATTTCATGTTATCAAGTTGCTCGCTATGTTTGATCAGAAGTCAGAAACTAAAAGATTTACTATTGAATGCGACCAAAAAAAAAAATCCCCCCGAAATGCTCAAAATTCAGAAACTGGAAATTATGTTCTGCATATTTAATTGAAAATCATTCCAACAACTTATTTACTAGCAAAGTAGTTGACCATTTCTTTGTTAGTAAACTAATCAACCACTTTGGCTCTACATGTGAATAATACAGGGTCAAATACTTTACCGTAGTAGCAGAAAAAAAAGTTTTTTTCAAACCTCATTATGAGCTGCATCATGCAGTATATAAAGTGTATGTTTCAACTTGTCATACTTTGGACCTGAACTGGCTTAATTTAAGACCTGACCTTCACAGACCGAATTCAAAAGCTTGACGGTACATTACTCAGTCGGCACCCATTATGTGGGGTTCCATTATGGCCTAGTTAGAGGGCTGTGATTTAAAGCAGTCCATTCTCCACACATGTATGACCACAAATGCATTGTTCTGTTTACCCTACCATTTCATTTTCAATTAAAAACGAAGTCACAGACCAGCGCTTTTCACTTTGAATTATTTTCTGACGCTAAGCTCATTACAATTTGCTTTATTGTACATTATAAATGCACTTTCATTCTCCACATCCTCCATATTTCCACATTACGCTGTCCAGATCTTGTGAGGTGATTTCAAAGCTGGTTGTGATGTTCTTCTGAAGTACAGCGGCACTTCCCTGATCGTGAGGCCTGCAGCTCCCAGGCAAAAACGAGTGATGAATTCCATCTCAGGCGAGGTCATCTGCTCGCTCTGTAGTGTAATTACAGACAAACAAAAAGGGTTTTTGATTTGAATCCTTACACCATCAAGTTGGAATGCCTTTCCAAAAAAGCCGTCGCGAGCTTGAACGGCTGCTGGTAACAGTTAACATCAGCCTTCTTCCAATCAATCGCTCAAGAAAGGGCAACGGTGATTTGTCTGCGGCCATTTTGCCTGTCAGAGATGTTTAACTTCCTTGCGCATAATGGCTCTTGTACTCTGGGTAAACAGCCATTACTAGCCTGTTTATTTGGAAGGAGGGGCTCAATGTGGATCTGACCTGGTTTTCAAATGACAACCCATACCAGAGAGATGAGGGGATGAGGGGGTGAGACGGAGGAAGAGCAAAGGAGGGAATGGAGAGGAAGACCCAATTTATTTTTAGTAATTGGCTCCACTTGAGCAAACACTCCTTGCTTGCCCAGTGGTCGTCTCAATCCAAGCCTGTGCCAACAGCAAAAACGAAAAAATATCCCTTCCTGCATTCAGCTACACAGATTAAAAGAGAATGAACTGGGCATTTTTCGAGTTGGTGTACCTCAGCCACAGTAATCTGTTTATAACTCTGGCACAGCTCTGGGAGCTTTCCCAGCACTATATGAATTTATATTTATCAAAAACATTTAAAAATATCACTGCTTTATGAGGACACTTGGCAGGCAGACAGTTTTATCCACATTAAAACTGATCACTCTCCTTTTAAGCCTAATTACTTTAATCATAATCTCTACTCAGGATAACATACCGATAAGCTCAAACTCGAGCTCTTCAGATAGTCAAGTATGATTTGAAATACCTGTCAAAATAACACAGCTGAAACACTCAAATTGGCGAACACAATCTGGCCACACAGTCAGCCCCCTTTTTTCCACTCTAAATGCAGAAAGGAAACACAGACTGTAACCAAACTCAGTTTCTCTTTGACAAAAGCAAACAAATAAAGAAATGAATCTAAATCTGATAAAGCCAGCGCAGCACTTTTAGCAGTCAAGTGGAAAAACACACTCCTGGTGAGAGCAGTTGCTTGTCAACGACATGCTAACAGGCAGGGAAGGTCCGGCTCTTTCACTCAACCATATACACCTTTCATAGCCCAAGTGGCCCCAGGAGGTTTGACGGCCCCATGGTGGCCCCCTGAGCGGGACTGTCCTGTACAGGAAAGAGGAAGCCCCCTGAAACAATAAGCCTCGCCTATTGATAAGTGAGACATCTCTGGGCCTCCTGACGGATTGCGCAGGGCCAGGCCTGTGGGGGCCATGGCCGAGAGACGCCTGTGGGCCTGTGGGGCGACATGGGGGTGAGGCAGGGTCATGCTGGATCCCCTGAAGGGATGTCACCCATGGGTCACCCTGCCATGATAGTTCATTTGTGTCAGTGTGACTGTGTAGGAATGTGAGTTCATGATGTTTGCGTGTGTGTAAACTTGTGAGCAAGCGTTTGTTTGTGCTTTTTTTTCCTATTTATGTGTGTTTGTGTGCACTCTAGGTTACGCTGTCATGTGACTGGTCTCTCATATTGGATGGTCTTGTGGCTTCTGCTCCCTGAGGCTGCTTCAGATGTCACACACCATGTGTGACTAACACCGCTTCCTCCCATCTGGACAGCAAACGCACAAACACTGCTTGTTAACCTGCATCAATGAGCTACTTTGGAGTGTATTTGTATACTCATAGTCACATATACACAAAAACACAGATGCAGGTATATACACAGAAATAGATATGCAAACAAGCACAAGAGTGGTTCAAAGCTACAAACACACATGCAGAAGCACAGTATAATAACACACACAAACACACCAACACACACACACACACACACATATCTGTTCATCTGTACCACAGATAGAGTAATTGTAATAAAAAAAAATCTGAATATTGCCCCTCCCTCTCCTTTTTTTTCCAAGTATTTCACTCATCCTTATCGAGAGAGTAATTTCCTGTGACTGAATAAAAGTTCCTCGGGTCAAGCGGCCATCCCCAAGGCATATTTAACAGCCAAGGCTTAAATGAAGACAAACGCTTGGCCTAAGCTGTTGCCTGGAAAAATGCTGTGGTGGTAAAATCTGCAGCTGCTGATCACAACTCAGCAAACCAGGAACTCACCTGACTTCGCCCCAAACCTTTATCTGTGTGTCCTTGTGTGCACAGACATTGTCTAAAGCCTGCAGGGCTATAAAAAAGAAGATCCATGGTTATAAAGTAAACTAAAAAGTGATCTGAAGACAGAAACAGTTGGAAGGAAAAAAGGGTGGAGTAGATTCAGTTTTTCTTTGATTTTTTGGGTTTGGTGTTGTGGTGTTGTGTGGTCATCCGGACAGTATTTATGTAATTATTGTGGGATCAAACCTGGAGTTAAAAAATCAATGGGTCTTACGACACACAGCATACATTAATCATCTAAGATGTGCAGCTGTAATCAGACTTGTCATCAACCTTCAATTCACAGTTGAAACTTTTCCACTTTCCATTAAATGTTAATCTCTTTTGATTTCTCTCCAAATCTTTTTCTTTTGCATTGCTTGTAGGGAAGTGATCAACAATCAGTGTTGACCTCTGACTGTTCATGATGTTGCAGAGCATAAAATTAGAGGAAACATGAGAGAGAGAACTTTACTGAAAGAAACCATTGTGGTTTCGCTTCCCATGAAGAGAATTTAGTTCTTTTTTTAATTGTCGGTTTTGCGTTTTTACAATAATTTTTAAAAGGCACTTTGACATTTTTGGGAAACATGCTTAATTACTGCTTGGCAGAGATTTAAGTGAGAAGATTACCACTAAACCATAACTATCTAAAAGGCTTCATTCATCTGCTGGTTAGCTTATCTTAACAATTCAAACGTTTTTTTTTTCTGTACAGATTTAACAAATTAGATACAACATGTTAATAAGGGAGCATTTGAGGAACTGGTAGGTGGATTTTCTAACTGTTGTTCTGAGCCAAGAAAGCTGTTACACCCTGTCTCCAGTGTTTGTGCTAATGTGAGTTAACTGGCTGCTGAATGTAGCTTTATGAGAAGATAAAAAAAAACTGTGCTTCCCTTAGATATCCCCTGCATGTTTGAGGACATAAAAACAGTCTTTGTAGAATATAAGAAGAATTAATATCTGAAATAGTGTACTGGGGAAATTTTAAAGGTTTAATTGAAAACTCTTTAAATTTTCCTTTTTTGTAATAATCCAGAATGTTTGAATATACAAATATTGGTTATTTTTTTTTAAAGTTTGAACGGCAGATCACAAAAGGTGTCCTATTTCACTTCAGTGTCAATTTAAATTCAAGGCTGAAGATGCTTTCCAGATCACAGTATTGTGAGTAACATATGGAGCCATGATTGGCTGATCACTTGTAATGTCACAAATAGAATAGAGCAAACAGAAACTGTTTCCCTTCAGCAGTTAAATGTAAAAACGTCCTTCGACTGCCAAACTCCCCACTTGCATAATTCTGCACAGTGATGCTCAAACGTCCAAGTGAAGCAACACCAAGCAAAACACATTTTCGAGTGGAGAGACACTTTAATGACCAAGTGAAAGTCTAGCTTTCTTATATTAACATAAAATGAAGCCAGCATCAACTAAAATTTTAACAGCTGTTAACAGCCGGTACGGACATGATAAACCTACAACATAACTCTTCTTTCTCTCTTCTGACTTTCAACTCCGGTCTCACAGTGAGTTCTTCACTGCTCCGCAAAGTCACATAAACATTGGTCAAACCAGATGTCTGCTACGGCACAGAATCCCATGCAGCTATAAATCTCGACTGCCTTTTTTTGTCCTCTTTTTTTTTGTCCTTGTTGTCAATCAAAGCCACATCCTAAGTGGGGACTTGTAACAGCATGAATACATCTACATTTTACACCACCCTGTACTTCTATTTTGCAGGTTTTACTCTTCTCACTTGGTGTGTTACTGTAAAGTTAATAGGCCCACTGCAGCACTGGCTACAACTTTCTAAAAACACATCGCTCTTCACTTGGACAGCAAAAGCATGAACGACCAAAACCTTATTATTTTCCTTGGACATGCAGCTGATTGGCACATTTTTTACCCCCCAGTTAAAAGTAGGTTTTCTAAACAGACATGGAAACGTTTGAGTACAAACCATCAGAGCAGGTCTTATTAAATCAGGTAAAAATATCAGCATAAGGATTTTGCCCCACATTTTCACAGGCCAAAGAGGAAGAGGAATGCAGGGATGGAGATGTACTTGTAGCCCACGCACTGTATGGTGTGGTCTAACCTGTTTATAGCTGTTGGATTCTTTCCACCACATCATTTCTTGATTTCCATGCCTCAGCTTTGTCTGTGCACTGTCACTTTTGAGTGCTTACATGAGCCATTGTGGTCAACCTTACTCACTTGTGCGCACACGCTGCAGTTCCACAGAGTTTTTATCCAAACATGGAGCTCCCAGGTTTCAACACATGCACAAAAAAAGTGCACGAAAAGAAAGATTTCAAAGGCAATTTAATCAAGGCCACATATGAAGCAGATCGAATTAGTGGCTGTGGGATCATCAAATAACATGACATCAAGATAATTCTAAATACCTTTTGTAAATGCTAACTTGGCTTGTGTTGCTGTTTGAGAAATACCAACTCTTTTGTACTTTTTATTCAGTCTCATTGAAACCGGTGTGTCAGTGCCTTGGTCATAAACCTTGCGTGTGCCTGAAGCTATGATTGATAGTTTTTGGGCCTGCCGGGCAGTAAAAATCTCAAGTCTAATGATATCACTGCATTCTTGGGTCCCTGGCTCCCAGTGTGAATGTTGACAAGGGCTCAGAGCCAGAATGCTGTCGACTTCTCTGGACAAACTTGTCTCTTTCCACAACAGGCCCCGGAGGCTGAGGTGCGCCGTTTCCTTTGGCAAAACAGAGTAACTGCAGGGCAATGTCACCCTGTGGACATCACACAGAGAGAAATGACATCAGTGAAGGGCAGCTGGGAATCCTTTGTGAACTCTGCAGGATGATACTAAGTCCCACTGCATATACGGTGCCCCAGGTTCAAATATAAAGTTGCAACAATGCTAGCAGAAACTGTCTGTACCTCATTATTTAGAATACCTACTGTCACTACTGAAATTTGATGGATTTAAGAGTGTCTTATGTTGGGTATCTGACTGCTTGGACATTTTTTAAAGCTTCCTCAATCACTATTCTTAGATTAACAACAATTTATTGTGAAAGGGTTTGCTTGTGGTGCAAATACATAAGAATATTATCACCTAACACTGCAGCCCCAACGGAGCTTTTTAGTGTATTTCAGCTTATTGTTTTGTTTTGCCTGCTTAACTTTACCTTTTTGGTTCTCTCTTACTCCTCTCACTGGGTTGTTTCCACACACAGCAGACGCTTGTTTTAGCTGTTGCTACGAGCCATCAGGCCCTTGTTAGCCAAAGTGACAGCTGTGTCTGTATTCTTGGCATAAAGTCAAGCATGTTTTCAGAGAGAATCAGATGCTGCCAATGTTGCCCCTTGTCACCAATCCTGTTTTATGGTGTTCACGAACAGGATCTCAAGACGCAGCATCTGGTTTTGGAAACTCAGAGCTTGTCTCTGTGTTTTGTAGATGACGTGGTTCTGTTGACTTCATCGGGTCATGACCTTCATCGCGCATTGGGGTAGTTTGCTACTGAGTGTGAAGCGACTTGGATGAGAGTCAGTGACTCTAAGTCTGAGGCCATTGTTTCACTGCTTGAAAATGTTGGATTGCTCCCTCCAGGTTGGAAGTGAGGTGCTGAGTTCAAGTATTGTAATACTTTTCACAACTGACAGTAAAATGGAGAGTGAGTTGGGCAGGCAGATGGGTTCAGCATCGGTAGTGATGAGGCTCTCACCAGAGCATTGTAGTGAAGAGGCAGCTGAGCCGGAAGACAAAACTTTCGATATTAGTTGATCCATTTTCCAGCCTTCACTGGCTGCATGGTCATGAGCTTTGGGTCTGGACCTAAACAATGAGATCTCAGGTAGAGGTGACCAAAAAGTGCAGAGCGTCACCTTCTTTTTGAAAGAAGCCTGTGGAGGTGTTTGAGGCACACGATCAGGATGCATCTTGAGCACCTTTGGAGGTTTTCCAGGCAAATCCAATGGGAGGAGACCCAGAGGTTTATCCAGAACTCCCTGGAGGAATTTTATCTGGCCCAGGAACACCTTAGGATCCCCCAGAAGGAGCTGCAAAAATTTCTGGGCAGACGGGCCATCTAGAATACCCTGCTTAGCCTGCTCCATCTTGACCTGACCTCAGATAAGAGGAACGAAACAGATTTTACAGAGATCAAGATGATGTTGACTAACCACACCTACAATAAGCCTCATGTACTACAGCAAATAGAATCCATATCATTGAATCAAAGCCCTGTCAAAATGCCTCTTGCATGACTTTAAACCTGTAATCTCACTGAGTTAGAAACCGATGAAACAAAGTGCTGCCATCTGCAAGTGACAACTGTCAGTGGATTAAGCTGAGATAAAAATATAAAAACATAATGCGCAATAGATGTGTCCTAATAATATCTTACTCATTTAGTGTTATCATTTGTATTTCATGTGCAAATGTATGCTTACTTATTGTGTAAGCCAAAAATATCAATCAAAAGATTAGACCATTTATATGTATGCTTAAAAACTTAGCTGTGCATATTCTGAATGTTCTATTTTTATAAGTGCTACAAAAGACAAACAGGCATCTGGAGTCCAGTGTGGTTTTTTTTTATCACACAAACCATCACAGCCTTGTATCCAAGGACATACATTTCAAAATGCTTCAGCTTTTAACTCAAACTTAGTCTTAAACCTTAAGACCTGCAGCATTCCTAGATTTGTATCTGAAAAACCTCCCTTTCACCCAGCTGCCAACTTCCTCCTTGTACACGAAATCTTAACCTTCCCATATGGATTGTATACCCCCAGCTTCAGCAGTCATACTTGCTCAGTCATATTATGTATGTGAGAAAATAGACGGGCATTGTGGCTCCTCTGCGGTCCCTGGGGGGGCCCCTGCCTGTCTTTAAGCTTCCTTCAGGGGCTGCCTCGCAATACTTCCTGCCGTAGGATCAAAGTAAGATACACCGGACCTTCTCCCTTCTCCCAAAGGCTTGGTACGTTTGTTTTTGGAGCCACACCACCACGGTCCTCCCCCGTCAGGGATCTGATCAGGCCAACGCTAACCCTGGGGTGAAACAGTGGGTGTCAGTGCCAACATGTACATTGTGCAGCTCCCTAATGAAAACTACAACTCAGCACTGGCTGTGACACTCTCTGAGAGAGGACACGGGATGTCTGCACCCTGCGGTGATTTTCTTTGAGGGTGAAAACAAAAGTATGTGTGTCTGAGTGCATATTTATCTGTGCGTGCGGAGGCGGCAGCGAGGGACGGACTGGAAGAAATATACATAACTAAACATCCTCAGGTACACAGAGAAATAAGCAACATTCAAATACAGGCAAGGACCATCAAAGAGTGGTTCCAGGATGTCAGAGGGGGTGAAAGGAAAGAGGGAGAAGGAGGAGGAGGATGGGGAGGAGGAGGAGGGCTACAGGGGTTTTTGAAAGCCTCCCTGGTTGCAAACAGCGAGAGCTCGACCTGAAAAGAAGAAGACTTGTCTTTTTAAGGATGAAAGGGTGGCAACGCTCAAAGTCAACTGAGTTCTCAGGTATTCACTCACTGCCTGGAGTCTGAGGAATGAGTCAGCATGATGTTTGCAGCAAAATTCAAAGCAGGAGGGGGGGATCCTGCCGGGAGTCATGTGTTTTAATTAAAAAGGCTGGGTGAGCATGCTTTAGGTAAAGCTATAGCTGTGGATTCCTGCACACCACAGTGAGGTGTAGACCATTTAAAGTGCAAGTCTTTGAGAGATACTGGCACTCTCTCTCTCTCATCCTTAGCTCATATCTCAGACTAGTTAGTCCTGATCTTTGCTCTTCTCTGTGTCTCTCAACGCCTAACCCACAATGCACTGTGTCCATCACGAATGCCCACTGAGAACAAAGAGAAACATCAGACAAACAATCAATGTTAATTTTGCATTTCTAAAGCAGCAATCTGCAGGAGAGTGAAGGGTCCCTGGAATGCGCCTCTCTGTTTTGATATCTCCCAATAAAACGGTAATGATATGCTCCCTCCATCTGGATCCAGTTGCTAGTCTGCGCCAGAGGTAGACATGTCCGTTGTTATTATTATTTTCCCTCTGTGATGTTTGGGTCTGGTCACAGATGAAGGGAGGCCACTTGGCATACCTTGCGTGCTCTCCTATAATTATGGAGTCACTTGTTGAAGGTCACCTAATATGGCATCACAGGGCAACAACTCGGTGGGCAGGGTAAATATTCAACAAAGGAAAGTCAGCTATCACCACAACCACATAAAACACTGAAATACAAGGGAAAATGAATTTTGAGTTCTGCCAGATTTGCATTCCAAATGCAACAAATACTTTGTGAATAGGGTTGTTTATAATTTCAAAAATGTGACACATGTGGCATTTACATTGCAATGTCTGTACATTTTTGTCCAATTTTTTAATTTTGTTATTCATTATATTTTTTAAAAACATTGCTTTTATAAATTATTTTAAGGTACACAAAAGACAAATGTGATTTGTCCGTTAAAAACCCTTCCAATAAATACATCATTATCCATAGATGACATTAATGACAACTATGACAGTGTTTTTAGGGTGATGCATTCATGTGTTGATTTGGATTAAGACTGCTTGATTTTATTTTTGGTGTCAGTTCCTTTCTTCTATCAGAGTTCATCATGCCTGAAGAAGATGCACTCAGCAGGAGAGGCATATTCCAGTGACAAGGCTGTCTGCCAGCTTGCTTACCCCATGATTGTTTCCAGACAAGTGTAGTCGCCCTCTGGACAGCACGTCTCCCAGTTCTAGAATAATAGCCAATTACCAGGAGGCAGTTTGTTGAAAGGATGCAGCCAGGAACTACAACTCCCTTCAAACAGCCATCAAATCCAAACATATGCTCTGGAACACTCTACCTTCTGACATGAAATGTATTCAAAAGATGCAAAAAGTGCCTTCAGAGCACCATGTGACTGCTGAGAAATTCCTGAGCAATGACTGCCATGAGAACCAGGTTATTTTTATGTTTATTAGGATAAAACAGAGTAATGGTTGATGAAAGCTTGTAGACAGAAACGACATGTGTTGTGTATATAATTCAGTGCATTCAGTTTTTATATTTGTCTCAGTTTAGTCCAGAGGTCTGAAATCAAACATGGCATTTGACCAGAAAACATAACAATGTGGCTCTCGGCACAAAGCAAAGCTTGATGTTGCATCCATAAATGACACATTGAGGAAAGCAACAAATGAAAACATGCATCAGACTCCTCGTAGCCAGCAGCCAGAAGTGTTTTGTTCTGATTGTTTGACATCCTAAATGCTTGCACTTGCATGGTCATCTGGAAAAAGATGTGACGTTTCACATCGCAGTCGATGCTTGCACCTGCAGTCCTTTCAACAAGCTTCTGCCAAAGCCAAAAAGAAGCAATTTTGGGAAACCAACGGGGGTCCCAACCAGCTTCTTTTGTCACCGTGTCAGCACCAACAGCTCAACATATCGCCCAACACTGACCTGCTGCTTTTATAACCACCCTGAAAGCACCATACAGTGTCAGAACCCCAAAAGTATTAGAGCAGGATATCTGAAGAGGAAAAAAAAATCCTCCTTCAGCCCTGTAATCTGGTTGAGTGGTCACTGCTGGAACAACAAGTGTCCGCCAGATGTTTTCCTGATCCTTTGATATATTTACTGATTTTCTGGAAACGATCAAAAAACAGTGCATGCAAACAGTACAAACTTGAGTAAAGAGCTATTCTTTACAACAATCCGCGCCGCCATATAGAAGAAAAATCTCATGAAAGTGGTTTAAAAGAAATATTTGTAGGTTACATATAACAGGAAACTAAAAAAAAATCACATATACGAATTTAGACACAGTAAAATCATCACACACAAAATGAACTAGAAGCGTCTCACGCATTTCGTATTGTATCATCTGAAACTCCCATTAGCAGTTGAGTACAATTAAAATGAAATATAATTACATGTCTAATTTATTACTTGCCAAACACCATGTAATGTAATGTCACAAATTTTTCCTTCCTCAAACTTCTCTTTTGTTTTTTGTTAGTTGCAATTACAGTCTCAGTCAAAACAACAGGCTATTTGACCTCTAACCTGGTCATTTTATTAGCTCGTGTGCTATGAAGATGGCTTCAAATACTGTGTATCTGGTGACGGCTCGACCCCATGCTGTCACCACAGCTGCTTCCTCTTACGGCTGATAAAGAGCAGGTGGAGACATGATCTGCTGGCAGCCTATCAATCATTTTAGTTTAACAACTCCTAATCTTATTCTCTTAATGTATACTGCCCAATGTACATGCCTTACACATAAAAATAGTTTTCCTGTAATGGGATCTGGTTGTGTCAAAGGCTACAACAAGTAAGAGCGAATGGAGACTCATACTAATAAACTAAAGCTATGTTTCCATCCAAACTACCCAGAGCTCTAAGTCAAAGGAATCCTCAAAAAAAAAGAAGAAAAGGTCCTTCAGCTCATTGTTAGCCGCATTCGCACGCGATTATACAACAACTTCTTTGTTGGTCCATCCATCATAAGCTTTTCTCTGTAACTCCATGTTGACATGTCAAAGCAAACTGGTTAGCAGCTGGTATTTTAAAAACCAGCTGCAAACCAGTTGTTTTTTTTAAAAAAGTTTAATGGAACAAAATGCTGCAATTTCATGATCATTCGGAAATGTTCAGCCAAAAAGGCCCCGATTCCAAAATTCCTGTACTTATGGAAGGTCTTGCCTCCTGAGTAAGGGCTTTTCTAGGAGGTAAAATGATGTCCTTAGAAATTAATTTGGATCCTGAGCTTCCTCAAAAGATTCCATGTCCTTGGGAATAATCCTGTGGGAAAAATTTGACTTGATGTACATTTGCCATGACTAAGCATTCTCTGAAATTTCTACCATTTCTACCTTCCACACATTTCTTTAGCAAATACTAGAAGTATAGATTTACCAAATTTATCTGCCTCACTTAATTCAAAATAGACTTTTTCTTCTCTTTTTCTGCTTAATCATCCAGATAAAAACACCTCCTTTCAACTCCAGCCACCATAACTGTGGTAAGAGTTTGATCTCATTGCCACAAGTAATTTGAAAATCTGTGTCATATGAAACGATTACATCCATCTGGACACTGCGGCAAAACTCAAAATATTTTGCTGTGTTTTAGATGGAACTTTTCCACTTTTGTAATATCTGTTATTTTCCTCTCACACAGTCCTGCCTATGTGCAGTTCCATTTTTACCACAAATTTGAACGAATTAGGAGTTTCCTTTAATCTCTTGATTGGGTGCTGTTGTGATAGTGGATATCCATGGAGGATGAAGATTGATTGACTCTTGAGAGAATCCAAACATTCCCATTTCCACTGGTGATGTCACAACGTTGAGCCCAGGTGCAGAGGCCACTGAGTGCATCAGAGAGGCCCGCTGTAATTCAATGCACACTTTACAGCTAGTCAACGTGGCTCAATGTGATCCTGTAGTGTTTTTTAACAGCATTAAGTTAAATTCCTCAAGATCATATGTTTCAAATTCAGACAGCTCCCATTTCATCCATCTTAATTGTGCCTACACCTTTCACTGAGGATTTTGGTTCCTCCATTTATAAAAATAATGGGCCGTCGAGGGTTCAAATTTTTTGAAATAGTGCGACGGAGCCTGGGGACAAATTTAAACCTCCACCTTTACATGCATGTGTTGCTCTGGTCCTTTGATGATTTGCCACAGCTATCGCTGCATCCCTACAGGAACTCAGAAAATAGAAACATCAGTTAATACAGCAGCATCCTGTTTTTCTGCCTTCATCATGCTAAGATCCTGTTTCTAAGTTTCAAGTTTCTGGTTTTGATTCAAATGTAGCTGCACAAAACCCCATAATCCCAATTTGACTAAACTCACATCTGTTTCCAGCAAATTTCTTGTAAAGAAACCATGACCAGCCATACAGAGTGCAGTGAGAGAGAATGCAGCCTCGCTGGTTTCTCTCAAAACCAACCGACACCATTAATATTGGTTTTTGTTGCACTATCAGTGAATTGAAAGGCTATGAAAGTGATTAGAAAAAAGTGAAAGTATTTCTGAGCATTCAGGGCTCTGCTTGTATAAGTCCTGTTCATATTCTGCACAAAGTTGTGTGAGTGGCATTTGTAGCACTTTGAAAGCTTGGACAGAAAGGTACTCCGGTTGAATGATCAGCTCGAATGATAAGCAGCAGCTCAGCAAACATCTTGTTCTCTGATTTGGCAAATGTCAGATGTTAAAGCTTGTGTGCTTTAAAATGCAAGCAGAATCCTGTTGTGCGCCATCCAAGTGAAAGTTAAAGTCTGCACTTTGTTGAAACCTGAATTATACATTTTGCCGGTAAAATCAGTTCACTCCTGGATTCTGGGTTAATTTTGAAGGAATTTAGCAACTTTGATACAGTGTTTTGTTCCCAGTTGCAACAACAAAGCTTTCTGAATTTTTTAAGGGTAAGTACCTGTAGTTTCTGCCTCTGGCTGGATTCCTTTGCATCACAGAACCCACTGAGTTAAACAGGATCCACAAGCATCTTTCATACCAATCTGCCTAACATGATTTCTCTGAAATACAGATAAAATAATTAGTGCTAATGACCTATAACATAAACCTAGGAGATCATTAAAATATTCAGGGCTTGCTGTAGCTCAGCCCTAATCACAGGTTTAACAGTTTGATTCATGGCTCCTCCCATCCACATGTCAAAGTGTTGCTGAGGACGACACTGATCCCCATTTGCTCCCAATCGTCATGATGGTGTCTTGCATATAGGTTGCAGCCATCTGTGTGAGGGAGTTTATGAATGAGAGGCAAATTATAAAGCCGTTTGGATAATGTGTGATATAAATGCAGACCATTATCGAGGAGACTCTGGTGCTTTAATGCTGAAGAAAATTACAGCTCCTCCAACTCTATACTTATTCAATATTTGTTAAGTTGGATGATCCACTCTGGCCTGTGCAGTTCTGTTAACTGACGAGATTCAAAATTAAAGTCAACTTTAGGCTTCTTTTTTTTTTTTTTGGTAATTTCATGGCTCCTCATGGATCATCAGTTACTGTTTGCACATATGTGCATTCATCTTTGCACCAGATGGGGCATAGCTGAGGTATTGAAGAGGAGAGAAATCTAAAACCAAAATGCTGCTGTCTTAAAAAAACTTTAAAAGTTTAAAATAATGTCATTTAGAATCTGGTCTTCAACTTGTTATTCATCCTCATTTTTGTTCATTGTTGTCAAGGTAATTGTTTACCTGTGCCACAGTGTTGCAATGCCTGGACTCTATAAGGTTGCATGAATTAAAGATGCAGGAGCTCCAGCCTGCGAGGCAGTAGTGTGTAACTGTATACTCCCCCCTCTGCCGTGGCTCTATCAATCAAACCTCAGACTGGCTGACCCTCTGATGGGATAAATGATTCAAAATCTGACTAAAGCTGTTGCTCCGGCACAGGGTTATAAATCGTGGCCCTTAATTTAATAATGTGAGCTTAGAGAGGAGAGGCACCTGAGCTGTGATTGGTCAGGGGGGGATGGAGTCACAGAGGGGAGTCCTTGGTTACTGTTTTCTCTTTAGCAGCCCCTGGTAGCCATCTGCCCGCATCTCTAATTCAACCCAGTCGTCCTAAGTGATAGCAGTGATAAACAGCGTTTAATTTTTCAGATTACCCCCCCAACCCCCAAACCCACCTGAGCTCTTTTCTGCTTCTTTTTCTTTATTCCTTCCTCTTAATCTGTCCACTGTTTAAAGTTCAAAGGGTTATGTTTCTGTTTTACAGACTCCTGATTCATCTCCTCTTTAATGTGCAGTGCTGGTGGGGGGAAGGCTGGGAGGGGGATGGGGGGGGGGAAACAGGAGTGATGGGGTGAGCCGAGGCTTTTATTTGAACTACCATTTTTACTTCTCGCGGGCCTAGATCTGGTTTCTCCTTGGCTGGTTTCGGTGGCCAGTAATCACCATTCCTGACGAGTTTCCACTTTATGTCGTCCTCTCTTCAGCCAGCAACAGCAGGTAATCTCATGAAAAAAAAAACCCTCTGCAAAGCGCTGGCTGGCCTGGTTCATTCTGATTGTAGGTGAAACATATGATGAAAACAGTTGATAGAGAAGAAACAGAACAGGATTTAGCTTCTTTATGTCCACTTCCCTCGGTTTTGATGGCTTGACAGTGTTGAACTTAAGTTTAAAGGTTCTTAAGCCGAATTCAAAGCATGCAGCGTAACAGGTCACAGGAAAAGAAGGTCAGCTTTTGTCTATTGATACTCGGACAGTAGTAATCAATGCTCGGGGATGGAATAACTGTTTCCATATGCTAGGGGTTTATATTGGAGTGAGGCACACGTGCGGCTTCACAAATGACAGTCTTGGGGAGCATTTCTGTAACGGAAACATGTGTAGTTTTTCTCTGATGGTCAGGTGTGTGGCTGTGCTCCTTTTTTTAGGGATATTTAACATGGAAAGGAGCCTTACCTTGAAGGAACATCCCCTCTTTGTGGTATCCCTTGGATTTTTTTTTAGGCCTTTTCCACGTGTTATTTCAAATCAAGAACTTTGACAGAATACAGAGCTCAGACTTGGTGTATTTTGATCCTTCCTTTTTTTTTGCCACACAATTCTTCATGAACACATTTTTTTATAGTGTCTGAGAGACTGGGCTGAGTCGGAGTCAGTGGTTTGTATGCTACATTGCCTGTCTTGTGTCTGCTTCAGTTTAACTTTCCTGAAAAGTAGAATTTAGGACCATACTGTAAAACCCCATGAGTTGAAAAGAGGCTTTTCGGTCTTTGAGATGAGACAAGCCATTCGTAAAACTGTTGAGTGATGAAAATTCCCGTCTGATCACTGGTCACTTGTTCGTCACTTAACAAGGCTCTCAATCTCAGTCCCTTTCATCACCCCTTAGGAAGTTAACCGACCATCACAGCACATACCGCCCTGCATGAGCATATGCATGTGCTCATGTGCATCACACACACTGGTGGGTGGTTAAGTGAGACCTAACAGATCATTGCTCTCTCAGCTGTTGTCCTCTGTTTTATTTGGAAATCAGACAAGGATGACCTCATCTCCCTTGACTTCTTCTAGGTCATCAGGCTTTGTGGAGCCCTTCTATCCTCTCATTTGTTTTCCCATACACAGAGGTCCTACAGTGCATGAGCATTCAGATGCCTGTGGATTGACCCCGGACTGGTGGCCGTTAAAGACGTCACATAACACTGCTGTTTTCACTGAGGGAAATGATCACAGAGGACACTTAAGTGACTCCCTGCGGTGCGAGTCACTCTGAAAACTTATGAGGAAAAAGAGAGATAGGCAAAAAATAAGCCTATAGAGTAATAATAGCCACAATGTGTAGTTTTTTCCACACAGAAGGAGAGCAAAGCAAATGACAATGTATGTGAAGTCATAGTTTTCTGTGGGCTAGGCTGTATAGAAAAACTGTCAAGCAAATACAGGAGATTGATGCAATACTGAGACAAAACACTTTTTGAAAACACATTTCTCAGTTTGTTTGTTTGGTACCATACATAGCACGCATTACATCCAACCATAAGCCACCACGTCATGTGAAGGCTGAGTAAAAGGACCCAAGTAGTGTCCAGCGGTAAACTTAGATAACTTCCTGAAGCAAAGTAAGGGAACAAAGAAGTAGATCAACTCCAAAGCTGAGGTCATAACCATGGGCACTGGCCTCTGTCTCCATTAACAAATATTATAAATGGAATGAAACATAAAGAAAAGGTTTTTTTTTTTCATATACATTTCTATGGTGCATAGTTTTAGGGAAAAAAGGGGGCATCAGGAATAGCTATTAAGATATCCCCCAGGAATAAACAATAAAGCATTGACTTAACCTCATGGTTTTCTACTAAAAGTCGAAGGTTAGGTTTCTTTCAAGTAGGTCAGAGAGTGGAACTTGAACTCAGGATCCCATATGAGCCTTAGCTTTACTCGTAAAACCTAAATGCAATCCTTCCAGGATCATGCCCCCGCAAGGGCTTGACAAACTCGGGAAGGGTTTAAATATGACAGCAGTGTTACTTACCAGAGCAATGGTTGACCAATCTAAATGAGGGCTGTAAAAATAACGAAAGGCAAGGTGTCATCCTTTGGAGCAAGAGTACATATTTCACAATGACTGTTAGGGAATCACAGGACAGAAACCAGTTAAAAAGTGGAGGTCCAGAATACACTATGAGGCCCATTAGTGGCTCAGCAGAGGTATCTGGTGTCTCATGCATTCATGAGGATCTCTGTGTGGTTATTTATGCAAGCATTCTCAGAGAAGACACAACCAAAGCATATATTTCAAAGGCTTTCTCCCTGGTGGACTCATGTCTTTCTGAGTTTCTTTGAGAGAATATGCAGGTTCAACGGGAAGGCGAATGTAAGAATACAGCTCATACTTGAAACCGACTAGAGATTAGCTAACCCCTTTAATGACCACAGGGGAAAAAAAAAACAAGCACCAGGGGCCAGAATAGAGTCAGTCCGAGGGAGGAGTAAATAGAGGGTATCTGAACATGAAGGCGGGGGATGATTGTGATTTTTACTGATTAGTCATCCAAACTAACAGTGGCCAATAGCAGCCATTTTAGAAGAACTGTGTGTGTTATGGGCGTATAACATCAGGAAACTGATTTGGGAAAACAGAATAATATCCATCTTATAGAACACTAAACAAAGTGGATAATAGTTTTTTCTAATCATGCACATACTCCTATCATATGATGAAATGACTGCTCTCCAATACCATGTTAATAATACTTTACTTTTTATGCAGGATTGTTGTAGTGATTCCGAACTCAAAAGTTCAAAAGGTTGAACTGCCATTAGCAACCATTTGAAAAAAAATATCAAAGCGTCTTTGAGGAAGATGCTCCACTTCTGCTTGTTTGCTATCTTGCTGTACCATCGCAGTGGGAATTAAAGCAAGAAAACTAGAAGTTCAAACATATAAGTAACGCTCAAGTCTTTGTTTGGTCCTTGCTCAGTCCCCTAAAGGAGCTAAGTGTACCCTCCATGTGTGTGAGTTTTCCCTGTTCTTGATGTAGATATATCATCATCAGAGGTGTATGTGCACACTCTGTATAGTTATCTGTGTACCTTTAATTTTTTGTGATAGGCTTGTTTGCACTGTCACTCTATGCCGGTCTACTGCATGTATGTAGACCGTGCGGACTCCAGAACTTATAGACAGAACTTTTAAGAGTCTATGGTGTCTGTGTTAATATCTGTTAAGATTCCTTTCTCCCACCACCACGAACTCCCACCTAACTAACAGGACATTCAATATGTAGGTTGTCCTCACTTTAGCACTCATTAGTGGAAGAGAGAGTTTATTCACAGCTACTTTTTCCACATCGTATCATACCGAGACTCGAAAGGAATCATTTAGCTCCTTCCCCTCTGTAGGGGCTCTGTGTAAGCTGTATCCATATATTTCCACACCATACCACCTTAGGCTTTTTTATCCTTGGCTGCCCTCAGATTCTGAAAAAGACAGAGCTTGAGCCAAGCTTGTCTCTGGACAGGCTCAGTGTTGATGGAGACCAGGACCCTTTGCTTGGGGTGAAAGTTAGCACGTTAGGCATCAGGGGAGTAGTGTCTATATACAAGTTCTGAGACACTGCACCCCAGAGAGGGAAACTTGACTTAAGTTTCTCTACAAGAACTGAATATCTGCTCTGGGAACTCCGATAACTGCCTCAGGACCACATTTTGATTTTTCACTGAATTGTGGACGGTTTCGAATGGTGGGAGAGTCTCAAGCTCACATGTGAAATGTTGTGAAAGAGAAAGGTCAGCCAAATCTGGGCTAGCTTTTGTGAACATCCTATATTTTGACTAAGTGATGCATTGTACTGGTCAGAAAACTCTATCAGAATCCAAGGGGGAAAATTGTTCTTCTATTACAAAAAATATAATCAAGTTGATCTTATTTTCTAATCAGTGCTTGATTTATTACAAGTTAGCTTTTATTCCTGTGGGTTATTAAAATCTTTATGTACAAGCTTATTTGTTTGATTTATTAAAATCAATCTTGGAAGTTTGAAACCTAAAGCTCTTATGCTCACTAGCGTCAAGCACTAAGTTGTCAGAGAAAAAAAAATCCTATGTAGACATGAGAAAAATGTCTGTTTTCCTGATACTAATCAATCTACAGTTCTACATTCAGGATAATATTTTGAAATAAAACTTGTTATTCAGGAAATGGTTAACAGGCATCTATCAAGCAGTCCTGCTGGACCTTTAGATTAATAGAAGCCACATATCGGGGCTCCGATCTCAACCTCAAAAACCTCAGTGTTTAAGAAACACACGCAGACGACTTCACAAAGGTACACACACGGCAAGACCTCAGCAAAGACAGACATACAGAAGGCTTTGCGCCTGCCGTCACAGATAAACACTGTCTGTGAGTTAACGCCACTCACACTTCCTGGGATTCAGCCACTTTCTTTGGGCCTTTTTCCTCCAATGTCAATGTTTTGAGCAAGGCTCCTCACCAAGAAAGACAGTGTGGCTTTAAGGGTACTGTAGCTGTGCTTTCCAGGCAATGGTGCTGCAGTAAAAAACAAGCAAATCACTGACATTAAAGGCAATAGACTAAATTAGCAGCACTGCTTACACATTCCAATGTTTGTTGACTGATATTATACCAAAGGCACATGTGTTACTTCATGCTGTTTAATGGTGCTGCATTATTAATAGAGAGAACCCTTTTCCTTGTGTGGAAAAAAAATCATATCAGCCAATAAGACATGCATATTCAACATTTTATTCCTGTTCCCTCTTGATTTTCTGTTTGCTTTTGATTCATATCAGTTCGTGTTATATTTTAATTTATGTGTACGCTGCCGAGCATGCCAAACAGTAAGTTTCATGGTGCAAGGAATGTGTGTGTGCAAAAAGCTGGCTCTGCCCAGTCATTTGATAATAGAATATGACTTTAAAGGTTAAAGGAGCATTCCTAACTATTTTTTAAGTTTAATCAGGCACGCAACCGTTTGATGGAGTTCTCCTTTCAACTGCAAAGCTTTCTTCTTCATTACCTAAAATGGAACAGCTCACAAATCAAGTGTGGCAGACCATTTTTTCCCTCATAAGATGGAAAAGGTGCACATTAATTAGCTTGTATTTATTTAGCTGCAAGCTTTTATAATTCCACAGGAGTGAAAAAAACCTTAGGGGGAAGTGAGGTTTTCTACTACCCTTTTTCTATTTAACATCCAGTGGTTTTTGTTAAACTCTTTGCAGGAATCAGAAAAAGATCCATATTAAGTTGCAAACCCTGTCAGGCAAACGTTGATAAGGTACAAGATACAAAATCGGAGAGTACAAGAATAAAAAAAGGCTGTTTGTATTAGAAAGGAGAGCTATGCTAGGAGTTGACGATTGAGATAAGAAGGGACAATACAAAAGGAAACGGCCAGTTGTCTCACCACACAAATCTCCCCCATGCAGTGGCTAACAAAGTGATGATAAATCTGAATGAGACCGCCGTCCTCTGGAGAAGGATTACTTTGTGCCTCATCACTCTCTCACTGTGCAGAGACTTGAGAAATCATAGTCACGAGGGAGCAACATTTCATCATATTTTAGGTTGAAGCAGAACATTGGGCTGGGACAAAGTATAGGGTTTGAGTGAACCGAAATAGAACTATAATATATTGTGTTTTTTTTAAAGCATATTCTAAAATTCATTACATTTATTTGGTGTATTGTGGTGTGTCAAGAAAGAAAAACACCACAACATGAACTGTTTTTCCAGAGTGACATTTGTCTCATGTTCAAAGTCTATTTAGTTTTAGGTTTTAACTGTCAGGAGGGGTGCAATGTGTTGTTTTTGGTGGGCCAAACACATACTTCAATGTAATTCATCTTGGAGTGGAGGAGTACTTTTTTCAAGAACTCACAGATGTATGTCCCAGGGCTGTTTGAATTCCAAGAGACCACCATGCAAATCATCCTCAGCTTAATCAAAATGTCCCAACACAGGATGATCTACTGCATCAACTCTGGTTGCTCAAATGATCAAAAACAATCCTGGTCTCCTTCTGGAAATCACTTAGTGAAGGAAGAACACAATTATCATGCAGAGCTGCATCACTTCGTCCATGTGAGGCAGTGGACTATTCTGTGCAGTTTTATTTTTTTGCTGTCCAGTAGAGTGGGATGAAATTATCATCTTAATTAACACAATTACATACTGAAATGCATGAAGAAAAAGTGAAGCTATAGCAATGTAGAGAAAATGTCAGCAGGCATTTTTCATACATTTCTGTATCAGCATTCTTCTGTGTTTTATTGCTTTACTGAATGATTCTGATACTTCAAACTTATCAAATGAGATAAGTTAAGGGAAACCACAGAAGAGATGACAAAGAAAGCAGTGCTGATGAATTACAACATAAAACATCCCTTTAAAAGGCAGACAGAGAGAAACAGGGAAGAAAAGATAAAAGGAGAACTTTTTCAGGGCCAGGTCAGAGACACCTCACACCTCGCTTTCTGCCACATGCTACAAAACTGAAAATTATGACAGATGTGCAGAGCCTTTTTTGCGGTCTCCATTGCCCAAAGCTCATATGAAGTGACCCTGTGCCTGAGTATAGATAATGCAATCGGCCTTGTTCTAGCTACTCACACTGAGCCTGTGATGTTTCCCTCTGTTGATCCCACTTTGTCTTGAATAGAGGGGTATTAATGTTGACAGATATTCAACAGGGATCCCAAAAAACATTTCATTTTTCTAAAGTTCAGTTCTCTAGAAACCTTCACATTTTTTTCAACAGCATTCCAGGTTTCAAAGCATCTGCTATGGCTGCTAAGCTAGAGACTTTCATTTCGGACAGAAGCTTGGCCCCTCTGTGTCTTCTGTGCTGGCTAGAATTTCACAGACCACAGTCTTTAGCATAAGTGACAGCTTGTGTAAGCTCAGCTGGGCCAGCTAGCTGATTCAGAGAAACCCAGACAGCCAGAGCAATATACAGACAGACAGGAAATGGGTATTACTATGAAGGCCATAAATTTACTATTTGATCTTACTGCAAAACCACAATTAAAAAAAAAGCACTAAAAGCTTTTAGTGTACTTAGTTTAATAATTAGCTTGGCTTTTGATAAATGTACTTATTCTCCTTACTTTTTCTTGCTTTTTGGTGAAGTAAGATGAAAAGATCAATACCACGCTCTTATGTAATTTCAAATTAAGCTACAGCCAGCAGCAGGTTAGCTTAGCTTAGCATAAAGACTGGAAACAGGGGGAAACAGCTAGCCTGGCTCAGTCCAATGGTTATAAAATCCGCCTACCAGCCCCTCCAAAGAACACCAATTAGCACATTATATCTTTGGTTATTTATACAAAATCATTTGCCATTTTATGGATGACTGTGTGCCAGAATATTTCTTGGCTTGACCAGTAACTTCTGGAGTTTCTGCCGGTTGCCAGGCAACTTCTCTGAGCCAAGAAATAACCCAGTACCCCCGTAAAACTGCAAATGATTATGCTCACACTTCAGTTTTTAAAGTTTTTGTTGTTGTTTGCCTCCGTTTTACATCTTTATGCTAAGCTACGCTAACTGGCTGCTGACTGTATATTTTGTACCATACAGACATGAGACTAGTATTGAATTACTCATCCAAACTCTTCTCCAGAAGGTAAATAATAATTCACAATTGTCTAACCCTTAAGTAGAGGTTAGATCTTGGAAAACACAGGCTGTGATAAGACACTGTGAGCTTAGCTAAGACACTGTAAGCAAAGCTAACTAGCTGCTGACTGTATATTCATATTTGCTGTGCAGACATGAGAGCAGTATTAAATTCCTCATCTAACCCTCTGCCAGAAAGTGAACAAGCATATTTCCCAAATGTCAAACTTTTAAGTACAGGTGGGATTTTAGTAGGTAAACACAGGCTATGATAAGACACTGTACACTCTTTTCTGCCAGCAACCCCCTCCACCTCCTGCCTTTACAGTACAGCTTAAAAGGATGAGAGCTGCACTGTTAGGAAACACCTGGTATCCATTTAGTGTGCATTCTATTGTGTTTGTGCAATGCAGCACAAAAGAGGAGGTGGGGAGAGGAGAGCTAGTGTCCACGGCCAGTTGAGAATCTGGCCAAAAACTGGTGTCATGATCAAGAGCGTAAAAGGACAATTAGGTAATTTGGAACAAAAAAATATGTATATATACGTTTAATGCAGTGGGGCAAGAGAGTTACGTTGTTGTTAATGGCAACGTGTCCACGGGTTTCTCGCTAGATGGGGGATGAGACAATTTCCAAATATGTTGTCATCTTGGAAACAGTGCTGAATTTCAGACAACGGACACATTCACGTTCTTTCATTGCCCTTGAACTCTCAACTCACATCCTTCCCTCAGTAATATTGTTTTGGCCGTATCCTTGGTCTTACTGGAAATATATCTGCTGTCTTGTGTATCCGAGGAATCTTCTTATCTGATGTTGACTTCCTGAGATCTCGTCCGTAAACAGACCTGAAGTCAGTTGTTCTGACTAAAAATCACCATTGGGTCTCATGGGTGAGTGAAAGAGGAAACTGAAAGGAAGGAGGGAAGAAGTGGGGAAAGGAAGGAAAAGAACAAGCTGTGAAGGGAAGGATTGAGCTGAAGTCAATGTACAGTTGGACTCAAGTTAAAAAGTCCGGACAGAGGGTCAGATTGTTGCTCAGGTCAGTGTGTGTGTATTTCCTGAGGTGGGCTTGAGGCCTGATACAGCAAATTAAAGATACCAATAGAAAAATAAACCTCATGGATCCAATCCTCTTCTTTCCTTCTCTTCTCCTTTTCTTACTCTTTCATCACTCCCCCCTCTCCCAGTCTCCTACCCCTGTAATGATGCGCTACTCCAACTGTGGTTAATGTTATTAAAGCTCCAGCCACGGCTGCTGTTCCAACCAAAATAAAACAACAATGCCTCCCAGGCCTGAAGAAACCTTACAGCTGGACTTCGAGTAACTTAAGACTTCAGAGTTCAGTCGCTGCTTTCCGGTACATGTTACATTCACTTCTCAGGTCTGCTCCAGACCCCTTGTTAAAGGAGAACGTAGATATGCTAGTGTCGAATGAGATAACGGTTTGTGGGCGTGAGACATTTCAGGCCTGCAGACTCATTTATTTTTTCAAGTGGGTTTTTCTGAATTAGTGGGTTTGTGGCTGCAGTATTTCCAAATAATCTTGGGAAGAGAAATCAGTGTGACTTGGCAGAACAAGTGAGGAACTATGGTCGCACTGGGCCTTTCCGAGGCATTTTAGATGCGCACAACCACTTGAATATTAAGCTGAGCAACGCTAAGCTAAAGACAACCTTTTTTGAAATGGGAAGTTTTTTAAAAACTTTATTCATTTTTTTGGTCTTTTAAAGTTTGGTCTTTTTTAATATGGAGCTGTAGGCATTTGTTGAAGGCAGATATGAGTTAAGCATCAGTGCGAAGGACCAACAATTTATTGATGATCACTAGCCAACCTGACAATTCTAAACATTTAAACTTAAAGCTCATAAGTTTGACACACATGGTCATGTAAAATCTGTTAACATGATTGAATTGTTTGAAATTGGACATTGAGCTCAATAAGGTAGATAACTTGAGTAATGCCCCCCCCCAAAAAAACAAAAGAAAAACAAAAATAATAAAAAAAACAATATATAAAGTGCTGGGCTTCATAATAATTGTCTGCTGGCTTATATCTTGTCCCTCCATTGAGTTTTGATGCATAGTCATCAGCCGGAAATGCTTTGTTTTTTATTTGCTTGTTTAAGAACAATTCCTATCTGCCACTGCTTACAAGCCCTCTAAACCAACCAGCAAAGCACATTGAATATAACTACCTTGAAATTTACCCGTATTTGTGTTGTCAAATTTGGTGGTCCTTAAGGGAGGGAAAAGTTTGTTCACTTTCTTAAAAACTTTTTGAGTGATTTTTATTACTAGCTCTCATCTGATTTTTTTAAAGGTGAGGTTTGATTAGACCTAAATGGATAAAAGGTATTTTGTCATCATAGTTGAAACATTAAGTGCTTGGTAAACTTTCAGGAGGCATCAATGTCATTTTTAAAGACAACAGTGATGACGATGGGAGAGACACAGAGAGCAAACTGCAGTCTCCTGTGTCAAAGTCTAATGCTTGGAAATATAGTCTTGCTACTGTATGCAGTGAAGGCAGAGTTGCTGCAATCATCAGTCAAACAAGCAGCTGTCATACATGTATGGGCACAGATCCTCACACAAATACTGACCACTCCCACACAAACAGACAATGACAAAGGGAAGGAGTGGTCATCCTCGGCCTATCAGCTGGGCTGCAGCTGTCTGGGTCAGTGGATCAGCAGTCACACCTCATCATCATCCTGTGTGCAAAGATAACCACAGGATGCCCAGCAGCTAGTCAGAGACCATTAGCACTCTATAGCACCACAGTGGAGCAAGAGGGCATCTCTCCTGTGCAGAGCAGGAGTAGGTATGGCCATGTATTTCACTAATAAGCACACTCATGTTGTATAAAGTTACACACACTATGCACACAAACATATATACATGCAGTCTGCAGTAGCTCAGCATACACAAGCAGACAGTCCTCAGCACTTGCCCGGCGCAGCTCCAAAAGAGAAACTGAATAGCTTTAATCGTGGGAGAGCAGTGGCTGGCCGGTTGATTTCAGCATGTGTGTTCATTTCCTGACCATCAATCCCGCAGTCCACTTGGCTCAGCACACACCGGTGATGCTAACCATGCAATTGGAGGAGACCCAGTATCCTCCTTTTTTTTAATAACACAATTACCATTCAAGGGGGAATTACAAAGGAAAGCCAATAATAAGCTGCAGTGCTATTTGTAATTCCACAAACTCACTGGGAATTGTTTCTCATAGCAAGTGTTTCAAACATGTATTTAGTCTTATTTTCTTTAAATGGAAATTCATGCAATTAATTTTTTTCCGTTTTCAGTTCTGACTTCAAACACTGCAATCAGTTTAAAAAACGGTGAAAACTGGACTTGCCAACTACTTTGTTGTTATTGTTAAAAAAATACAGGAACAATTGTGGGCAGATAAAAATTTTAATTAATGTTTAGTAATAATTGCATTCTTTTGTTTCTATTTCATGTCATGTTCGGCTTTTGTTGTTTTTACACATAGCAACAGCAGTATATGTACATAATCTTTAAAACAGAATGGCCTTTTGAAGTGTTTCTTTTTTTTATGCAGCTACAACATCACCACATTTTTCTTCAAATGAATTCAATTAGCAAGATTTCTCCGAGTACATGTATTTCTGCAAACTGCCGAAAAACAAAAAGGGTACACATGTATCGAAAAACAAGCAATTAGATTATTTAAGTGCTAAAGTTCACCAATCTTTAACAAAAGTTATTGTATAGAGGCAGTGCAGCGAGGTAGCTCTTTAAAAACTGCTTTTGTCTCATTTTACGTGTTCATATGCTGTCCTTAACGGATGAATTAATGGGACAGCAGGGGAGAACAAGAGGTTTAGGGAAAAAAGAAAGGTTCTTGTGTTGGAAAGATGTAGAGATGAGATTGCTTGTGACAGATGCACTATCTATGTTTTGGCAGACAACCTTAATATATAAGACATTTTATTTATTTTACTTAGAGTTGTGTAACAGATTAAAAGGAAAATACAATAGTACTGGCCATAAGGGGTTGGAGAATTGGCCGTGCAATATATACAAAGACTCACTGGAAGTAAAAATATAAGTAGTAGTAACATTATCCATGGTATTTGTTGAAAGAAAAAATGATGCAGCAGCTGTTAGTGGTTTTTGTGGGAGCACCAGCAGCCAAACAAGCACTGATAGTGGTAAGTTCTAGTGATCGGTCATGATTCTCAAATTTTCAAACATTCCTTTAAATTTTTAAAAAACTGTATTTTTTATATGACTGTTGCCTTGCAGCGAAAACTCTGTTAGGTGAAGCTAGCATATCATAAAACAATAAGTTTGCACAGTGAGGCAACCTGCAGGAGGAGGAGGGCCCATCGACTGATCAACACCAGACAAAGTAGATTTGATGACACACATTTAATGCAAAAGTCTCATTTGACAGTTGATAGCTTAAACATGCTTTACTGTCCCATTAATAGAAAATGTTAATGAAACTGAAGAAACTACATTATAATAATACAAATGAAACAGTTTCACAGTTTCCAAAAAAGATCTCTGACCAGAACCACAGATTTACAGACAGCAATTATTACTAAATTGTATGTGACTATTACCTGTCATTACATACACAACTCGGAAATACAGAGTGCTGTTCTGCAAACCAAAGCAATGTGGCAAGCTGCTAGAAAACCCTGGCAAATGTGCTTTACAGTGCTTTCTCTCTCTTTCACTAATACAAACGTGCTGAAAAAGAGGATCTGGAAGTCTCTGTGCACATGGTCATGCATGTGAATTTCATTCCTGTGGAGAACTGTTTCTTCCACGATGATAATGTCCGTATCCCCACGGCACACATGTGATGACCCAGGCTTAGTAAGGATGAAATCGATGTCAGCCAGATGCCAATTAGCCAGATGCTATGATCCCAACAGAGCATTTAAGGGTGATTTTCAAGAGATGTCAGCAATGGCATTTTCCAGCACCATTGCCCAGTTATAGGGTCTGTTTTATTACTCCGAACTTTCCAGGAGCATTGACCTTGACTCGAACGCAATATTGAACAGAGACAATTTTAACATTAAAGGCAATGCACATCATTGTCTTTCACTGAGGTCTCTCCGATGGAGGTTTTGATGTTACTTTGCAGTTTCATGTTGTTTTGGTGATCTTTTTAAAGGCTTTAGATTTTTAGTTTTGCCCGAAAAATGGAATGGAAAAATGTGTTTCACTAGTTTTGCTTCTCTTTTATTTTAATAAACACACACTCCTCTGACCTGAAAAGCCGCATAGTAACTTCGTTCAAGTCTGAAAACTGTGCCCTCACTTACTTTTCAAACGTTTATTGCCTTTTTGTAATCTGTTTGTACAACAGAATTCAAAGACATGATCAAAAGCAATTTACGTTTGAGTGACTCTTAGGCAGTCTCAGCCTGCTAGCATTCACTATCTTTTGTCTCCCTTTTGGTCTAGTTGCAAATTCTGAACAGTCCTTGCCTACAATGCACAATCCAGGGCCGCTTTTCTGGCACTTAGTCTCAGACACCTTTGATGCAGTCGATTTCGAGGCGAAACAAAAGAAGGGTGTGGGTTATTTCACACACAAAGCTAAGCTCAGCTCCTTTTTTCCTGCACTCATTGAAAACACTCCATTAGTGAGCAAAACAGTGGGTAGGTTGTTGTGTGTGGGAGATCGACTTGTTCACGGGTGTACTACATTAAGCTTTGCTCCTTTAAGTATTAATCTGCCCTGCTTATCTCACCACTTTGATCGAGGTGGAGCATTTTCCTTAACAGTCTGGACTCAAGTTCTTTTAAAACTTTAAAGGAGTGAAAATTTCACTTTTTTGGGGGTTTTCCTCCTCCTCCTCAGTCTCATTCCAGTCGTGTTTTTTTTCCCTGATGTTCAGGAACTGACGACAGTTGAGCTTATTGAAGCAGAGCTGAGCAAATAAACAGCATAAACATTACGGCATCATAGAGGGCCAGTAAATAAACTCTGTCTTTATCAGAACATGTTCTCCTCTCCGCTCTTGTACTCATTCATTTTGGTCAACGTTAATGCTCATAAGTCATCCCTGCCTACTTACTTATTACTTATTACTTGCTATTCAAGTTGTCAAGCACCAAAGAAAATGCACCGTGTATATCGCTTTTTATCTCCAGCCATCTTATCCACCTGGTATTAACTATGAGTCACTTAGGCCTTATCTGTAATTAGTATAACTCATGGGATGGACTTGATAGGGTGTTTACACTGTGGCTTTAAGAGCTCGGTAAGGGAAAGTATGTGTAAGACAAGTATTTATCTGTTGCTGCTCATACGCTGGCTGCTTTTCAAACCAGCTTTAGTGAGGACAGTCGGCCCAAAGGAAAGCAAAATGGAGCTTCCATATTTTTCACTGATGATTTGCCATAAGATTTTGCTTCTACCTAATCACACACATTGACAAGAAGATTTACAGGAGTAATAAGACATAAAAAACAAAATGGACAGGGGTATGGAATGAATCTTTACTAATTGTGCAGGAGAGATGCACCAGCACCAGCTCCTACTGTCACTAAATAGATAACTTGCTTCTTACCTGAAGCTCCTTAAAGCAGCTTTTCTCCGTGAAGTAGGACATACTGATTACTAACCCAGAACAGACATTTCTGTTCCCCTCGAGAAGAATTCAAAAGACTTTGTTGATCCCTTAACTTTCCATCTTCAGGTCAATTTTCCAGTTTGTCGAATTCTGTGGTTTAGGATGAAAAAGCTGCAAAACTAAAAACATTCCCATCAGCGTCAACAGCACAAGGCTTATAATAGCAGGAAAAACCCTGTTGTTTATTATGGCAACATGTTGGCTAAAATGTTGGTGATTGTTATGTTGCTATGCTAACCTGGGCTCATGATTTATCCCAACATTAAAGCTAGCAAGCTCTTGACCTGGTGGCTCTCCCTGTCTGTGTTGCTATACATGTGTGCCCTAATTTTCTGCGGACAGGGTGTGTGTGTGTGTGTATTACTGAGCAGCCTAACCAGGTGTTTTCTGTTCCTCGTGAGCAGCTGTCCTTACAGGTGAGCCCTGTGTCAGCTTCATTTGGAAGTCTCAGTCATCTGTTCAGTCAACCAGTCTGCTCCAATGCTTTCGTTTAGTTTGAAAGGTTGAATATTTACATTACGTGGTGGTCAGGAAACAAATCTCCATTTATGAGTCCAAACCCTGATCCTAACCCAAACAAACATGTAACAGGTAACAGACATTTTAAAGTCAGCCAAAATTATTAAGGTTATGTCCATTAACATAAGTTGTAATAATTTAATTATTGTTAAAGGCCTAAATGGACTCTGTGGCGTTGGTCCCTCACTGTCTCACTGTCAACCTTGATGCAGCTCAGGTGACGAGCACACCCATGTTAAATAAACCACCTATTCATTGCAGGTAATTCCAGCATAATCAATCTTCAAATAATAAGTCACTTCTGTCCATCACCATCAGGAAAAAAGACAAAGTCAGACACAGTGCAGGTAAAATGCTGCCTTCCACAGAGTCGTACGGTAATTAGTCCAATTTAAAATATATATTTACTGCCCCTTTCATTATAAGGAAGGTTTAAAATTAATTAAGAGGACAAGAAAGAGTAGAATGTTTAAAATGTTTAAAATGAGATTTAATACATCTGGTGAACTCTGACACAAATGTAATTCATTTTCCAGAGAAGACGCTGAGTTTTCAGGTTTGCCCACAGTGGCAGCTTCCTGTCCTATCAGCCGCATAAATGCCCTTACGGTACGATAACCCCGATGCAGTCCCTGCCCTGTTTTTCCAAACTCTTGGTTGCTAAGGCTATGGCTTCCAGATGCTGTCTCGGATGTGTTGTAGGAAAAAGAAAGGAACCAATCTAATAATAATAAGGGCGAGCAGCACAGAAGAAGCCTCGGAGGTGGGGAATATTATTAGCACATCTCCGTAAATCAGAGTCCTCGCAGCAGTCTAGTAGACATTTAGTTAAGACGCCCAGACCACCTCTGTTACAGGGAATTACTGGGTGTAAAAACACACAGAGCACAGATTGCCCTCCACGCCCTAAAACATTCTTTCTTCTTGTCAAAACGGTACAATTACAGTGTATATTAAAAGAAAACAACACAAGCGTAGATTATGGTGATTAGTGTTTATCAGTCATCAAGTCATGAATAATAAAACACTGTTTTCCCCTTTGCTTCGTAAAACCAAGTCCTTATTTAGAGGAGGGCTTTTTTGTTTTGGAGGTATTTTTTCCAGACCTCCATATGGTGCTTTTATCTATCAACGCACAGAGCAACTTCTATGTATTTATTCATTCATTTTGGGGAACGGAGTGGAAAATAGTGTTTCCGTGCTAATTTAACCAGTTCAAAGGGATCAATCTGGGGGAAGAAATTCCCAAGAAATAGCATTAAATTGTCTCAATGAGCACGATCCTTATCATGCGAGCTGTTCCCCGTGCTGCACACAATCAGGAGAAATTCTGCATCACAGGCTACATCTGTTGAAATCGTGAGGAAGGAGGCTTTGAACCCAAACAATATCACGCTGATAAAGGAAGGTAATTCTGCTGTCTCTTGTGCACAGACTTTAAAGACTTCAAATGATGTTTAATTGCCACAAGTGCAGGAAAGGATGAGTTATTTATAACCGCATCAGTCCTTCTGCTCTGCATTCCTGTGCAGCAAGCCTGAAGGACTGCCTGGGACCGGGCTGAGGGCTCAGCGCTGTCAAGAAGTTACGTTTGAGAGAGCCAAGGAGAATCATTGAGATTCAACAGCCCAACTGGGTTTGTCATTTAATTTTTTTTCTTTCTAAAAAAAAAAAAACTAAACTGTCACTCTTTTATACTAACCTGGGGATAGGCTACCTTTCTCCCCCAGAGGCTGTCGAAGAGGCGACGCGTTATTTAGAAATGCATAAAAGGAAAATGCATGGTATTCATTCAAGATAGAAAGGACCCAAAACGTTAGCCATCAAACAGACACAGCTGTCCTCACCCTTCTTGGCTGTCATACTCTCTGTTTCTCATCTTCAAGGACTGTGGCTCTGCCAAATTTCTCTTCCTCTCCTTCTTCCACGCTCTTAGCCTCTTCCTCCAGCGAAACTCTTTTACTTTCTCTGTCACTGCCTTAATTTCCTCTCCCCAATTTCCTTTTCACTTCCTCTCTTTCAGGCTTCAAGTTCCAATCACCTCTTCTCTTTCTGCCTCCAAACCTCCTCTTGTTGCCTTCCTCCTGGTGGGATTAGCTCTGCGCTGTAGTGTGCTGGTTAGATGCTAATTAGCAGGTGGTGTCGAGAGACACATGGGCACATAAACACGAGGAAAGGCGTTGACACCAAGGACACATGGACTACCAATACTGTTTATAGCAATCACCTGAATGTCTGATTAATGTTTGAGGTAATCAGCGGGACAGGAAGGAACTGGGCTGTGGGTGTGCGGATGAAAGAGGAGTGGAATGACAGAGTGAGAGAGACAGCAGTAATATGTATCTCAACATTAAATAAGGGAGTTTATGTCTGTCTGCAGTGATATGATTGTGTGTCTAAGACACGTAATTAAATCGATTTAAGTATTTCACCAAAAATCTCTGCTCTGATTTTAAGTAATACAAGCCTTTGTGTGTAATTCTGGGAACTTTATTGAATTTGTTTTCAAATTTATGATCTTAGTGACGGTTTGAGTTGATGTTATTAAACTTGCCTGATGCCCAATAACTTTCCTCTGAGGGGAGAGCTCAGTCATGAGTCCAAGTGCTGTCAGCAATACACTTTAGACTCAGAATTATTTATATGCCTTTGTTTTAGCTGTTTTTGGAGAAACATATATTCTTGTGTTCTTGATCTTCTTTCAATCATTAGTTTTTCTGTCGGGTTTTAGCCATGAGAAGCAGATGGGTATGATTTGATCTATTTTTCACAGCTTTTTACAGCTCTTTACCAGAGATTGTATCACATCAATCATGTGGTATTAAAAACACATTAAAGTATCTATACTTATGACAGCCTTTCATATATAGCTGTGTTGTATTCTTCTAATTTTATATTACAATTTTTCTTTTGGAGTTAGAATTGGATGTATCACATCTGACCTTTTTTTTGGGGATTCACATAAATGCTGTTTGATACTGACCCAGACAATTTAAGAGATCCTGTTTTTATCCTGCATAAATTCAGTTTCTCTAGCAGTATTGATGTGCCATGGGAGACAGAGTGACAACTATAACAATGACTGTGTTTGAGGGCAGCTGTGTGTAAGTGCTGTCAAGTGTCAAGACATACTACCAATCACTGATGGCATCTGACACCTGTCATTAGATATAAATGCATCCTTGGGTCTAGAATACCAATAGAATAACAAAATAATAAACAGACACAATACTTATTCATGCAACAGTAGGACTGAGATTTCGTCTTCTTTCTTCCTCTTAATAAGATCCAAAAATGTTATTTATTTATTTATTTTAAATCGCTTATTTTTGTAAGAAGGATAAGCTTCTGAAACAATAATAGTTTTCAGGCTGCCAAATTTGGAATGAATACATCAAAAAAGGAAAAAAAAATTGCATGAAGCCGACTAAGTTTCATAATGATCATTATAACAATAATAGTCTGAGCTTTGTTTTTGTGTTAAAAAAAATCTTGGACTTTAAAATGAAAATCTAATGTGTCCTTCAAAAAAAAGAAAGAATTTCAACATCTTGTTTCTCTAAAACAAACACACTTGATGAGCTGTTATAATTCTGTCCACCAGTGCCTTATTTTTAAAAACTTTCTCTGATTTGCTGCTAAACTCTTAATGAGATAATGCTATTTTTTTTTTAAGCTGAGGAGTTTATTTTTGAATCTTCAAATGATCTGGATTCTTCATTGCTCTGGATAATGAACAGATACAGTTGAAGATCATGATATCAGCTTGGGAGACAGAAATGATGCAGATGTGGCTGCCAGCATGATTTAGATTTGAATAGAACTTCCCAGTTCCAAATGTTTGGAGCTTTTAATGTGGTTTTACAAGTTTTTGGCACAGGAACTATAGCCTGTGGGGTCACTGGATGATAATGTATGCTGATCACTCTTAAAACAAAGGGGCCTTCTTACCGCTTCTTAGCCAAACTCAAGATGTATTTTCTTGTTCTGGCCACAGCATGGCACTCTTCAAATTGAAATGTGACCTCTCTCCTGACAGTTCTGCACTCTGCTGTGACATTAAGAGTCAATACTGGAGCATCATGTGAGACCCTCGCCGTCTCATTGCAATCCAATCCTTGTATTTAGATTTAATGATGAATTCCATCCGTGACAAACCAATCACACATGCCCATCAGTGAGGGGACAGTGCTGCAGTGGGGTTTGAGAGGAGCTTCCTTTGAAATCAGAGTATGACTCGATCGAAATGAGTCCCTTATCCTCCCTACTCCCTGTTTTCTTTCTTTTTTTTTTTATTACTAGGCCCCTCTCCTGAAGATCCCCACCGGGTGGCTGGTCTCCCCAGTCCACATTGAGACTGACATCAGCGTAGCCATCTCATTACTCTCCAAGGGGATCTGTGGGGTCAGTGCTATCAAGTGGAGTGGTGCTATAAAATAAATTGAATGTTCCACTGAGGCAAATGTTGAAGGTGATGGACAGAGAGGGCCCCCGCTCAGAACCACAGCTCTCTTCAGCTCCCCTGGGTGCTGCAGTCTGGGACCTGAGCTGAACAGCTGGATGACTGGCTGAAAAAAAAAAAAAAAAGTTGCAATCAGAATTAAACATGAGCAACCTGACCAGTGTGGTATGTCGACCATCCGTCACTCTCTGCAGCTCGGAGGGGCTACCTGTGCACGTCCAGTGGACCTGTCAGGTATTGGAAGAGACACACTTGGCTGCACAGAGGTGGAATCAGAATTGCAGATGGTGAAGGAGAGGGAAAAGGAGAATAAAGCCAATCGATGTGGAGTGAAGTCATACACAGCCACAGAGAGATGGTATGTATTCCTCTGGTTTTGGCCAAAGATAATGTAAGACTACAGTTACAGCTGTCAATTCAATCTGATTTTTGAGCTCTACTCACAGCACGTGACAGTAAATGACTTTAAATCACTCCTGAGCCTGAAAGTCTTTTTAATGTATTAATTTAAAGCCCAGTTATTTTTGACCTAGAGCCTATTAAGGATAATCCAAAGTCCTTGTGTTTCAGATTTGACAACTGAGTGATGTGTCTGAAGAATATGTTCTATTTACTATACTTGTAGGATTAACTATACGCTTAAAAAAAAACACAAAACAAAAAAACAACATTTTGGCTATTCTAATGACTCAACAGTATTTCCAGGATGTAACTAATCATGCCAGCATGATTATGCCTCACAGTATGTGGTTACCTTGATGTAAGCAGTTAAAATAAATACTGTCAGATGATGTCCCAAAACAACCAGGGGGAAAAAAAAGTAAATCAGCAAGTCTTCTTTCCTTTCAGCGTCACTGTGATGGAAAAAAGACTTGTTTTAGAGGCTTTATAGGATAAAATTCTTGCACAGAGAGCAATCCTTAGCATGATAATTAACCAGATTTTGGTCATTACTGGTTACTGATTAGTAAGTATCCTTAGGGTCAGATTCAAATTGTGCCATAAATCTCTCCACTACTTTTTTTTTAAGTTTAAGGACCATAGAATTTTTTTTTTCAAAGTCCAATTTTGTGCTCTCATGTTTGTCATACTAATAACTTTGAACTGGTCATACAGTTTTAGTAGTCAGGCAGCATGTATGCTATGTGGTCCTGATTTCCCTGAGCTTGTAAACTCTCCCATTTCATTTTCAGAAACGTCGTACGTTGAAATAAGCCACACTGTGCACTATGTGTGTTTTCTCTATAAAGTGCCACAAATAATTTATCTAAAGCTGTGCTGCAAAGAGAATAGTTGACTTTGTTAGAGATGGAAAAAAAAAATGCTTTTGGTGCAGTTTTAAGATTTGCTTGTAACAGCCTCTAACGCAGCGGTGTAGCCGTGGCTCGCAGGCTTGGCACAGAGACAATTTGAAATGTGAGCTCAATTATATGTATTCATTCCCTCATAAATGACATGTGTTGTTAGTTATGGGGAGTAACTAGTTTAAACCGGGGTATGCACCGACAAACGGTTAAGTAATTATTCACCTGTAAAGAATGAAATAAAATGTGATGAGTCATACAAACTGTTTTCAATTGAACGAAAAAAGGTGCTCAGCTTTTTCTCACAGGGCATTTCTATAAAAAAAAAGAAAAAAAATGGCTATCACAGCCGGCCAACAAAAAGCCAGGCTGGAGATAAATTATTTAAAAAAATCTATTTAATCTCTGAAAGAGGTATCTGGTTTTGCTTGTTGGTTTCCCAGAAACACCAGAAAAGCCAGTAAGCTTACAACTCTACACAATGACTGTCCTCCATTGCACTGCAGGAGAAGCAATTTGTTGGAAGAAGTAAATCCATTTAGCCCCAGCAGAAAGGTGGCAAGCCGACTTAATTGAGGTCTCAGGCTATATTTAAAAGGAGTAAATAATTTTTGGATGCAGCAGGTTATTTGGAGCAGGGGTCAAACGGCTGAATACACATCGCAGTAATGGAAAGACTACTCGAGTTGAAGTCGGTTCTGCAATGCCGGGCTACACAGGCTCCCACATTTTCTTGTCATATCTTGAAAGATGTTACAGTCTGTCCCACTTCTCTGCTTGAAACCAGAGGACTAATAACTCTCCCCTTTTATCGCCTCAAAACTTGAAGTCCTCTGTTCGGGTTGAGATGTCTGTTCTGCCAGAGTAAACACTGGTTTGAACTGCACAGCATGCTGCTTTGCTAAAAAACTCTGCAAAGAATGTTTGTGAATATGCAAAATGTTTAATGGCTGAACCATGAATAAGTTATTTTTTTTTTGCTATTTATTCTCACACTTTGATTGCAATGAAGTCCATCCGGACTCTCTGGGGTACATGTACACTTTTTTTTTTGCATGCATGCCAACTCACTAACTACATGGAACACCTGCCTCGAGGCTTAGAATGAGACAGTCCAGATCCAGACAAGTCTTTGGCTCACTTCCTCCAACACCACAACAGGAAAATCAAAATAACACACTCCTGACCTGTAAGCCTTGGGTCTTTTATAACAAGTGCTATATAATTGTGCCGTCTGGCCTAAATTATTCAGTGTCTCTCGGAAATGTGACAACTATTTGTCTGCAGCCCGCCCTCCTGGCCTCCTTTCCCCCTCTTATCTGCTCTTTCTGATTTATATGTCGCCTCACTGGCATGCTGAGATAGCCCTGTGTTTTTGATTATGTTTTCATCAGTGTTTTTCTAATGCATCAACTTGTAAACCAATTTAGCCGCTGGCGCCCTGAAACTATTCTGGCATGAAACAGCTATTGCAGCATTTAGCTTCCTACACCCCCACTTTTCTTTTTTTTTTCCACCACTGCCAGTAAATGTTTAAATATGTTGCAATTTTGTTTGCAGGACCGTGTCACCACACATAGTCAGCCAGCAGATGCCTTCAAGATAAGAGCACACCTTTTTCGTAAGATTTACTAGCAAAACTTTGTTCCAGCGTTGTGGTGAGACCAGTTGTTAGTAAAAGATTGAAGCTTTGTATCACAGAGACAAACACCCCTCTTATGCAGTAAGTGGTGAAAAAAAACTTCAAGGCCACTTTGTTTAAAATCCTTTCGAAGATGGTTCTTAAGAAATCCACTTTTACCCTCCACAAAGCACTGGATCTAATGATTAATTGCATGCTATTCTGGGGCGGGAGAGGGCACAGTTTAATCTTTGTAACTTAATCCACTTTTTGACCACTTGACCTTGGATATTCAGCTGTGCAGGGCCACGGCTGATAGTGATATTGATGAAGAGGATCCACAGCTGGACACACAAACTGAAGCCAAAGGTATCCAAAGTCAAATGATCGAACCACTTTTTTATTCATTCTCTGCTGGAATCACTAAATGCTCCAAAACTTTTGTGCTAAGAGTTGCTCAAAGAGTTATTATCAAGAGGAAAATGGCAATACCACCTAAGTATAATTACAGGAAATAAAAGTATAAAATAAATGTCCTGCCTTTAAGTAGTTCTGTTCCTTTGGAAAGGGCAGGGACATCTTTTATATGTGGTCCTTTCGTATAAAATACCCGTGCAAAGATCAGAATCATTCAGTGTCATATATACCTGAGGCTTTGCTCATTATGTGGCTTGCTTTTGCTTTTGTCTATATGACACTTATTATCCCAGAAGAGCAAGAAATGACAAGTGACATCTTCCAGTTAAAAGGCCAGCTGTAACTGAAGTCAATCAATACAGTGGGATGGATGATGCAGATCCACACACTCAAGGCTTTCCTTTGTTTGGATCCTTACAAACTTGTAGACTTCCACCTGCAGCCTTTTCCTTTACAAGTCTTAAATGTCATCCACTTCATCATTGCCACTTTTTGATTACTGCTTCCTTATTAGTCCTTTATCCGGAGGGCCATAACTCCTCAGTCGAGTGTCATTATTTTGAGTGCGACATTAATGAAATCAATATTTTGACACGTTGCTTCCCAATGCAGGTAATTGAAGTCACAGGTATGGCTGGTAATCGAGTTCTAGGGGGACATGATTGACAGGTAATAAGATAAGGACCAAGCTCTGAGGCTTTGACATTGTCCCAGAGCCCACTCTACGCATCATGAAAAATGGATTTTAGTTGGTACAGAGAAAAGAGGGTTAGTTCATATAAATCCTAAATCCCAGCAGCTCTCAGCATATCCATGACATGGTTTCAACATTAAGGTAGCCTGAATGAGGTTTTTCTAATTCAATTTCCAATTTCTTTCCTTTTTTTGTGTCATTGTCCAGTTGTCTTTGTCTTTGCTCTTTCTCTCTGAAGTGACATGCTGTTTGGAAGGGAGAATTTTTATTTAACCTCTTAAAAAAATGTGTTGAAATCATTGATTTACATTGAGGACAAAGTCATGACTAGTAGCTCCAACATTTTAAAAAAAATATTTTATGACTTTTTATGACCTGCAGACATCCTCAAAATAAAGCTGTAACCAGAAGTTGTGTCACTGTCACATCTTTGGCTAGAAAGCAACTGTAAATTGATGATTTCTGACATGTGAACTGAAATCTGCAATGTCTTATGGTTAGTAGCTGAGCTCAGCTACTTGTAGTTAACCACTATTTGCTAGCTAGGGCCAACATGTGATAAGAGATAAGATTATAACAGACACTTGACAGGCAAAAGTTGATAAATGAGAGCAGTGATTCATACTAAACTGCTAAAGGGTTTGGATATATTTCTTTATTCTCAAAAACTTATCCAAACTAAAGTAAACTTAGCTAAACTCATGCATTGGTCATATTAAAATGGACTACCCAGCATTCTGGTGTATTTTTTTTGTTTGCTCGAGATGCAGAAACTCTGTCGTTATCCGTGGCTAGCACAGCGCTGCAGGCGAAGCCCCTGCCAACAGACTGCTGCCCATGTAATTAAAAGACTTACTGTCAACACAGAGACACAGCTAGAGGGAGAAGAGCAGAGAGAAAGTGGGAAATAAAGATAGAAAGCTAAAGAGAAAGAAAATGAGAGAGGGCATGAGCGAGGCTGACTGCTTCAGCTTAAGCAGCACACACACACACACATAAAACAAGCACACAAATAGACTCATACCTCTGCTAACTAATAGCTCTCTATCATCTGGCACTCGTGCTTTGATCATATGCTTGTAGGAACACAGAGAGAGCTCATACTGTCCTCCAGCTCTGTGTCTACCCAGGAAGTCAGCTCGGTTATTACCCAGAAGCACCTGCTTCTCCAGGGGCAACTTGCAGCAGACACTGTACCTCATCTGTGCCTCTTGGTAAGATTTAATATAAATGATTCATGAACAGACACTAGTTAACTTTATTTAAAAAAATAAGTGGGCTGGACCTGACATATTCATCATGTATCCAGGGCTGCTGTAGACACTTTAATAAGTAGATTAACCTTAGTGGAATAAAGTTCTAATAATAAGGGCCTTCACGGTCATCAGGGAAAAAAATCATTTTTTACTTAACAGCATAGAAATAGAGAGAGCTAATTTAGCTGTTATTATGTTCCTTTAAATTTCTCATTGCTGGCATCAAATGAACTATTGGTATCTTTAAACGGCGGAATGAAAGTAAAGATTTTACTTTATTCAGCAAACCTAAAGCCATAAGTTTCATTTGAAAAGTGCTTACAAACTTTCAGATTGATTTAATGCATGGGAGAGCGTATTTATTTAATGCTTTATTTTTTTTCTCAGTGTGAAATGTGTTAAGTTTTCATTATTTACTTCTATTCTGTGAAGTTTTTTTTCCTGATGGGATTTTTGCCCTTTTTTCTTGGTGGATTAATTTTTGGGATTTCTTTGCAAATTACTAAAATAGACCCTGCTCAGACAAATCCTCTGGTCAGTTTTAATTCTTTGCGCTAGATATTTACTGTATGGTCCTTTTTCTTTCTTTTTTGTAAAAATATATAATGGATTACTTAAGCACTTGGAGGACTTTCAGAGCAGCGTTCTGTCTTGTTTCTGCTGTACCTTTTGACTTCCAAACTTTGTTAATCACATTCTTTTTCAGCCGTGTGGCTACGACTGCTCTTATCTTGCTTTCTCAGTGTTGAGCTTAGTGATATCTAAGCTAAGCTCTATACAGTTATCCATGGACGGTGCTTACGGTACAAGGCTGCAGAGAGTTACGTGGCAGGCTGTGTCTCATACCTATATGTCTGAGTAATGCACTTTCTCATTACATAGACTCATTTCTCAACTTCACCTTTTTCTGGAAGGTGCCGGACTAGTGTTTAAGAATAAATCTCTCCCAACTACACAGCAGATTCATCAATCTGGACAAATGCTGCTATTTTTACTTTTGCTTTTTCACTTCTGTGAGCCCACAATGTCGGTGCAAAAATAAATACTGTACTTCGTGTCTGAGCATTGCACCGGGTCACTCAGAGCGTAGGTCAAGGTCCCGTGTTGTTGAAGGCTCTACAAATGGGTAACTCATCAAAGGCTCCATGTTTCTGCGAGGCAGTCAAGAAATCAGGGAGCACACATTTCATCACAAAGACTTAAGTTTAGACTTGAGGTGGCCTTGACTGTGCATATTCCCAAGAGCACAAAAAAAATCTTTCATGTTAAAGGCAAAAGGCTTCACTCTTACCACCAGTCCTTTCCCCCCCCGACTCTCCCTTACATGCACAGAAAGCAAAAAGTGTTTATGACCCATGTTCCAGGGGTCACATTCAGACTTTTATTCCTTACTCTGTCATGTCAAATGGCCCTATCGGCTTTCCCCATCCCGTGCAATTATGTGACTGAGGTGCAGTAAAAGGTACTGACCCTGACCTTTGACCCTATAGAAATGTTCATACAAATGTCAAGCCAATAACTAGCTTCCTTCTCAGAGCGACCGCTTGCTTGCTTAAACACGAGCGGTTGCTGACAAGTAATTCATTGGCCTCAGACAAGAAAGGTAAGAAGGAGGGGCGAGAAAACAAGCAGCATAAAAAAAAGTGATTTTAAGAAACAATGTTCTCTTTTCGCAGTTAATTCTGAGAACAGCATGCTGCAGAGCCTGACAGTACCAGACATGCACGTACCATCCAACAGTTACAGGTTGTAAATGCACTTAAGGACCTTTAGATAGCAACAGCACACTGTTTCTGTCAACTATGTGTCCAATGTGACGAAAGATAAACATTTTGCAAATACAGCATAAAAAACAAATGTTAATGTCATTAGTTGACTGCAGATGTGGAAACAAGCTGGAAATATTTATTTTTTAAATATAACCTGACTCTCCCACCCTCAGTTTATGAACGTGCTTGTTGCCAAATGATCATATTTCAAGTCTTTGAATCGTGTCGTTAGAGGTATTTTAGGCTTTTTAAGAGGAAAACCGAAGGACCCTGATGCTTAGTCAATTCGACCAGAGCTGGCTTTATGATTCACTGTGGGTGTAGGTTCAGTGGGGCCAAAGCAGGGAATGAGGGGGCACTAACATTAGTGCCCAGGAAAAGCTTTCTCCAGCTGGGAGAAAGGATCCTGGTCTGCCAGCCGGAGGCACAAGGCCTCATAATTGGTCCAATGCAAAGGGATTTATAGATTTTCACATTCAAATTTATATTGTCTGGTTTGCATTTGGGGGGTAAGAGTATAGGCTTACCTTTTTGGCTAAAGTACTACCTTAATAAACCTCACAGGAAAATAATTGTGAGTCTTGTAAGGGAAATATGACAGGAGAGATAATACTGTAGGCTATGATACGTTGATTCTGAGGGAGAAATTAGACGACTGCCAACTTAAAATGTTGTTTATTTTTATGGAGTGAAGTTATAATTTACCGTAGGATGTATATTAAATATCTAAAGATATATTTATACCTGCATCAGAGTATACTTTCAATAAATTTTGGTAGTACTGATGTGCTCTCATGAGCTACGTCAAAACTTTATTTAGCTGTTTTTAATATAGGCCATTAATATGGTCCTATATTAGTATACTGTGCTATTTTATTACCCCATAATACAAAAAAATTGCATTTCAAGCATCTTTTGTTTCACTGAACACAAACTAACATGACTTTACTTCCAATAACTAAAGTTCATGCAGTATATTTTATATGAGTGAATATGCTTAAAAATGTGATTTTAACTACGCTTCAACATTAACATTGCATAAGGAAAAGCTGCTGGTCTCTGAGCAGAATAAGGCTTTGTGAGATTAAAAAGAGCAACCTGCAAGTAGATGCAACAACAATATAAGTCAGTTAAGGTCAGAATGATTTTGCTGATTTTGATTTTTAAATTATACATCTCTCTTTTTTTCCGGTAAACAAACCCTGGATGCTGAAAGATTAGCATTTCTATTATGTATTGTGCCGACTGGTCTGTCTCGACATGACAGAAGCCACAACAGTGTTGTTGTTTGTTTTTTGGTTTTTGTATTTTATGACAGACAAAATGTGACAGTATATTTACCATCTGTTAAAGGAAGACACCACAGTTCTCAGATTATACAGGGATTGCATTGTTCTTTTCACAATCAGTCTATTTCCTTTGCATACACACACTTACTGTTTGTTCACACCGGCCAGCTGCTCAATACATCTGTTCTGTGTACTGTCACACATGCAGAAACTTTAGTCTCACCATTCATGGTCATGTGCCTTGCTGAGGAGCACCTAAACAAAATTTATTGAGTGTGTAGAGTGTTCATGTTCCGCAGCCAGAATATTCACAATATGAACAGTATTCGCCCTTCATACAACACCTAACAAATTCGACTTTGCCATTTTCATTCTTCCTTTAGTCAAACTTATTACTGAAATAAGTTATTATGGACATTTTAAGGATATGTAGTTTTTGTCTGAGTGTGTAAATTAAACATGACAGTCTGATGTGTTCTCTTTCATTAACACTGATGTTTTAATTCAAGACACATTTTTTTCCAAACCACATTGATCATATTTTATCTAAAGTTCGGTGAAGCTCTGCTTTTACTGAATTTTAAAAGATGTGGCAGAAACATGTGGTAATAATTTTATTTATCCTCATGAACAGTAAGTGTTAAGCGACAAACAATGCATTTTTTTGTCTTGTTTTTTTGGTATGGGAACACCATAGTAGACCATTTTGTGTGTGTATAACACATCTGCTAATCAAAATCAACAGACTCCCTATTCATTTTTTTTAAAAAACCTTTAAATCATCCTGAGTTCACAGTTAATATGCACCCCTCCCTCTCGACAAGTGGGTGAACCATGAACACAGTGAACACAGCAGAATATGAAGATAAATGGCTGCAGCAGCTGCTGAAATATGACATAGCATACAAAAAAATTCCAGCAGGTTACATCACTGCACCTAGATTGAAAATATGATGGAATTTTCTACAGCCTGGGAGAACGCAATGATGCCTGGAAGCTTTGCCCCTATTCATTTAGCTTAGCTAGTCACTGAATTTTGACATTTTATAAATACATTTGTATGTCTGCAGTGTTAAAGGTGAAAATTCTAGACTCTCAGTTCTTGCACTTTGAGAGTTTTGGACATAAAAAGTAAAACTTTAACTTTTTTAAATGTTATACTGTAAAATAATTGAGTCAACTTGTTCTTAATGATCCGTCAAAATCATCTTTGTGCTTTGCCAGAGAGCTAACATGTTTACCGTGTGGAACACCACATATACTCTACAGTATTTTTACTTGAATGGATCCTTGTGTTTCCTCTGTAACCAATGCCAGTCTGACATCGTAGCCAAATGAAGTAAAAAGAAGCTGAACAGTGATGAGTTGCCTGTGGAAAGCTATAAACTTAAGATCTAAAAGCAACAAGATCCAAATCACATGGCAAGCAGAAAGGAAAGTGGCCTGATCCGGTTTTGGACTATTTGTCTGCAGTGACATGGACACGTGGGGGTCTAAAGTCCACTGGGAACCATAACGTACTCATCACCTCCGACACGGTTGCTCTACTAAGTCCAAATGCTTTCTCCAAATGTCTGAAACCAAGATATATGTGTGCTTTCATCTTTACATGTGAGCATATGTGTGTGTGTGTGTGTACACGACTGTTCCAGTTATGTGTGTGCAAAGTGTGTGTGTGTGCTGCAAAAACAAACAGGGAAAACACACATATTTTAGACAGACTCATCATCTTTAGTTCATATGTGCAAAATAGCAAGATAATGTCATTTAAATAAAAGAATCTTCTGGCTTAGCACGTTGATGTTGAAAAAGAGTAATTGAGGCTCATGGCTGTTTTTATCCCATGTCATCTCATTTTCATGCTGAACCCGATAACAGAGAAGCGCCAGCAGGAATATCTTGAAAAGTAATGCTTGAAATTTATCCTCAATTTACAATTAAAATCCTCCTGTTTTGGTTTTTTTTTTTTACCATTGTGTTCTGTCATGTCCTGGCTTAATCCTCTCTTCTCTTGAGAACCAGCGATGTTGTGTGGCCTTTCAAGTATTAAATAACATCTTGTACTGTCTGCTAAGAACATGACCCCACCAGAGAGTGCAGTAGGTTGTCTCCATGGGGGGAAATAAAGACACGGCAACCATTCAGCTTCTTTCCCTTTAGAAAAGACCCTTTCCTGGGTATGAGGCTCTGTAAAAAGGACAGTAAATGCCTCTTGGCCTGTTTGCGTGCAGGTAAGTGCACCTATAAAACAAAGGGGATGCAGTTTAAGTAAAGGTGAGCGAGTGGAACGCTATGGTTTCGAGAGAATGCACGCACTCATGTTGCTTGTAAGGCTCCCCAGATAAAAGCATCTACTAAATGGCTTATGTTTGTTCTACAAAGTAAAATGAGGTGCTATCATGCTACTGCATCTACAAGTCTAATTAAGTGTTTCACTCTAAGTAATTTGACTTGTAAATTGATAAATACTGTGCAGAAACTTTTCTTTTTAACGCAGCAAATGCTAGAGGAGGGGGAATTCTGTGGTGAGACGACAAAATGTTTAAATAGCTTTAGATGATTTTTATTTTTTTCAATTATTGAATAGAATACACAATTGTCTCCTTGTTTTAAAAATGTTTGAACATTTTAAATTGTACTATAAACAGACCTGATTTGTTTTTTCTGTTGCTTTGTTGGACTGGAGTTAAGAGTTGAATGTGTACAACTTGTATAGTTGAGGAAGAAAACAGCACACACACTTACAGTAAACTTGTCATGGATTTACAGTTTATAAAAAAAAATACAATTCAACAAGCAAAACACACAGACAAAGCTTCTATAATGAGTGAAACGGGGATTTTGAGGGCATTCACAGTTCACCTCAACACTTCAATCCTTCTCCCATCAACCATTTGGTGCTTGGCTTCCTTCTGTCACTGTCTTGATATTGTTGTTTAGGATTTGAAGAATCCTCTCATTACCTGCAAAGAATACGAAACATTCTGTCTCCTACACTAGCCATCTCTGATGTAACTGGCTCTTGACATTGTTTCATGACTCCGTATACAATGTAAGCCATAAATAACAGACTTTAAGTCAGAATTCCCAAACAAATTGCGTATCAGCGGAGCTTCCCACTCTGTAGCACAGAACTTCCCTAAAAAACTCCCTGCTCTGCTAGTGTACACATGGAACCAGTTATGTGGCTCCAAATTGGATAATGTTGGAAGACACAAGTGCTAAAGAATGAAAGGGTAAAGACCGATGGTGCCCTTGGTATTATCACTGCGGTACGTGGGACACTTTCAGACGCATATTGTTGTGTGTCTTGAAGTGTGGTTGCTGCAGTCACAGCTGCGTTGGTGTGCTTTCATGTGGCCAGGAGTTACCATCGTACCAGCCTCAAGTGCATTCTCTCGTGCTCTAAATGATCCTTGTGGTTTTATATTAAATGAAGAGAAGAGAGGCTGTCAGATGCCACAAATGCCTCAGCTTGACCTACTATCAGTCGTCATTATTGTGTGCTTTTGCTTCGAGTGACATGCTTTAGGGTGGGGCTTAGCTCGCCCATTGTCTCAGCATCAGTAAATGCTTGCAGTGCTCTCTAATGAGCAGTAATCCCCCACACCCTTCTTACCACTGTGTAATTGGCTGATTTATTAGTGGAGTGTGATAGCCAACCTAACTGAGAGCTTAGGAAAAAAAAAACTGTGGGCTAATAATTGTTTTAATCCTCTCACAGAGCACTTCCAAACTTTGCTTCTTGTTTATATTCAAATGTCTTTAACCCGAACTTGGCGTTCAAAGCCGAGCGACTCCGTTCAATTTCATGACTGCACCGAAAGCAATTTCCAACGGCCCAGTTGTGTGCCATTGAAGATTTAACTGTGCGTTGCTGGGCTCTGTTCTCCTGACCAAAGGAAAGGGAGAAAGGCTTAAGGGTTAGAAAGTCTAGCTTCCTTTTAATTGCTCTCATAAAAGACAGGACTTTTTTGGAATTTTTCTGTATTATTCTATACAACACTAATGAAACAGAATAATGTGTAGCTCATCATAGTCAAGGTCACATTTTGTTGAAGGTTTTATGTTGCTATGCTGATAATGTCATCTTAAAAATAAGCACCCATCAGCCCATACCCCTTATAAAACAAGTTTTAAAGTGTACAAATGTTCATTTTTTTGGTAAGTTTTTATATTATTGACACGTTTGTGCCCCTTTGCAAGTTTTACTGTATATGGAGCATTAATCATCTGTAACTCAATGAAGCGGATGCCTGCAAAAAGTCTAAAGATAATTATTTTTCCATGACAATGACAATTAATTGTCTTAATTAATTGTTGACATATTGACATGAGCAACTAATAGCTACAGATTAGAAGAGTTAGTGTACAAGAGCATATTATGCTCAAAATGATCAAAAGAGCATCTACATGGAAACAAATCTCGTTTTGCAAAAAAGAGAAAAATCTGATCCTGGTTTGTCGAAATTTTCTTAGTGGATTATATTTTCTAGTTGGAAATGGACTACTTTCTAAACATCCATGGTAATCAAAGCTGGAAAAGAGTCAGTTTAAAGTACACCAAAAAGTTATGTGAAGACAGTTGGATGCAAGTCCAACTGTTTTGCTGGAAACTACACTGTTGATTAATGCACTAAGAGGAGGGGGGCTGTGTTAGTTGAATGCGTAGGGTGTTGACAGGATAAAACTTGTCAACATCTCATAAGTGTTTAAATTGGAAAAGCGTGCATAAACAAGGCTTTTTTTTTGAGTCGAGACATGAGTTCAAATGTACTTTTATGGATTGTCTACACATTTGCGCTACACATTTCCTGATGGCTAATTGACAACGGCTTGGTTCTTTGCACTCAGCTTTTTGTGCTCATGAAAAATAATTGATCTGGCAGCAATGACATTTTTCGATCTCTGCATATCTCTGCAGAAAACATCCCTCTCTCTCTCTCTGTCTGCGTCTTCAATGCCTTCCTCTATTTGTTTTTTTTCTGTCTCTCCCTCCAGAAGGCTGATAATTAGCTCTCATTGGCGTTGGAAGCTCATTAATACCTCGTCACCATCCAGAGAGAGAGCATGTCATTGATAGATTCTCACCCAGGGTAACCCCCAGACTCTCTGTTTGTTTCCATCTCCCTGGCTGGACGTTAATGAGATGGCAGAAGGCGGCAGGATTTTTGCTTACTCCATCCGTGCTCAGAAGATGTGAACCAGCCTTATAATTGCTAATTTACCCTTCCACATACCCTGCAAGCTTCCAAGACGCTGTCGAGACACACCACTATAAGCATGCCCTTAATATCTCTTCCAAGCAACTGAGAGAAGCCTAGAGGAGGAAGATGACATTTACTTTATAAAAAAAAATTAAGATCCACATAGTAGATCAAACAAAGTAAATATCGCAGACATGGCTCCCGAAAGGAGACAGAAAGTACAGATTGCTTATTTTGTCTTTATCAAGTACTTCTTTACAGCATCACATTTGCCACTACAGACAAATAGAGATGGGCAAAAGCCTAGAAGCAAATATCCTACCTTTGAATTTAAGGGTTTTATAAGCATTACACTCTCTTATAGAGATTTTTTAAAGATTGACCGATGATTGCAAGCTATAGTAAGTTGCGGATTGCTCACACTGTCTAGAGGGTTTGCCCTATCCTGAAAAATGTGTTTCAGAAACTCCATGTAAATTCAATCATAGTCTTATGTTCCACAGGTATTTCATTTTAAAAGACTGATATGATTCCCTTAAAATTTTCTGAAGAAAATATTTACTAAGGACCTCCTAGCAACACATAAGAGAACACCTGGATTAGGGTTACCTAACCCTTAGGGCTATACACAGTTAGTTAACCCTAACCCTAAGCCACACAGTCAGAGGTAAGAGGACTTTCTGTGACAACCAGTGTTGGGCAAGTTACTTTAAATTAGTAACTTAGTTACAGTTACTCGTTACTTCTTTCAAAAGTAACTCAGTTACTTTAAGTTACTCGTTACTTTCAAGGTAACTAGTTACTAGGGAAAGCAACTTTATTTATTTTTTTTACTCTAAATTCTCTTATTAATGCGTTGCCTCTCTAACTGGATAGCCAGGGGGGCTGCCAGTCCTCTGGCTTGCTTACATGTAAGTCCTATGTGGATAGAGTTTTTGAACCTCAACATAGATTACACGTCACCACAATATTCCTCTCGTCTTTTACCGTCAGAAAGGAAAAAGGATGTGCATATTTCCACGAGAGAAATCCCATGCCTGGACTGTCGTCGACTGCCGCCATTGTTGTTTTCATTCATTCACTTGCACGTCACTGCATCACGTGCGCTTCACGTCCACCATGGAAACTGTAGTTCTGAGTTATGCACATGAAGTAACGAGTTACGAGCCTGTTTAAATCACAGTAATGATTAACGCCTTACTGATATTGACAAAGTAATTATTTACAGTACTCGTTACCGCAAAAGTAGTGTAGTTACTGTAACGTGTTACTTAATAATGTGTTGGTCCCAACACTAGTCCTTGCCAAGATCACTTTTTGAATGTCAATGACATTTTACTAGTTTTTCCTAAGGTAAGTCTAGGGTATTTCAACAGCATAAATTAAATTAAATAAATAACAAAGCAAAGAACAAGTAGTGTTGGCACTTACTTTATTCTGTTATTCCACATAATCACTTGTTATTACTTTAAAGTTTAGGATATAGGTTTTCTGCTGAAGTGTTCTGCATGATCAGGTACATATAAACATAAATATACAGAATATGTCAGATAAAAAAGAAGCTTTTGGTTGAGACACTTCTCCTGTGTCCCAGCTGCATTTAGGACCTGGTAGTAAGAGTTCTTATTGCATCATGAGTCTTTGGACAAAGTCAGTTATCTTAGTTTGCCCAAATAGCTTTTTTTTACTTTCAGACTCAAATTTTTACTCACAGATGTAAACAAGGTGCTTGTTAGTAGCTTTGTCAAGAGCAGAATCTTTAAGAGGACTTAAAGAAGATGGTGCTGCAAGGTTGGCAGCCTGTAGTAGCAGCTCCTGCTCACTAGTGAGCTTTTTCCTCCTTTTAAGTTATTTTATTCACTTCTATTTTTCTTACTTTTTGTGGTTTTTCCTTAATTATTACCTATGAACTATAAAGACTAAGGTTGCTGTGTTTTTGGTGGCCTTTCTCCTGCTTTTTGCACTGTTTCGGATTGTGTGCTGCCATGGTCCTATTATTTACAGTAGGGACCAACTGGTAGCGCTGTGTAACACTGTGGTGCTGCCCGAGAGACCTGATGTCCCCTGTGAGGTGAGGAGGAGAAGGAGACAGGGCAGCCGTGCTGGAGCAGAGCACCATGCCAGGAGGAGATGACATAGACTCGTCCTCCCGTCCATTGTTATGGGAAACGTAAGATCACTCCCAGTTAAGATGGACAAGTTAGTGGCGCTGACCCAATGCCAGCGTGAATACTGGGAGAACAGCAACTCATCACCCCTCCCTCCCCTGGGGAGATCAGATCACAACCTGGTTCACCTCCCGCCTGTGTAAAAACCTCTAGTACACAGGCAACCAGCCGCCACCCGCACTGTTTGGAGATGGTCCAATGAAGCCAATGAGGCTCTGAAGGACTGTTTTGATACAACAGTGTGGGATGAACTTTGTGATCCTCATGCGGAGGACATTGACAGCCTCACAAGCTGCATTATGGACTAAATTAACTTTTGTGTAGAGAACACTGTACCCACCAGGGCTGTACGGTGTTTCTCCAACAATAAACCCTGGATTAACCCTGACATAAAGGCCCTCCTTAAGGAGAAGAAGAGAGCCTTTAGGTCAGGAAACAAGGGCCAGAGGGAGCTTAGGATTAAGATCAGGGAGGGGAAACTCGGCTACAGGAGGAAGATGAAGGATCAGCTGCAGCAGAGCAACATCAGTTGAGTTTGCAGAGGCCTAAAAACCATCTCACAATACGTGGACTGGGAACTGACAGTTGTCTGCAGTACAGGGGCCCGACAGGGGAAGGTCCTGGCTCCGTTCCTCTTCACCCTCTACACTGCAGACTTCTCACACAACACATCCATCTGTCAACAGCAGAAGTTCTCTGATGACTCTGCCATCATTGGCCTCATCACAGATGGGGAAGACAGGGAGTACAGAGAACTGACGAAGGATTTTGTAGACTGGTGTCTGCGGAATCACCTCCAGATCAATGTGGAGAAGACCAAAGAGCTGGTGGTGGACCTCCGAAGACAGAGACACTCCTCTCCTTGATGCCGGTGAGCATCCAGGGAATGGACATTCAGATGGTGACATCTTACAAGTACCTAGGTGTTTACCTGAACAATAGACTGGACTGGGCCGACAACACCACAGCACTTTATAAGAAGGGCCAGAGCAGACTCTACCTGCTCAGGAAACTGAAGTCTTTTGGGGTGCAGGGGGCACACCTGATGACCTTTCAATGACACTGTGGTGGCATCAGCCATCTTTTATGGGGTTGTCAGCTGGTTCAGAAGCATCTCGGTGGCAGATGGGAGGAATTTGGACACATAAAGAAGGCCAGCTTTGTCCTGGGATGCCACCTCAACCCAGTGGAGGTAGTGGGAGAGAGGAGAATGATGCCTAACCTGTCTTCTCTGATGAACAACTCCCACCCCATGAAAGACACCCTGACAGCACTGGAGAGCTCCATCAGTGACAGACCACTTCACCCCAAGTGTGTGACAGAGCGATATCATAGTTCCTTCCTCCCAGCAGCTGTCATACTTTACAACCAGCACTGCTCCCAGTAAACCTAAACCTAACTCCTCCCAGACCCAGGTTTTACTTTGGTAACTGCCAAAGCTTAAGCTCTTTCGGTCTCCGGTAACCGCCCACTGCTTCAGGATACGCTGGGATGACCAAGTCTGAAAGAACTCATTCTTAAGCTTGACAGCTCCTTTTACCACTTGCGTCTACCACCAGGTTCTTAGGTTACTGCCAAGGCAGGCCTCAGTGACCTTCTGTCTGCAGTTCTAGCATTGCCTGTATATTGGAGACTCCAAACATGGCCCACTTAAATTCCTAGTCTCCAAGCACCCCTTGAACAAACGAGAAACTCCACTGGAGGTGGGTGTGGACAACAGGCAGACAAGGGCCAGGTCTGTCCAGCAGTCCACCATCTTAGCAAATCCACCATCATCACCAACAACCACAACTCTTGTGAACACTGTCATTTATGGTTGTGGGACCGTGGTCTAATGGTATCAACATCTACACCCTGCGGCTGATCACTCCTGACTCAAAGAAAAATAATAACATGTGGCAGAATGAGCGTAATGTTAAACTTCATTCCTTAAAATGGAAGTTCATGTACCAACTGGTGAAAAGCTCAAAAAAATATTGTACAAAAAGGGGTCACATCTTGAAAAAGGGGAGAAAGAGAGACGTCATAAAATGGCAGTTCACATACTAACTAGTGATTTCACAATGGATTTGTCCACATTTTTTTATTAATTTATATTCTTCTTAATGGTCAATGGACACTATGCCATTCATTTTTTTAATGCTGTTTTCCCAATATTTCTATTCAAGCGGACATAAACCCTTGTTTTTCCATCAGTTTGAAATCAGAATCATTTTCAGTAATGAGGTCACGCTGCTGTGGGCGTCCACTGACTGAAGAGTCTTAAAAGAAGCAAAAGTAGAGATTGAGTTCAGTCAGGGAGGATGTGGGATGTGACTATAGTCGGCAGCCCGTCAATGTGAGGATTCACATAACATCATGAACTGTACTGCTTAGTATGTCACCTACGAATTCTGTTGCCCTCTCAATAAGAGTTATCAATGTAAGGTATACATCATGATTGAAACAGAATTTTGATTTCTTTGAGGAAACTGAATACATTTGATGAGTGCTTGATGTTTTTTTAGTTTGCAGAAGGTAAATATGTCTGGAAATGTAGGATGACCAGTGAAAAAGTTGCACTTGCACACAGTGTGATGATTTCTTCACAGGCCAAAAAGAGGATCATGGGAAACTTAACTCAGATTTCATACTTTACTTTCAGTGCCTACCTTGACAGCGGTCATTTGAAATACATATATTTTGTGATTGTTATGTCATTATATATTTCTATTGGTTTTGCCAATCTTTTGCTCATTGTGCTCATCTGTGTGAACAGGAGTTTGCATGAACCCATGTACATGTTTCTGTGCAGCCTGTTTGTAAATGAACTGTATGGAAGCATTGGCTTGTTACCATTCCTTCTGCTTCAGATTCTCTCTGACATTCATACTGTTTCTGCTTCATTTTGCTTCCTGCAGATTTTCTGTTTGTTCTCCTATGGCGTTGTAGAACTTGCAACTTTAGCCGTTATGTCTTATGACAGGTATCTGGCTATTTGTTATCCTCTACAATATAACACACAAATGACTTTCAAGAAGGTTGCCATGCTAATCGTAATAAGCTGGTTAATCCCTTTTCTAACTATTGTTGTTTTGATGTTTTTGATTGTCCCTTTACAGCTGTGTGGGAACATTATCAACAAAGTGTACTGTGACTTCCACTCCATTGTGAAACTGTCATGCTCGGACACGACAGTAAATAACATTTATGGACTAGTGTACGCCTCTCTCGCAGTTTTGTGTCTTTTATCTCTAATCTTTTACACGTATGTAAAGATTCTTAAAGTTTGTTTTTCTGGCTCCAAACAGACGAGACAAAAAGCTCTCAGTACCTGCATGCCTCATCTTGCATCTCTGCTGAATTTTTCTTGTGGTTGCCTCTTTGAAATAGTTCAGAGCAGGTTTAATATGATAAATACCCCCATCATAACGCGAGTATTTTTGTCATTGTATTTTCTTACATGTCAACCCCTTTTCAACCCTGTTATGTATGGACTAAAGATGAGCAAAATCCGTATCACATTATAGAATCTCATCTTTGTGAAAATACTTGGATGTCCAGTTTAAATTTTTTTTCAGCCTTATTGAAAAAAAAAGCTTGAACTATGTACTGATTTTGATTAAAAGAAATTGCAAATAATAAAAAATAGTCCAACACACCATCAACAATAAAATAAATTGTTACAACTCTTTACTTGAAGGGTGTGCATTAGACTGAATTAATTGTCCTAAACATGATGCTCATTGTAAATATGAGAAAGTCTCTATAAATAAGAACACATAATTTTATTTGGTGTCAATTTGTAAATTATATAATTTTTTTAATGCAGAGCAGACCGCTTAACTTATCAAATGCCCTGAGTTATTTGTATATTTCTCTTTCATGTTTCCCTTTGTTTCCTGTTTTATTTTGGTCACATCGGCTTGTCCTATTTTATATCTCATTTTATATTTCATTTTTCATATCTCAAATTTCCCCTCAGTGTGACTCTCTACCAGCCCTAAAGTGTTTTCACCCATGTTTTATTGTATGTCTTTTTCTGTAAGTATTTAGGTCCATGTGTTTTTTCCTCGTTCTTTGTCTGTTTGTTTGCTTCAACACCCTGATTCTGTGTTTGTGTTTTTGTCTTGCCTGTGTAGCCTGTGTTATTCATGTTTTTTGTTCAGTTTTTTAATTCCTCTACTTGGTTTTAAGGTTTTCATTTATTGGGTTTTTGTTGGTCAGCTAAGTCGCTCAGTTAGATGTGAGGCTAACGTTGCTATTAGCCACCTGAGCCCCAAATGCCCAGAGTCAAACCACCTTTTCACATAAGTTATGCCTAACCTTCGGACTAAATAACTTACATTTGTAGTATTGCTCCTTTGCATATGTTTACAGCTTTTCTGTACAAGAGAACTTATCAGTCATTTGTAATTTATGAATTTCTGGTAACAAATTGTTGACAAATGACAGATAATGACAGCTAGTGTAGCTACACACGCTGTCCTCAGGAATAGCAGTGTTGCTATAGAATGTCCCCACAATATGTCTATCTCATGTTTAATACCAAAATGACATACATAGGCTGCAACCTAAAGAATCATGGCTGAGAATATTTTGGACAAGCAACTGTGGCTTTACATAATGCCTTTTATTTTAAGAAACATCAGATGTTGCCAAAGATGTCCAATGCTGATGTAATTTTGGCTTCAAAAATTAGCAAAACTTTTGTAACTGATATAAAAATAGTGCTAAATAACAAGTAGTGAAACTCTAAGCCTGATTGTTCCACAACTAAAACTGAATTTAACAAACATTTTACAATAAGAACTCACATATACCCTGTATAGCATTTTACACACTATGTTTAGGTATTTTAAGTAGTTGTATTCTGTGCCAAAAAGAATTTTACAACATCAGACACAATCTTACAGGAAGTGAATGCTCCTTTTGGGTCTGTATCCAAAAAAACAGACAAAAAACAAAACAAAACAAAACAAAAACTAGCAAAACCAAACCAAACAAAAATGGTCCTTGAAACTGTCCAACTTTACCAAACAGTGTGTCTAGTTTGAAGAAAGTCATTGTTCATTTGTGACAGACCTAATGGTAGCAATGTCCTCGCTCTATAACTGCCCCCCATTTGTTTAAAAAGGGTCACATCTTGAAAAAAGAGAGAAACAGAGATGCATAAAATGGCAATTTACATACCAACTGGTGATTGCACAATGGATTTGTCCACAATTTTTTATTTATTGATTGATTTAAGAGTAGTAGAAGACCTGCTATTCCTGAGGAGAGCGTTATTTATTGATTTAAGATGGCGCCGCAGACGACAGCCTCGGCACAGGGCTCTCTAGGAATTTGCATGTTTTTGTTTTTTTTTCTTAGTGTTTGGACACTCTAACCCAATCACTTTCAGTAGAGACACCCTGCTAACCATCAGGGAGTCCTCTCCGGACACTTTTCCCTCATTCAACACGAACCCAGAGGATTTTTTAGAACTTTTGGTTGGAGGAGCAGCAGCTATGTACGGGACGTGGAGGAGACGCAGAAGAGGTAAGTGGGCTCGTTAAGCTCCGACAGCACGGCCACTGCGCACCCTCCCAGCCATCCACCTGGCGAACCTCCACTCTCTGCCTAACAAGATGGACAAGCTGCGTCTCCTCAATGGATCCAACAAAGATTTTGCACGTTCTTCTGCCCTTTGCTTCACTGAAACCTGGCTCAGTGAAGCCGTACCTGACGCCGGACTACACCTGCCTGGCTTCTCTCTCCATTGTGCAGACCGCATCAAATAGCTCTCGGGGAAAACAAAGGGTGGTGGAATATGCTTCTAATAATGAAGGTTGGTGCA
>JAPZDV010000021.1:12951175-12964007 GCA_029814665.1 Acanthurus lineatus | reverse complement strand
GCGTGTTGTTTCTGAAGATGTTTCATCAGATTAGAATTGCTAGTCTTTGATGTGGATAGAGTTTTCAAACCTCCACATAGATTACAGGTCACCACAATATTCCTCTTGTCTTTTACCTTCAGAAAGGAAAAATAATGTGCATATTTCCACAAGAGAAACCCCACGTCTGGACTGTCGTCGACTGCCGCCATTGTTGTTTTCATTCATTCGCTTGCACGTCGATGCGTCACGTGCGCGTCACGTGCGCTTCACGTCCACCACGGAAACTGTAGTTCTGAGTTATGCACGTGAAGTAACGGCTAACGAACCTGTTTAAATCGCAGTAATGATAAACGCGTTACTGATTTTGACAAAGTAATTAGTTACAGTACTTGTTACCGCAAAGTAACATAGTTACTGTAACGCGTTACTTAATAACGCATTAGTCCCAACACTGGTGACAACATTGTAGGAAAATTGTTGTACAACTCAATTTTTTCTAAAAAATCTTTAAAAAAAAGTTAGGGATTATTTAGCAAAACTATTTTAATGCAAACAAACAATGAATCTTAGCCCTTGTTGCCTAGTCAACATGTCATTGATTGACCTGTTGCACTTTTACAGTAGCATGCACCCACCTAATGTTTGCACTTGCCTAAAAATCTGCCAGAACAGCTAGAAAAAATAGAATCTGGAAGGAGTATTAAATGCCAACACTAGTTTGGGAGATGCAAGTCACTTCACCCTGATCATTCTTTATTTTCTCACTCTGTCTCACTCTCAGATACCCAGAAAACACACGCACACATGCACTCTGCCCTGCAGTCATGTCGTTTCCTCTTGCCCTTTCTTATCCCAGCCTGACAGGAAAGGATCAGCATCATCTTTTTCCTCCTCACCCTTCCTTCTCCTTCTTCCTCTCACTACCACCTCCATCTGCATTTCTACGCCTATGTCTTATTTATCCATTCCTCTCAGATAAGGTCTCAGGAGATGAGAGACATCTGCTGCGTGTACTTTGAAGATGCATCGCGTTGCTCAATTACGTGCAGGGCCAAGGTCTCGTTTGCATTCAGTGGCATGGAGAGTGCATCGCTAACAGGTGGTGGGAGAGAACATGAATGGCAAGCTGTTTGATAAATAAAATATATTATGGTAATGCCACAGAGGAGAGGGAAAGATGTGACTATTGCTAAATTGGCTCGCTCTGAATTCACATTCAGATATACGGCAATGGGAGAGAAGGTGGACACTGGAGATGTGTACACACACATAGACTCAGATATAGAATTTACACATTGGTAAACGCACACCCACTAAAAACATAAATACCGTGAAACATGCCCCCATGTAAATATGTGCATATGTTTATGCTCCTACAGTGAGTACATTTGCATACATCTCTGAATACATATTCAAACATGCTTATTTGTGAAAATTAATGCAAATGAATTGAAATATTGATGGACAGGCAGGAAAACCCACTGATACTGGTTTGACTGGTGCTGGCAGATGGACTACAGCATCTTCTCTGGACGTATCCCATTACCTTCCACAAGCCTTATTGTCCTGGACAGAAGTTGGACAGGCACTCTACCATCAAGCCGAATAAGGAATGTGCATTTAATGAGGAAGGAGAGGGGTGATGGTGGGTGGTAGATTACACCCACTTATTCAAATCTGTTACACATGCAGGCATGCAGATACATTCAGAGACTCACATTTGGATGAATGCAAGAAAACAAACAAGCGCATGCAGTAAACTGAGATAGTTCCACCTTTTTATAAGATGCACATGCACACACGCACACATGCAAACACACACCATCTGAGAGGTGACCTGGGGTCAAAAGTCGTTAGACTGGGGGGCATCTAATCTGAAAAATGAGAGCCTTGCAATTCATCATGCGTCACATCTCTTGTCGGACATTATCAGTCTTTTGTGTCATGTCTTGCAGAGCTGAACAGACTTTGATTGGTTTATCAAATTGGTAATGGTTTCGCTTTAAAAATCAATCAGAGATGCAATACTGATTTTGTCTTTGGTGTCATAGGTGCAGATTTGTCCTGGAATAATAATGAATAACAGGCCACCATTATGGCACAGTACCAGCAAGATCTCATGTATAAAACATTGGAAGGGACAGTTCAAAAGTAAAAACAGATAAGTTTCCTTTGCAGGGTGGAGTTATTGGTAAAAGTTTAAGTTTAGGACTTTAACAGTCCAACAATCAATACTCAGACTGCAAAAAAAAGATTCATATAATTCATGTATTCAACATGTAGCCAATATAATGCTCCTTTAAATTCTCTCTCTTCACTTTGAAAATGAAGCTTTACCAGAAGAATTTTTTGGAACAGGATGTCAGGCTAAGTTTGCCATTTTGACTTGTCAATCACGGCTCTAATGAGAAGGGCAAGGTGAGGTTGGGAAGAGGTTAATAAATGACAAACAAACAAGGGAGAAGGAGACCCTCTGTTCTGCCATGATATCTGGCTGCTAGGGGGAATCAGGCCCAGATGTGTTATGGGTAACTCCCTGTGGAAGTGGCGACTTTGGGGGTCACGCTGGGGCGACTCTGTACACTCCTCATGGCACACAGCTGTGCTCGCCATCCAAAAAAAAAAAAAACCCCTCTCACCTTTAACCTTGCGACCCCCTGGTACACGTTTGGTAGGAATGCTGGGTGATTGGCTACTTCTCTCCCCATTTCATTTCCTGTCACTTCAGTTTTCACTTACAGCTTTGCGAGTCTCCTGACGCCTCCCTGCTCGTGCCTTAAAGGGATTTTCTCAGCTATCAAGGAAGAGCCTGCAGCTTAAATATGAATTATGGATGGATTTGAGACTAACAGCAAATCAATAATGTCTGCTCAGGAATGTATTACACTTGTGTAACTTATTATTCAATAAGCGATAACGACACCATAATCCCCTATATTTATGTGTTAGAACATAGTTAACCACCCTGAACCTCTTTGATTTTGAAATGAAAGGTCATATGTGGTTCAGTATTGTACTACAGCTGATACAACACAATTATATTTCAAGGATTTCCAGTGTGGCAGTCTCAGATATGATCTTGTGAGCACTGAGCCTTGGTACCACAGAACAAGTCTTCCTGTTATCGCCAGACCAAATTCAGCATATTGTATCTTTTGGCACATTTCTATTTATTAGTCATCTCTGTTGTAGTTTTGGCAACTTTACAGCACACACTTGAACGCCAATGAACTCGGCACAATAACAAAAGAACTGCATGATAGATTTTTATGTTTTTTAAGGATGAAGATTTGGCTCAGTCATCTCTACGCTAAAAACAAACCCTCATACTCTCCTGTTTTTGTGCGCTAAAACATAAAAAGGCCAACAACATAAAAACAGCGTAAAAATTCTTGCTGGGCATCTGGTCTCCCACAAAACACCTCCCCTGATGTGCTCCCCTGAATCTCACATCTTTAATCATGAAGCACCACTCTTATTGAAGCAAAGGGTGCTCAAGAGTTCAGTTTGTGTCTTAGATTATTGACTTGGGTCATTTTTCTTTTTCTTTTCTTTTTGCAATAAAAGTAACATTACTTTGAAGTTTAAAGAGGAGTCAATTTTTGAACTCCTCTTGCTTGACCACATTTATTCTCCGCCTCGTGAACAGTGACCCTGGTTCTGAAACTTGACTTGAAGTGGAGTTTTGAGTTTGTGTTTCGGCCCCCGTGTTTTTATAAATCCCTAAACTAGCTGGATCCATACTTGAAACAGCAGTGAAATGGAACACATGGTTATGCGTCACAAAGGCTGTTTGAGGTTTTGATAAAAAATCAGATAAATTTTCTAATTCAAAAGGAATGTAGCAAGTCGCCTTAGAGCTTTGCCCTCAGAGATGAAATACAAATAACTTTTTTCTTTAACAAACCCTCTTCATTAGACACTCCCCTCCTTAAGGGGAATGAAAGGATTGGGATTTAGTCTGCCACGGATGATGGATGGAAGCTGTGGCGTAGATGAGGTGAGATGTGAGACGTCGCTCCCTCACTTTTCTTTTTTTTTGTGTCTTTTGAGGCCAAATGAAGATGAAAGAGAGAGGCGTTTAAACTCTTTGCCTTTGTGCTTCATCCCCTCTGAGGCTGGGCTCTGTTGTCTCTCAGATGCCTGGGACAAATCCATTAGCTCTGCCATATCTCAGCTACTGCAGGCGTCACCTTAGTCAGTGTCACTCCGGAGGCATGTGAGGAAGACAGAGACGGATAAACAGAAAGACACAGAAACAGAGAGGTGCCAAGAGTCAAGCAAAAAACAAGAAGATGCACAACACTGCTAAAGTTTGCCACCAAAACTAAAATTCACAAACTCTATGATTAATTGCCACAGGTGGTGTAACTGACATAGTATATATGGATGAATTACCAAGCACATGATGAAGGAAAAAAGAAAAGAAACTACTTTTGGATTTGATAATATGAACTTTTAAAGGCTGATATTTTCTTCTTTTAGACTGACATCTGTTGAAAATCTGTAAGTAAAAACATTTCCATTCCATAAAATTGCAATGCACTCATACTGCTTTATTCATATTTAGTTGGAAGTCTCTGCAACTCAAACCACAAAAGTATTTGGAATTCTGTACTGAATCCATGACTGAAACTAATGGAATTATGTAAAGTTTGATTTAATGCGGGTAATCCATGATACTGGAACTCTGTGGTTTAATAGTGCCTTTGAATAAATAATATATATATTTTAATATCATAATAAAGAAATGTCACCAGAGCTTATTTTGGTCCATCATCTAATTTCAGGTTTTAAAGACTGTTGAATTAGTTAACAAGCACACAAGTGTGAACAAAACAAGCTGACAGAAACTTCAACACTATTGTTGTAAACACAGATGAAATGTAGATAATGAGGCAAACAGTCAGCTTGATAATTGCAGTGTGGAATAGTATTATGCTCGTTTATTCATTTATTTTTTTAACTCTTTTAAGAAGAGAACTAGAACCCAACTTCTTAGTTTATGCTTTAGCTAGCTAGCTGGCTGGTTTGCTTAAATGCTATGTATTATAGACAACTGTATTGTCACTGCTTTTATTGTCATTTTGATTTGTTTGTTAATATGGGTTACTTTGCCATAGTATAGTTTAACTAAAAACAAAGGTGGGTTAATCATTTTAAGGGTAAATATCATTGGAGCTCAGGCTCACATTTAGAGAAAAAAGAGCAAAAGATGTACTGTAGCCTACAGAAGACCATGTAGCTTTAACATAAACAGTTTCAAGTGTACATTTAATCTCAGACGAGTTTAACTAGTTAGTGATTTGACATTTACAGAGAGCTGAGGGATTGTGATTAAATTCCTAGGTGCTACATTAAGCTATTACAAAGTTAATGCAGCCTGTACTTTTCTTGTAAATCCACAGCTGTATAAATGGAAGAGACTTGTAAGACCATAACAATGCTCTGCACTTAGGAGGGGATACGTACCCGGTCAGCAGTTAACTTGTTTTTTTTTCTTACAATTTGAAATGAATGTGAACTTGCCCTCTGCAAGTAAAACAACAAGATTTTCATCAAGTTTAAATAAACCTAACCTTTTTGTTCCTGCACCACCCTAAAAGACACTGAAAACAGGGTCATTTTGGCTTGTTGTGGTAGTCTGCTAGTAATGTATGATACATGTCATGAAAGAAAAAAATTAAGGGAAATATTGGAGACATCAACAGGAAATTCTCACCATTACAGCTAATCTCCTCTCTCCCTCGACAACTTCTGACAGAATAAGGAAGTCGGTGATAGGGAACTGTTGAAAAGTTTGGAAGGAATGCATGACTGTGCTGCAGGATGGACAAGAATATAATATAAGCTGGGCTCGAATTCTGGAAGACTGGATGTCAATGCTTTAACATTTTATTTCACATTTCACATTTTATTTCACATTTCACATTTTATTAGTGTATCTCTGACATTGTGATTACACAATGATCTCAATCAATAATACTTCGTATAGTAGTAACTAATCCTATTCAACTAGGCTCACTGTTGACTCTTTAGTGCTTTGGGCAGCACACAACTAATTTAAAATATCAATAACAGCAGAAAATTTTAATTAATAATTTAATAATCTAATAATTTATTTATTAAAAACATATCAAATCATATTAAAAAAACCATCAACATTAGGATAAACAAAAACCTTGCTCCTCATAATACAGCACTTATGATAGTTTGTATTTTACTCATTTAGTGTATAATGAGGTTTGCCTTAAATAGCACAACAAACAGCCCTGATGCACTAAACTCCATTCAGGTGGTACTCTAAGCAGATTATAACATTAAAATACCACTTGAAGCAGAGCAAGGGTAGGGCTTCAATGGAAAGGTCCCTCTTCACTGTAAGTAGAACAGGAAACAACATTTTGTACAGATATTGGACTTTGTTTCTGTGGTTAGCTCCATGACAGATTCAGTGATAACACCGAAACTGTATAATAGCTCTGTAATTGGCAGTTGTGTTATTGTCTTTTATACATAGATTTGCTGCTGCTCATTTAGGAAACTCCAGTTTTAGCAAACACATTATGTCTGCATCTCATTTAAAATGAAAATTAACAATGGTTTGAGACACCTTCAATTATAACTTTGTAAAACAAATGGAGTTAAACAGACTCCTCAGGGAATCTACATCATGGGAACATATGGTTGGAAATAATTCTTGATAAAAGTTAATTTGTTATAACTTACTATTTCCCTCTGGCGCTTTGGCGGTTGAGTTACCGGGTTTGTTCGATGGGATATAATTTTCCAAGCCTATATTTTCTGATAATATATGGTTTATGTTTATTTCAGGAATCCTAGTGTTTAAAAAGAAGAAATGATTTTTTTTGTGATCCATTAATGAAGGCAAGTTCTACAAAAAGTGTTTATTTTTTATGTCTATGAACTATAAAAATATACAAACAAGAATAACTATCTGATTGTCATCTGCTCTGTGATTCTTTTATCTATTGGTCAAAGGTCATACTGGGGCTGCAGACACGTTTTATGTACAGTTAGTTTCAATGACGTTTTTATTCCTCTCTCCTTGAAATCTAATCAGTCTGACCTGAAAAAGACCTCTTGGTTTAGTCTTAATAAATCTACTGCTTAAACGACTGAAACAGAAGAAAGTAATATGTTGTCAACTTAAACTGCTGGTAATGGAGAGTTCACAGTATTCCGTGGCGGCTGGAGTGATTGCACATTTTTCTGCAATTTGTTTTAATTCATTGTACATACATGCCATTGTCAGACGGGTCTGTAATAGTAGAGTTAGTTCCTTTTCTGTCATCTGTTTAATGGGAGCCGTCCAATAGAGTTACCAGAGTTCCCGTAATCAGGAAGAAATTCAATTATTTAACATCTGTCTGTAAAATGTTCATGTTCTCATTGAGCATTTAAGCAGATTGAAAAAGTCACATGAAACTGATTTACAAAAGGTCTTTTTAGTGAGTCCAAATTCCTGAATCTTCCAACATTACGACATCTTTCAGGACTAAATGATTATTTTTAGTATTGGCGTTATTTTCATAATAGTTTTGCAATCTCTCCTCTAATGTGTTTTCACATTGATGATGAGAAAAGAAGGACGTGGTCATTAAGTGTAGAAACACCGTCTTTACTAGAACAATAAAAATTCCTCCTCCGAACTAATGATTTCATTCTCCCACCCTCTCACTGGCTGATTCAGACACTGACAGTACTTCCTCTGTGTTTCCTCAGACACAAAGGCTCATGTTTCATTCAGAGGTTCTGTATCTGCCGACATGGTCCTCTGCATTACCCTCGCTAATCTATCCACAACCATGTACTTACAATGTTGGAAATAGTGGAGCAGCACAGAAATGTATGCTCTCCATCCTTTAATAGATAAGGGTTTTGGTTGGAGCATCGCAACCTCATGTGCTGTCTGTGCTGCCATAACTCTGGTGTCCGGTGTTTTCTTTTCACAGAGCAGATCTGATACAGTCTAATGTCGTAATCACAATGCAGCCATTCCAGTGATTGATACTTCCCGCAAAGCCTTCTGGGACGCCATGTTTTTGCAGGAGAAAAAAAAGAGTGAACAGTTTTGTTTCTCCAAATCAAAAACAAATGGAGATGGATGGAAATTGTAGAGGGATGGAAAGGGATCACTACTTTTGTGGTTCAGTGTCAGCCACAAGGTCGCATACCAGAAATCAGGATCCCCCACAGTTCAACAGGCTTTTTTTGTTTTGACGGCAGCACATTTTAGTGCCGTTGATTTTGCCATAATCATGGAAATTGGCCAGTTAAAAATGCCTTAGCGGCTCCGCCTGGTTAAATGCTTTCACTCACAGTGCCATGAACTCACCGTTTCCAAGTATTTCCTTCTATTTTTTTTTTAATCACACAAAAGTCCAAAAAGCCAGTAAGCTAAAAGCACAATGCATGACAAGCCCCAAATCCACGACATGCCATGTAGAAACAATGCCTTGTAGCATAATGTGACTTTGGGTTGAAACTTAACCACTCTAGCATGCCATACTGTGGCATTTTTCATTGTACCCAAGAGACATTTGACCAATTACCTCGTTAAGTCATGTGTCTCCTTAACTGATTGGTTTGGTGAGAGAGGCAGACAGGCAGAAAGAGAGAGAGAGGGAGTGAGAGGATAAGAGAAAATCAAAAAAAGGGACGAGAGCAGAGGGCGAGAGCGAGGGAATGTGACTGTTGCGTTGTATAATGAGAAAGCTATGGACTCTTTTTCAAAGTATCCAAAACAGCATTCAATAGCTACCAGATGGCTGAGGGAAAATATAGAGAGGGAAATTGACTACCTCTAAGCATTTTCTCTTAATTATACTGAGGCTGTTATATCCTTAATACCACAAAGGCTCTATTCCTTTACAACTTATTCTAAAATGGGAGTATAAGAGCAGTTAAAAGTGCCATCAGGTACTTTAGAGCAAAGTGATTAGTTGAAAGAAATAACAGAATATGGCACACACGAACTGGTGCTCTTTTAAAAGTCAGAGCAATAATGTGCTTTGAATAATAATGTCTCCATCAATGAGTTAACACCATTGTTCTGCAGCTAAATGTGCTAATATTTTAATACACTGCATATATCAGTTCTAAAGTGCCCCATTGGGTGAGGTAAAAACCTTCTCAACCTCCATCATAACTTCTTTGTCCTCTTAATATGCGGAGCGATGAAGGTGAAGGTGTTTTCATCACAGCGCTTTGTGAAAGTGTTGAAGCATTGACAGTGTTAAGAGGTAATTTCCACTTCCTTGTAGTGTGTGCCACTGTGCCCTGGCAGCTGGGGTCAGGGCTGGTGGGAGCCAATGACAGGACTCAGAGGGATGAGGTCAGAAGTCAGAAATGGCAAGAGAATCTCTTGGGTGTCCCACATATGTCATCAAGGGTCCTGTAAGGCCAACACTTTGCTGATAGATTGACACTTGAGCAGAGAAATTGTTTTTAAGGAAGTGCTGAGTCGCTGACAGAGAGACCCCGCCGTCAGGGTGACACATCTCCTCAACGAAAAACCCTCGCAGCTGAACAACGAAGGCAAAGTATGTAAGAACTATTTTTCTTGCAATCTCTGGTGTGCTTTTAGGAAGTTCCTCAAATCTAGGTCACGCACAAAAGGCAAGAATCTTACCCTACTATGACTGATTTGATCAGATGTGTGGACCTTCTAAACTATGTTAAATTACCCACAGTGCTTGCCTTGTTGTCTCGTCACAGCAACTGCTATGTGGCGCTCCAATTGCTCCTGGCTGCCAGGCTGGCGGTGTTAACGAGTTTGCCCTCCACCTTGTGTTGCAAACTCAAGTCAATTACCCCAATTAATCTGGCAGGAGAATGGAATGGAGATGGAGATTGTTTTGCTTGATACAAAGTAAACACCGTCTCCTTCCCTTTAGCGTTTGCACACATTTCTGTTAATGAGTACAGATCGCTGCATTTTTGCCCATTTGGGCAGGATAAATGTGCACATTAGGTAGATGGAGATTATACCATGCATTACGTTCTGGCAAGATATGTACAAAGCTTGTTTAGACTCGGAGTTCCAAAGCTCTCCTGTGGCATTATCAACTGCAGACAAAGCAAATGGGTGAAGACAGACTTTTAGAATTACTTGGTTACAGATGGAGAGGATCATATCTTCAAAGGGACAGAAATACAGTTTGGTTGATGCAGAGCACTTTTACGAGAATGGCGTGTTTTAAATCATCTTCCACGTAAGAAGAGCAAAAGAATGTGGCGCTATAAAAAATGGACATAAAAAGTGGATGCGAGATGAATGAAGGAGATATGAACCATGCTGCTGAGAAACATTTCATGGGTTTTGCTGCTTAGTTGGTGCTGGCAGTCCTGAGCGTTTCACTGGCTGCATTTTCACTGTGCCGTACACTGTCCCAATGAATACCAGGGCCCCGTTAGGCCATGTGGACTGTGTCAGCCACCGTAAGGTGACCAGCTGGTGGTTTATTAGGCAGGGCATTCTCTCAGCCGCTCTCGTTAAACTCCTGAACCTTTCTTGTAGGCTCGTACCTGCATTTGACAATGGACCCAAATTTGCTGATAGGCTGACATCTCAAGCACAGACCATGTGGCAACGATGATAAACCTGAGGGAGATGGATTAAAGCTCCCAGTGACCAGGAAAGGAGGTTTTAAGCTTCAAGACATCAGAGTTATATTCAAAGTGTTATCCAGCATATGAGCTCTGTATGCTTATGACTACAAAAACAGACTCGCGCTTTGACATTCATGAAATATATACTTCATAGTACTGCTTTTTAGATGGTTTGTTCTCGCTATAAGCCATTACTCATGTATTATTAAACCCGGTGAAGACATTTGTCAGCAAACTAAAACTTGATATTCCTCTCTTGCTGTTTGCTTACCCACATTTCACAATGTAATGCCATTTTGTATTTCCAGCATGATATTATCTGTCAAACATTCCATGAAAAACAAAAAACCAAGGAAATGTAGGTATTGCAAAAGACGTCCTAGAAAAGACCTCTGCTGATAAATCTTAATGCTCCGGGTACGAGGTAATTTCACATCACATAGACACACAACTGTGTCTTCATTATTCCAAACTGCTCACACTCTCCTGGCTTCTCTGAAATATTTAAAATATTCCTGATGAAGAGATCGGTGGGAAAAAAACCTCCAATTTCATGACCTTTGGTCTCCCTCTATGCACTCAACTCTCTGGACTTCTGAGAAAAGTGCCAGTTTCCTCAGCTGTTCCTGGGTTTCTGGCCATCCGATAAGCTTATCCGGCTGGCTCATTCCCACCTCCCCTACTCTCTGACCTTTGTGCTCTCAGTGTAATTGCTTCTGAGTTTGATGGACCAGTGTCTCACCAGTGACCAGTGAAGCTGAGGACGTCTCACTGCAGCTTGTGATATCAGCTAGAAGTCTTCGTCCTCCTCCCCAAAATCCTCCACGTTAGCGTTGGTGGTAAAGGAAGTAGTCATCTGCTAAGGAAATAAAGTCTCTGTTATGCAGTCCCACAAAACTCTGGTTTTCATTTGCACTCGGGATAAGTGCAAGCTCTCCATCAGGCACCTTTTAGCAGCACTTATGGTGCATAGTTACTGTATGTGCGCCTATGCGGATTTCTGCTTAATACAGATGTCAAAAGCCTTGTCCCTCTTGTTGTGATCAAAAACATAAGAAACTCTGCTATCCATTTTAAGAGTATGTTTTTGTTTTTCGGCCGATGGAAGCTATGCCAAGCCAAAGGATCCCTCCCAGCCTTCTGTACCAAATGTCTTTCCATCGAAAAACATAATGTGAAGTGCATGATTACATTTAAGTGACAAGATTGAGGTAATTAGCAAACCAGATAATGGGACAAAATACAGGCTTATGAATTGGATCACATACATTCTGATTCAAAGCATATGCTGGCAGAGTAGCAAAAAGCCAAACAATGTTCACAAAGAAAGAAAAGAAAAACACAAGAACATCTGATCCAGTTCGGAAACTAGAACACTTCTTCCTGCTTTATCTCTTGTTTTGGAAGTTGAATAAAAACGTAACATCCCAGACATCCAGGGCTCCATCAACAGAACTTTTAACTGCAAGATTTATTCGAAGAGCAGAGTTTGTAGGGCAGTGAACAGAGATAGACAGGTTGATTGATGTGCAGGCTCTGAGTGATGCACGTGCTGAAAAGAGTTTACCCTGTCTGACTCCTGAGCTGCCCCTGAGCCATGGTGGTGACGGACAGGAGGGCGGATGATAGATGAAGATGTACGACTGCAGATAGACCATCAGATTAGTGGTTTGTTATATCTGATGTTATGGTGTAATCAATCCCTTTCATCCCCTCCTTGTCCCCCACATGACGGGGTGGATCTGCTATCTCTAAATGTCCGGCCCAATGAAGTCCAGGCAAACAGTGAACTGAAGAAGTGTGCAATCACAGAGCTGCGCCATTATATTCCTGCTTTTCATCTCAATCTTAATTCTTTCCCCCTCAATGCAGTAATGGAAGACAGTCTTTAAGTTTTTTTTGCTGGTTCGTCACACATCTTTAGGTGATTATTTCCTCTTTTTTTTTTAAACTTTTCTGTTAATGGGATGTGATCTATTTGAGGGATTCGCATAGCAATGGGGGTGCTCTCAAGTCTTGCCAGCTCTGTTATTTCCCTCATGGAGATGAGTTAATTGCTATTGGTACAGTTATAGTGTGCAGGACACAACATACACAAGTGAAATGTGTGAGGCACATGTTGGGGGGGGGGGGGGGGGGGGGGGGGTTTGAGACAAACACATAGAGAAAAAAACCCCCCCCCCAAAAAAAAAAAAAAAAAAAAAAATAAAGAGAG
>JAPZDV010000021.1:12933307-12951075 GCA_029814665.1 Acanthurus lineatus | reverse complement strand
CCCCCCCCCCCCCCCCCCCCCCCCCCCGCCCCCCCCCCCCCCCCCCCCCCCCCCCCCCCCCCCCCCCACCCTGGGCGCCAGACAAGATTGGAAAGCTGCCCCAGCCACCTACATTAACATATCCACAAGATTTAGCATGGCTGGCAAAAACCCAGATAAACACAAAATTAATTAAAATCTAAGTGGAAAGCTTAAGTATTCGGTCTTAAAACTGTCACTATGCAACTTTCTAGGGAGGGAAACAAACAAAAAACACCAAACAGCCTCTGAGAAAGTTTTTGAGTTTAACTCATTATCTAATAGAGCTCGCTAATGTAGCCAATTTGATCCTGTTACTGAAGGTTTTATATCTTACAAGCATACATTTATATTTATGCTGTTTTAATGACTAATTCCGGAATTTGAACCTACATATATTCACCTGTCTGATAGGAAAAGACGTAGGGGAGTGCACTGAAAGCAAAAGCTCCGGTGATTATTGTCCTCAGCCAGAAAATTCACTCTGTCAGCATTCGAAATACACAAAGGCTGACAAAGCCATGTTTTCCATGAGATAAGTCGCTTCTGTCTCCCTTAACACATGAGGACTGCACCCAAAAACACGCTGGTGAGTTCAGCCAATTAGCGTCTTTTTCCGAGACTCGGGGCTGTGCCTTTGACTCTGCTGTCAGAGTTGTAGTTGCAGGGTGCTACAGACCTACATCTGGCAGCCATGACAGGTAAAAGAAGAATTAAACACTATTCCACCATCAGCACTAATGGGAATAAATGGCACACCTGAGCCAGCTAACAACAAACCACATCCTGCTTAGAGCACCCGAAGGTTCCTGTCAGTCCTGGGTCCTAAACGATCCTTACACTGAAGAAAAAGCAAAGTGAAATGTTTATGTTATGAAGAAGTAACTTTATTTGCTTGATTTGCAGAAATGGAGAGAAGCATCTTGTACTTAAGCTTTGCTGGGGGTGAGGGGGGGTGGAGGATGGCAATGTTGACAGTAGGAACAGCTTCATTTATTTGTAGACATGATCTAGTTTTTCCTGGCATAAAGTCTTGGGGGAATTTGGTCAAAGTGGGCAACATATTTGACTTAAATCATGGCAGTGACTTGTAGTAAGATTAGCATAACGTAGCAGAGCTAAGTGAGATCACATGGAAGAGAGACTCACAGTCACTGAGGTTTGGAAGTGCCATCCTAAGGTGATGACAGTGTAAAACAGCTTGTTGTATTTTGTGGTGTGGGAAAACTCTCCTCATGGCTCAACCAAACTGTGTGAATTGATTCTCTCTCTCTTTTTTCAAAAAATAAAAAAGATTCAAATGAAAAACAAAAGTGAGGAAAGGAGGGAGTTAAAGAGTAATAAGAAAAGGGAAGCGCTCCTGTGGTGCGCACTCAATTTGCTGCTTCCCATTTATCTCCGGCAGCAAATGCTTCACCTCTGATCAACTCTGAACTTTCATTCCACAGGTTTTTTTTATTATTATTATTTTTTTTACTTCCTCTCTTATTATTTAACTCTGATGATTTGAACCTGTGGAAATATGCAACCACATGATCTGTCTGGGGAAGATATTTCTGAATTCCTCTGCCTGTTAAGATAGCTGAAAGCAAATTTTAATTGCTTCAAGAGATGATGTGGGCTTTATTAAAAAAAAATAAATTAAGTGTAATTTCAGTGAAGTGGAGGTTACATCACTTCACATTTTAATTTCAGCACTAACTGAATCCTGAGTATTCTGTTAAAACACACTTGGTTGCCCATTCCATCTCCCTTTAGAGATACCACTGGGATCCCTCTCTTTTGGGTAGTAGAGCAAATGATTCACTTGTAATTATTAGTTTCTTTGCTCAAAATGGTTTACTCGTTAAATGACCGGTAGGGTTTGGAGCTTTATAACTACAGGCTGCATATTCTGTGGATGCATACAAGATGAGCTCAGTTTTATAAGGAGAAAAAAGAGAAGTGGAATGTAAAATAACCATGCTTTCCTTTTCTTCATGCCTTTATAATTTGGAAATCCCTGGACAAATTTACGGATGAATTAAGCTACTAAGTCTTCCTGACTATGGGTAGAAGATTTTGATTTCAGGAAAATATAGCAACAGGATAATTTCCTGACAAAAATTAAGTGTAAATAAAAATTAAATAATTTTTTTTCTGTCACTCTCAAACTCTTCCGTGAATAACTGTGACATGGAGAGCTGATGATCTACATATTTAATTTGGCATATCCTTTTTCCTCCCTTTTTTTAGCACTGGAGGTCCTTCCTGTTGCAATCCCCCCAAATTTTCCTGGACTTGAGGCCAGCAATCTGTAATGTTCTGGCTTGTGCATCGCTGGTAGCTGTGGAGAAACATACGGACAAGAGGAGGTGGGGATCTCTGATCAGTGAACAACCTGCTCTGCTACCTGAGCCACATTTACAAATTCATAGCCATCCCTATTAAAAAATACGTTAATCACAATTTTATTAAGACCAGACCTCTTTGTTCAAATTCTTAACTACAGTGTTTGAAAGTAATTAAATACATTTACTCCAATACTATGTTCGCATTTGAATGCAAGACTTTTGTTACACTGTTTTTTGGTATTTTGAACTCTTTCACATTAGAACATAAGCTCTTATCTTTAGAGCCACCTGACCTGACCAGACATGCATCACATCAGCTTCACTAAAATGGAATTAAACCAATCAGTGACATCCAAAAAGTAACAAATTTAATATTTTAAAAGCTTGTGTCCAACACTTTTGGCAGACATTTGTTGTGCTAATAGAAATCTATTTATCGGTCCATTATCTGTACCTGCCCATCCATTTGCAGGCTGCTGGATCCGATCCCAGCTTACACTGGGTGAGCAATGGTGTGTCTCCCTGGATAGGTTGGCGTTCCCACAGTGCTAACCAATGAATTTAACACTGGGGTGTTCAATCGAGCCCCATTCTGATCAAACTTTCCCTCTGAAATTAATTTTATGACATCCTAAATGAAGACATTAAGTTCAAATGAAGTATTGTAGGAGGAGAACTGAGATGGAAGCGGAGTTGGTCTTATTTGGCAAATCGTGCTGAGAAAATAAGTTGGCGCAAGGGATTTATATTAAACATGCCTCCACACCCCACCTTCCAGCCTTTAGCTGTATGCGCTGCATTAGCCCCAATAATCAAATCCACATGTGAGAGCTTTGAAAGAGGTAAAGAGGGGATAGACTGGTAGAAAAACACAGGATGGAGAACAATGAGGAACTGGAAGAGTGCCTGATAAAGAGATAGAGGGAGATTGGTTTTAGAGAAATATGAGTGTGTCTTATTAGAGAAGTGGTTGGACTGTGAAAGGAGAGAGAGAGAGAGAGAGGATTGGGAGAGGAGGAAGAAAAGCATGGGAGGCAAGAGGGAGGAAAATGGGCGTGTAAGAGGGGAGGTCTGAGAGGAACGAGAGATCCTGAAAAGAGGGAGAGAGAGGGAAAAGTGCTTGACAGGAGAGAGGGGGAGCTGGAGGACTATGACTGGAGAAGTATTCACACTGCAGCTCCAAGTGTCCTATTTCTGATCCCCTTTCTGTCACGTCTGAGGCGGATCCGATGTTTTCCTTTTAGCTGCGTGAGAGAGAAACCACTCCTATAAGACAAAGACGTTTATTAATGCTCAACAGCACAAGAAACCAAAAAAACATTAGAAATCTGTGGAACACTCCTGTCTTAATGCACACACTCCAATGCGTCTCAAGTCAGTACTTTTCCTCAGGCAGCAGTGGAGGTTAAGCCGCAGGAAGTCCACTTTATCGCTAAGGGAAAGCCTGGCAAAAGAAAGTGAATACCAAATAAAACTCAGTGCTTGACACAGCTCCTAATTATTTAATTTTACAACTTCTAGGCTATACAATTCACATACACAATGTACTAATTGTTTAGAAATAATGTTTATTATTTAATCCGTCGTTCAACAGAAAATCGATCACCAACTGTTTTAATAATCAATAGTTTTTGTTTTTGTCTTTCTTTATACGCATAGCTAGATGCCAAACATCTTAACTTTGATTTTCTGTTTAATATATATAATCATATACGAAAAATATCTGGGATATAAGTATATGCTTTGTTGGTCTGAAATGTGTAACTGAGGCCGTCTCCTTGGTTTTGAGATATGTGATTGCATTTTTTCACATTTTTCTATTTTACGTGCCATATAATTAATAAAAGATAAATAACTAGAGGATTGAAAGGTAACTTTATCTTATCAGTGAAGGTTAGTGCATCACTGTGTATGGAGTCCTCTTGAAAGTCACTGGCATGTTTGGCATATTTGGCTTGAATGTGTGGCTCAACATGAATTGAAAGGAGACTTCCTGTGTGCAGTTTAAAGCAATTTTCTGTTGTAATTATAAAAAATAAGAACTTTCTATAGCCAAAATTCTAAAAGCTGTTCAATTGGTGCAAGTAATAAGTCTGTACAAGGATATAAACCGTGCAAATGATCCCTTAAAAGCACAGGTTGTGAAATAATGATTCAGCCTGCAGACATTAAGAGTGTGCAAAGTGAAAGCAGTGACTAGAAGACTGTGTACGCTAAAAAAAAAAAAAAAGAAAAAAGGGGGGGGTTTGCAGTGTGGTTGAGGAGTGGTTTCAATTAGCCTCCTTTCACTATAGGCCGGAATATCTATAAGACTGGCAATAATGTGTTTTTCTTTCATAGTTTCTTGTAGCTGTAAAACGCTCTGTTGTCTCTATTAAATGGCTTTAATTTTTATTGGTGAGTGGTAAGCACAAATCCGTGTGAACACTTCGCTGCATTTTTTCATCGTAACTAGCAAAAAAAGCATCATATTTACACAACTTATATATTATCATTCAAGACTTAATAGTTAGAAATTCTTTTTTCATTCTTATTCTATTCAAAAGACACACATACATGCCTTAATCTCACAAAGTAAGGACAGTAATAATCTCTCACACTGATAGTAGATAACAGAGTCATTCGTTACAGTAGGCCGCAGTTAGAGGAGTTTTATCCACCTTGAAAGAAATCCAACCCCTCATCTGGAAGTTCAGCCTTTGCTTGGTCATTTTTTGAGAGATACAAATGAGTACAGTGTTTGGTTTGGGATAAGCAGACTCTCTCTTATCGTGTCCTTTTCCTGGAAGAGTGAGATATACTGGAGATGATGGATCGCAGTTAATTTAAGTTTAAAGAGTGTTAAGCCACCTGACTCCATTCTCACATGTACGTGAGATTGATGATTGCTAGCCCACCTCTGTGCGAGGATTTATAATTTGTCATACAGTTTAAGCTCCACTAATTTACTGATAATGCTTGCCAGACCAGTTTAAATAATCAAATGCATGCAATCTGACAGTCGTAGTACAACTTGCAGTGCTAACCCCTGCTTTTTCCTTTAATAGTACCAGTGGGGCTGACTTCATTTTGGAGTGCTAGAAATAACTTACACGCAATAAAAATATATTGTTGTCAGTTTCTGATGCTTTCTTTCTCAGACACTATATGGGTCAAGTGTAAGATAAATTTAGAGTCCTGCGTATGATCTTCCTGCCTGTTGGTTGGTGAAAATGGCTGGAAAAGACTGATCGTGGATGTCTCGTGAAAATGACCTCTTAGGTGTTGTGATTGTGTGGGAGAGTCTGGATCACTTAGTGCTAATCCATCTGAGAGTCATCTGTGCTTTTCTCTCACTCCCCTTTGACCTTTCTCAAGCTCTCTGGTCCCAAATCCATTGCCGGTAAAGGAGCCTGAGGAGGGGAGGGGAGAGCGGGAGAGCAAACGTTCTCCTCTGACTGTTTCCTGTGGTTCTGAGTGCGCGTAAACGTTTCCAAGCCTCAAGGTCTCACAGGGCTTTTTCGACAAACACTGGAGGGCAAGCACATTATTTGTTTCTGAATGACCACTAAAAGAGAAAAGGCAATCGTTTAGCAAACTAATAGCTACCAGAGGGGCCGTCAAATACTGTGAGAAACGCAGAGTCAAAGAGCACTGACATCACTTTTCTGCTTAATTTGTTACAAATCCTGTCCCATCTGTACAACACTGTAAAATGCCCATCTTTTGTCATAGGAGTTTGGTGTGTTTGAAGGACAAGGGCAGAGTGAAAATGACACCGTGGATGACCCGCCTGATAAATGTCTGCAGTGTTCGCAGAAGGGGCTTTAGTGGCGGAAAAACAGGACAGGAAGATAATTGAGTGGTAAGCATAGCTGGATATTCTGTGATGGGCCCAGGGGCTTTGAAATTAGGTCACTCTTTGACACCTAAGAGGGAGGCCGGGGCCAGTTGTGTGAGATGAGATCCTGTTGAGGGCCGCATCAGGCAGGAAAGGGGAGCAGGGAGTCGGTATGCGAAGATGATGGCTTCAGTTAAGACGGCTGCCGGCCACCCCTGACCCCCTCCTCTGTGCCATGCATGTGGGGAGAAAGAAAAGCGGATTTGAAGAAGTATTGGTGAGGAAAAGTTGAGGGTGGGGGGCTTGTGTTGAGAATCTGGTGCGGCGCAAGACAACGTCTCCATTTAGTGCAGCCAAAAAACAGCTGCTTGAACATGTTCCCCCACAGTAAGCCCCCGGAGACAATGTCCCATGTACACTTCAACAAGATATGTTGCATTATTACCTCCCCACCCACCCATTTCCACGCATGCACAAGATGGCTACTATTTTATATAGTTTAGAGATGCTGATTTTTCTGTAATGTGGCATCCGCCCGCCCCTTGATGAACCACATCTTCCTGGCCACATCACAAACCTTCTCACTTCCTCGCTTATACTCGCACGCTCATAGAATTTCTCAATTCACTTTCTGCAACCTCTAACCTTTTCATCGCTGCGCAGAAACTGAATTCCAGTCATCAGCTGCTAGCGAACAGTGAACAAACGGGGCCGTGGACCACCCCTGCACTCCTCAGCTCTCCTCCTGAGCCCCCAGTGTCTTACACAAATAAACCAACACAGATTTAATGACGACGAGCTTCGGGATCTTTTTCACCCTCTCTATCAAAGGATCAAATACTTACAAAGTGCCTGCACATGTGGGGTTCTACACAAAAATGCGTGCGTTAATGTCAATTTTTCTGAGTTTAAGCGCACCATGTGTTCACTCCGTGGTGTAGTTCCAGATAAAACGGCAAACACACCGCAAAGATTGCCGTCATTATATGCAGAGCTTCCAAAGATCTGCACAATGAATTTATGTCCCTATATTTAGCTGCTCAAAGTTTGCTTAAGATGAAAATTACTCACAATAAATCACAAATTTAATTTAGGTACAATCCACAAAAATGTGTGTGTGTGTGTGTGTATGTGTGCACATTAGATTGTATAACATGCAGTATGTGTTTGTGTAAATGTGGATTATTGTAAGTATGGCATACAACTTGTGTGTTTGTGTGTGTGCGTGTGAGATATATAGAGGTTCCAGTGATTAATTTCAGGCTTTCTTTTTATACCCCTCCAACAGCTGTTTATTTTCAGAACCAGTTTACAATCCAAGGAGGATTGAGGTCTTCTAACATAAACCAGGGAGTTTAATAAAGATGGATGCTTGCTTTTACATCCCTCAGCACTGATGGTTTTTCTTGTTGATTTTCACCCGTCCAGTGGGAATACGTACAGCGTATATTTCAGCACATCTTTGAGATGAACACTTGCAGTAAAGCAAAGCGGAATCACTGACCCACTCCAAACTGTTTACATAACTTAATCATCACCCTGGCTGATGTGGCATGTAAAGTTTGCGCTGTTAGGACTGAGTTGGACTATTATTTCAGGCCAGCTTAAGTACTGGGCATATTAGAAAGAGGCTCTATTCATTCATAATAGCAATCCCACCCTCGTAGCTTCTGTATTTTCAGTCCCTTGTCAACAATGTTGTGCTCAACGAGGACATTAAATTCATTATTCAGCTTGGACTACATTTGCAATTCTCATTCATTTTGAATCTAAAATGTAATCAGTATCTCTAAATAGTGAATGTAGCAACCAATTTCCTGAGGTTAAAGTTGACATTTCAGATTCCAAATAAATTTAAGGTGTGTTTTACACAATGGTAAACAGATGTTGCTCGCACGAACTTTTCTGAATGCTTTTCAGTTATGCAAATGTGACATAAAAATCTGCATATTCATAAAACCCAAATTTTCCACCGTGGTATGACCTAATTCTTATGGATCACAGATAACAAAATAATTATGCTGAAGCAGATGTGGGCTAATGTTCTGTGTTCTTGCGCGTATTCCAAAAGCATTTGAGGTATTCCCCCCTTTCCCTGTCCCACCAACTTAAACTCCTCTTCTCAGGTTCAAGTGCAGCTTTAAGTGATGCTTGTGCATAATTTAACTCCCCAAACCACATATCAATACGGTAACTGCATGTTTATGTCGGAAGCAATTAGCTCTGAAATTGTTTGGGTTGGGACTGATGACAGAAGCAGAGCGTGTAATCGAAGCAACGGGGAGGGGTGATTTACACTGGTCAAGACGACCTCAACTTGTACAGGAAGTGAATACTGTTTTGAGGTCAGCAAGCCACGAGGCACCTACTAGACTTTCCTTATGAAATCCATGTGAGTGGCTGGTGTGAAGTGTGTGTGTGTGTGTGTGTGTGTGTGTGTGAATGTTTCTGAGGGAGGGCCAATTAAAGCTAATCACAACACCCACGATAGCAGCAGTTAACGACGGCGTGAGCGCTGATACGCTTTACAGAGCTTAGCTGGTGGTCCTCGGCCTTTTGTAAGCGAACAAATGAAATACTGCACTCTTTCATCACCCACATGATGGAATACTTGTGGGATATTCTGAAAGAGGGGGCTCCTAACATACACCATCATTCAAAAGATTAGATTATGTTGACGTTATTCTTCTTTCCTTTAATAATGTTTTTTTTCAACGTAGATAAAAACATTTTATTTCAGAAACTGAATCCATTCTAAACTTTTAAAAATAGTTTTAGCCACAAAAGAAGATTAATTAATCATATGAAATTCAGATTTAGTAGATGTTCCCACAGTGTTGTATGACAGTGAAGATTACTGTTGTAACCACATTTTTTCCAGGAGAAATATTTTTAATTCTGAATTTGTGGGTTTTTTTTCAGAAAAGCACATGTAACCTAAGGTCAGTATTGACCCACAACAGTGCCTGCATTTGGGCTCTGAATACTTTGGGAAACAAATAAATCCTTATTATAGATTTTGCTTTAGGCCCTTTGCGGTCTACTCAGTGGTAAGATTGAAAAGGTTTAAACTGATGTTTGTCAGTCCATAATACCTTCAGCAGATATTCCGTGATCAAGTTTCAAGAAACTAACCATAAACTTTCCTTTTTTTTTTTTCAAAACAGGAACCTCTTTATATTAAAATCTGCATGGATCTTAATGTTAAAACTCTCAATTGTTTTACCAATGACTTGTGATTCCTTTCATCCTTATTGAACTGTTGCTCAGAGGCATCTTTGTCTCTTTCTGTCCTCCTAGTTGTCAGTCTGGTCGAACCATTACACATCTTTTTGTGCTTCATGTCGAAAACACAACTTTTTTTTGTCTTTGCAAACCATTTATACAAAATATAATCTCTTTGTAAAAAAGCCTTTATACACTTACAGTAAAAGCATGAAACATATTAATAATGAAGAGTCTGACTGTACAAAATGAAGCTTTTGTGGCAAACAGTTTTAAACTTTTGAATAGCATTTTATTTAGAAGATTTCACAATATTTTCTGGATGAGCACTGGGCCATTTTTGCAAAAACATGACTCTAGTTTGTAGTGGCACAGTAAGAGAAGTATTAAATAAATGTCAACATATTAAATAATGTGGGAATGAAATTATTCTCATGTAAAAAATCCCAAAAATAAGCACTCAGTTTTCCTAGAAAAATAACATTGTACTAAATGTTGATGAAGTTGACTATATAATGGAGTTAAAGTGCTGAAGCAATCAAAGCCTTTGCAGTTATAATGTTTGAAAATATCATTTTTCTTTGGTTTCAACCTCATTACAAGCGTATTCTTTGCTGTCTGAGACCATTTGCCAGTGTTGTACGCACACGTCGTCAGCGGCGGTGGTGAGTAGTGATGCTTTCCAGAATATGACTGACTGCTGACACGCACACACACACACACGCACACACACAGACACACACATGCAGACACTCACACATAATCACACGACCGCAAACTCAGACCCTTTTTCTGTCACACATGTACACTAATTTTTACACACATTCTCAAGCCCACACAGGCACACACCCAGACCCCCATGTCAAACTGTGCCATCGGCAGTGGAAATATGGAGCATATTTTCAAGGCGCTCACCGTGTCCTCAAGGAGAAATCCATTTCAAATGTTTCCAACCTCATTGATTCTGAAAGACGAGCCAAGCCAACAGTTGTGTTTTGTTTATCAGTGAGTGATATGATCGCTCCAACTTTAAAATCGACTCACATAGCATGCAGCCAAGGCCAAAGGAGGGGATCAGACACCGGTTGAAAGAGCAGTGAGCCAAAGGCGGACTGGGGGGTGGGGCTGTGTGTGAATACAATTATTGTGTTATTATTGCGGAGGCAAGATAGCAATAGCCTTTCACTTTAGTAATTGAATCCAAGAGAGAAGCTAATTGGTTTTCAAATGAAGCATTAAGAAACAAAACCAAGGACTTTGGATAACAAAAGAAAGTGTTTTGGGGTGCAGGGGTGGGGAAGAAGTGATTAAAAAAAGACAAGACTAAAAGAAAAGTGTCACATTGGAAAGATAATTTGTAATGAAAATTAAAAACTCTAATAATCAAATGCACAACATGAACTGACACTGCTGATAAGAAAATATAAGGGACTTTGGTAAGACAAAGTTGCTCATGGCAAAAACTAGCTTTTAGGCTTCTTTTTTTACATGACTACTGACAAAATGCCAAGTAAAACACAGTCGAACCCAAACTGTATTTACAGCATTAAGGCAGAAAAAGAAAGTCCATCTGTCCGGCAGTCTTCGGTGTAACTGCAATTGTTAGTTGCCCTTCACTAATCAAGTATGTCTGCCGATAGCCAGGCTTTTGATCCTGACACAGGCGTTTACAAAGTCAGCAGCGTGTGTGGGCCGCAGCCACAGCTAAGCTAGACACGGACACGCACGCACTCACACACACACACACATGTACACGCATTCACACACATCCACGTTAGCCAGGGTCTGCAGCCACGGAGGCACCTTCCCACAGTAACTGCACAGCACATGTTGTTAGCTTCATGACTTGTAGCTCAATCAAGGAGCTGTTTGGTTTTTTTTTTTTTTTTTTGAAAGCTAAGTCAGATTTCCATGCAAGCGTGAATGGCATGTGAGCTGCATTTGTTGTATTCATCAGTTGGTGCAAGTTAGCCTCTCTACTGTAAAATCTATACTCAATTACACTGCCTCTCCGGTTCTTAATCTTTGCATTAAGAGCCTTTAAGGAGTATTTTTTTTCATTACTGCTAAAATGCTTTTTTTCCTGATAGTCCAATTTATTTAAATCTGACTTTCTGACCTCTGTTGCTGTACTTCCTCCACATGCTGACACAGAAGTGTAGACTGTTCCCACCATCACAGTGAGCACAATGTGGAGTTTTGTATTTGCAAGTTTAATAGACCTTTTATGCACTGGTGTTCAGTCCAGTTATTGTTTGGTAAAAATCTCTGGCACTGATTGTTAAGCTCCCTCCAGACACTTCACACTTCAACTTAACTGACAAGTAACTTTATTATCACTGAAAGTCTGAGATAGGTGGTTCAGTCTTTTTATTCCAATATGCAATAACAAATTAACGGTCCTGTGTCAAGGTCTAGCAGATGACAAAACAACAAAAACATTGTTAATTAAAAGTTATGCTTATTAATTTTGTCACACAGTATGTGGTATAAAATGAAATTTGATACTGTAAAAAGTTTTTTTTAATCAAAAACCACAAAAGTAAGAAAAAAAAACTATAGGGAAAGAAACACAATCTTTCCATCCTTCATGAGATGCATCTCAGATCTTTCATGATGGAAAAGTAAATAGCCACTTGCACTTACTCAATCCAGATTCCATCACAGATTTTCGAGGTTATCTGAGACAGAGGAGATTTTTAGAATCGGGGGGGGGGGGGTTGTTAAGACACATGTGGTGATAGTAACCGTGCCTTTTTCATCTTTATGTGTGGTGTTACTCATGGAGGATCGGCCGGGGCACACATCCACATGCAGGAATGATAACAAGAGGACCACTCAGACATCAAAGTGCAGGCGTTTATGCTCTGCTGAATTACCACAAAGCAATGTTGGTTGTTTCTAAATTCAGCCCCGAGGTTACACAAAAGAATGCTAGTAAAAGTACCAGTCAAATTAAAATATGCATCCTTATATGGAGATGCATTTGTTGTTTCAGGTTACTGTGTCACAGTTACTGTGCTTTGTGGAATTTCATGGATCCAAACCCAACCTCTTCCAGGCAATTTGGAAAACATGTACATAATCTACTTGATGTCATGCACTGATTTCTGAAAAGCCATTGTGCTGTCGCCATCTTGGCAGTACCCGACTCTGTCTTACACCCAGCTAATCCAAAAACTGGACAGACAGGTGGAGTGTGGGTGGAGCTTCTTGGACAGTCCAATACTAAATTAACTGTGGGTGTCTCGTGAAAAGTTCTACAATGGGGCACCCGCATGGTAACGTGGTCTGAAGGTCAAGCTCAGTGACTCAAATTAGAGGTGACATAGACAGACAACAATTAGCTGTCAACTCAGAGCAGCTAAGCCCTTAATTAAGCATAATCTATATGTGTTTATATGAGCTAAACAAGTGGATGATCTAAAACTCTCTCTTTTTAACTTCCTAAATGATGTCACAGTTTGGAAATGGCTCTGCAGGCCATAAGTGTGTTTTATTCCAGGCTGTAAACATGTTTATTTCTGCTGTTTGGCATTTTATTATAGTGGTCTGTGGGGTGTGACTTGCTTTTTGCAGCCAGCCTTTTGCAGCCATTTGTAGAACTTCAGTTTTTTGGCACTCTCACAATGGCTTCATTTCTTAGGCTGGGATGTTGCTGCTTGATAGTTTCTTGTCAGCAACTGTTTCACATGTTCTCTTTTTAGCTCCTTCAAAACATGAATGTTTCTTTAAGAGGATAGAGAAACATACCAGGCTGAAGTTCCTAAGGTGATGCATAACAACCAGTCTCAATGAGAGCCTGTGGCACCTGTTGCTGACGCTCCATAGCAGAAAAGGGCTGGTGGGGGAGCTGTCAACTGGCTCGTCTGGGACTCTGAAGGATTGGGTGAGAGAGCAACGGTCCAGTAAGTGTGACTGGCTGGAGATGTGGGGTTGCCCCTGTAGCCATCACTAGCACGCTGTGCTCCTGCCCATCCTTCATCTGAAAAAAAATGTACATTTCCTGCCTGACTCAAAGCCTCATGCTGCCATGCTGCCCGAGCCTTCATTTCACCTTTTGACAGTTGTCACGGCCCAGCAGCCATTTCCCTGCACCTGTGACTGGACACACTAAGCAGCTCCCTCTGGTTTCAATAAAACATGGAGCAGACCTGAGAAAGAGGATGTAGACTGTGAGTGCTAGCTTGAATTGTTGAGTGAGATACAGTACATTGTCTGTTTAATTTCAGGACAGCCCAATCTTTTTGGCCTTTTCGACCTTGTTATATTGATTTAAGTCACATCGATGAGGCCAATAAAGGCTCCCTGGCAGTGCATCTTAGTGTTGGCATGTTAACTGTGTTACATTGCCAATAATGTGGCATGAGTTGACAGATAATATAGTACAAATCCTTTCACTTCATCTCTTTGGCTCTGTCTCCTCTCAGCTACAATGAGACCTGAATAATATACACCTGGTTTAGGAAAACTGTATCAAAGCATTATCCAGAGGGTTTGAAAAATATATTTTTCTTGCCGTGTTTCATGTAAATCTTTCAAGTACATTTACTGAAGGACTGTGATGCTTTTACCTTTCATTATTTTACCCCTGACTGCTCTAGATCAGAAATACTCACAGTTTTTTTAATCCAATTCATCATATTGTTTGTTCGCCTTGACTGTGTTACAGGCATTATGTATACCTGTCTAAGTTTTCAGGCTCATTTTAGTCTTACATAGAGCATCTATCACATTCCAGCTGTGTCTATTTGTCTCCCCTTGAGTCAAAGAGCCCCAGGCTCTATTGAAGCTCTGGGAAAGGCCCCTGGAAAAATTCATGGAAACCGACACGAGAATCCGGGGATGCAGACCGTCCAGCACTCTGGAGAATGTGCGCGCCACATTTTCATGGCTAATCATTCTGAAGTGCAGTGGATGGCTTACAATGAGCACGGTGAATTATGCACATTATACCAGTAAGCTGCTGTAGAATGCAGTCGAGCTGTCTGGCAGCTTTTCCACAAGAATATCAATCAGAGTTGCTACAATATGATGACAAGGCCAGCTAGAGCAACATGGTGGAGATGATTCAGGGGCTGAGTGATTCAACAGCCCACGGATGGAGTTCTGCTTTGATGACTGGTTTTGGTTAAAATACGTGGCCAGAGTCACAATCTGGCGTTTCTGTCAGGTGAATATGGAGAAAAGTGCATGATCAATATCCAAACAATATCGCTATTACATTGATTTTACTAACTGTGAATGATACGATGCCGCATGTTTAATAAGTTGGCCATTAAACAGTTTCTATATGTACCGCCATGTTTCAGTTAGCTCACAAAAAATGGCTGTATACTTTAACTCTATTTATTCACTTTTATCTTAAGAGACTAGAAGCATATACCGAATTGAAATGCATATCCAAGCTGCACAACAAAAGCAAAGAAGAGGCAAAAGTGGACCTTTGCAGTTGAGACTTGCATGTAGATCATCGCAGATCATTGCGGCCACTCCAAAGCGCCTGACTGTTTGCTGTTTTCCCTTTTTGCAGGCTCCTTTCACAGGGAGCATCAAGAGGACGTTTACTGCAGCAGTGTCAGGAGTCCATAGTTAACATTTCATTGACATCTCCCTCCCATTAGCACTGTCAAACATGTGCAGGCTTTTGAAGAAATTCCTTTCTTCATTTTTCATTCCAGACAGATAAACACAGTAAAAGTAGGCACATAAACATTCATGGACCTGCGCAGAGACGTAAACACAGTAAACATACTGTTTCCTTTTGGGGTCACTCTGCTCTCATTTATTTCTCTCTCCCTCCCTTTTTTTTGTATTTTGCTTTATTCATGTGTTTTCTACTCCATCTGAACCCCCTTATCCCACTCCCTTTTTTCAAGCCACATCAAGCGAAGCAAGAAGGAAAGACGAGTGGAGCGGGAGAAAGACAGAACCAAGAAAATGGACAGTAATTATGATCAGAATGGAGGTGAAGCAATGGCACAAACAAAAACAGCTGAAATCTCTGAAAACTCAACCCGTCCCTTTTTTAGAAAATAGTATACTTTTGTTTGGATGTGGGCAAAGCAAGATTTCTGTGTGTCAACACCACATGGAAAATTATAGTATTAGTCAAACCCCAGAGGAAATGAGAAAAGACAAGGGAACAAACAGATTAGCATGTTTATCTGTCATGCGAGAAAACTACAGTTTTGGTGATTCTGTACAGGCTTCCTGCTCAGTATTCTGCTTATCTGTAACACTGCAACTCATTCTCAGCTTATTGCAATGCGTTAAAATATACTGTAGCTGAAATACAAGATGGTTTGGATAACACAATAACATCTGGAAAGCAATGCTCATAAAATTTGACAACATTAAACAAGTCTAAGTGTGCTTTTTGTGACCCTGTCATGCTGATAAAAGAAAAAAAATCTTGTAATTACTTGTGCATAAAACTTTGCTTTACCTGTTTTACTTTAATTTCCCCTAAATTGTGAACTTATGTTTACAGGGGTGTACCCATTCACATCATGTGGTCATTTGGAATTATTATAAAGCTAATGGACTAATCTCAGTTTAGGAAAACTGCTACTACAGTCAATCTTTGTATTCTAGAGTACCGTATCCCATTTCTCTTTGCACAGTCTGCTGCTAGTCTCTATAATTCAAAGCCTGTCATAGCCTGGATTACTCCCTGGCTGTCTCATACAACACCTGCCAGACTAGACACACTCTGAAGCAATGAATGGAAATATCCCACATGCACACTCTGACCCAGAAGAACTTGCAAAGTATACCATAACCCTGCCCTAACACACCTTGCAGATGTGACACAAGCCTCATCCATCAGTTTGCTTGGCAGCAAATCGTCCTGATGGAGAAGTCTGAAAACCTGGTGAGGCTTCTTGTTAGCTTGATACTATTCACAGACATGCTAAGGCCTCGGGTGGAGTTCTGGCAGGAGCGCAGCTTCCCACACAAGATTTTTCAGGCTTTTTTTTTTTTTTTCATACCAATGTTTGAATTTCAGCTACTCAAAGAAGCAGCTGAAAGGTTGACGGTTAGATTAGAAACTTAAATCAGCTCATGTCTGCATGGAAGTTTCACCAAATCAAGTCAAAGACCAGTCCTGGTCAAGCACATTTAGAGGTGCAAGGAAACCCTCTTGGGTTTCAGCTGTCCGCTGAAAGCCCCCTGACACTCCGTACAGCGAACGTGAGGGGAAGGCCAAAATGTGAGCCACCCTCACACAGAGAGTCGACACCAGAGCCGGTGGGTTAATCCTGTTTCAAACAATCCAGGTTTAACCCTCGTCAACCCTACCACCAGCGCTGTTAGTGCTACCACCCAAAATGAAATATAAGGACTTCTCCCCAACACACGTGCATGTACATAAGTGCGCAGACTGTTAATTTGACTTTTGCACACAGCAAAACACATGCACACACAAGCATATTTCGCCTGCACACAGCATAGAGGGCTTCAGTATGTCGTCTGTTTAGCGTCCCCTACATTTAAGCAGCTGTGTTGGCGGTCGGGCAGCAATGTCAACAGCTGAGGGCCTGTTGTCCCATAAAACCAGCCTTTCACAGTTTAATGATATCTAAAACTAATATTCTTAAAATACACACAAACACACACACACACACGCATCAGGTGATAAACTAGCTCATGTGAGCAGTAGATTTTTTTATTTTTCTTCCTGTCATGCACGTCTGCAAACATACACATAAACATGCATACATGACCAGGCAGGTGATCTGGCGTTTCTCATAGCCAACCAACACTCTCTGGAGCCCATAACCCGAGCTCCTTTCCCCCCTACCCCCCCACCCTTTTAATTCCATACACTCATAACTTCTTAATGGAGGGACTGGCAGCTCAGAAAATAAAAAAGATGCCTTGTTGAGCCATGATGGTGTGGGACCCATAACTCTCCACATTTTATTTTAATACCATTATCTGGTAAATTTCAAGCATGTCAAGAGGTCTTCTCTTGTAACACTGTGAAATATTGGGTTTCACAGCTCTGCTGGTCCCGCTGAATCAAACCCGCTGAAAGCCGCAGACTGGCGAATGAAATGTGACCTCCAATGTGCTGACCTTGCATAATTCTCACCAAATGTGTAAAGGCAGAAGCTCCATCCAAAAAAGTCGCAATTGTGAAACAAAACACACTTTTTTTGTGTGTTTTCAGCATATATTCCCTTTTCTCACTGACCTTTATTCACCGAGTACTTAAGATGTGAAAATGTGAAAAAATGCTCTTAGATTCCAAAAGGTAATTAAAATATTTTTGGTCCAAAAAAAGAGGATGAAACAAAGGGCATTTATACACAGGACTGAGAGTGAATTTTGACCTGTTGTTTTGAAAGATGTTTAATGTAGAA
>JAPZDV010000021.1:12913375-12926715 GCA_029814665.1 Acanthurus lineatus | reverse complement strand
TCTATCTATCTATCTATCTATCTATCTATCTATCTATCTATCTATCTATCTATCTATCTATCTATCTATCTAAGTTTCTTTATTGTTTCTTTGTTTGTCCTTCTGTCCTTTCTTTGCCTCTACCTATCCATTCCCCTTTCTTATATCTTTCATTCCTTTCCTCCAAACTGTATTTTTTCCTTTGTTGATCTATTTAACTCTTTTCATTCTTCCATTATTACCTTTCCTCTCTCCTACAGTGGCTGAACCAAAGTCACAATGCCTGTGTGAATTATGCCAACCGCAATGCTACAAAGGTAAATTAACTACCTACTGTGAACATTCAGAGCTGTAATCTCCTCTAAAAACCTCCAAAAATTACAATATTTCTTCATTTTGGTTGCTTTTAATTTTGACTTGGTGGATTTTTTTTTAATCTCTTTATCCTCATAACATTATATCATATGTTGTGTCTTTTAACTTAAGAGCAGTTTAAAACAGTCTTACAGTAAACTATGATGCTGTGAAAAAACATTTCTTTTGTCCCTCTTCAGCCTACGCCAACATCCAAGTTTCTTCAAGGCTACGTAGGAGCTGTGACCAGTGCTGTTTCTATAGCAGTGAGTGTGTCTCTTCTGCACTGACATCACTATCTGTTTTCAGGATGCAAAGATGCGATTTCAAGCTGTAAATTTATTCAGGCGCTGCTTTGCATCCTCAGTGCACAAAAGCAATTATTATGATATTTTTGGCTGTAATTTACATACAGTTTCATCACAGCTGTTTGGCTCATAGAATAGATTTAGCAGTAAAGTTTGAGTTCTTTAGCTTGTTTTATCTACAGTAAAAGCATCTTACAAGCATTTTACAAACCTGATGTTCCTGATGACTCATTTTTATGAAACAACCTTGGTTTTTGTATTTATAGGTGGGACTGAATGTGCTGATTCAGAAGGCCAACAAGCTGAGTCCTGCCACCAGAATGATAATACAGAGATTCGTCCCTTTCCCAGCTGTAGGTGGGTTGTCAAAGGACCCTGTGTGTCCAGTAAAATGAGGGGGTTACTTTGGCCTTCTGATGGTGGGAGTCACAAAATCTGACTTATGTCACACAATAACCTTTACATTTAAAATGAAAAAAATGATATTGAATTTATAAAATAAGTAAAATAAAATCTGAAACTATTTCTGTTTCCTTCCATTTCTATTCTGTCTTGCATAAGGTGGCAGTGATGCGCCTCAATGCTGTTTACAATCAGCAATGAAGTAGATAAAACAATGAAGTGTGATTGTTGTCTTTGTACAGTTATGATTACAGTCTGTCTCCACCAACCAAACACACAATGAGCAGAGTTTAACGTGAATTTGAATGGCAGCTTCTTTTTTTAAAAAAAATCTGAGGTTATCCCAATAATATTGTTATCATGAACTCTTTGGGCCATGATAATCAAGTATTGAAAGCCTGATAATGTGACAGGATTAATACAAATTAGATTTAATCAAATTTGTGTTAATTCTGTGCAAAAATACTTATTTTACTGAAGTTTTTATAGTGTTTTCCTGCACAGCAACACTCATTTATGACCTCACTTTTCTAAGACTATTTTAAAACTTTTTGGTTAACTTTGTTCTCAGTTTGAACATTTTAAAATTATTTCTTTTATATATAAGTACATTTTATGTCTTCTGCATCTGCTCTTGTCCTGTGGAAATGGATTAGACTGTAAAACCTGCTTCTCTCTCTCCGTCCTCAGCCAGTGCAAACATCTGTAACGTGGGCTTGATGAGACACAATGAGCTATCTGAAGGTATTGATGTGCTGGACAACAAAGGGAACGTGGTGGGATCATCCAAAATTGCTGCAAGACACGTGAGAGGCTTTTTGAATACCCAACTTACTCATTACTTGCCTGCACTGAATATGTTTAAACACTTGCTGTTATTTTTTTTCCAATGTTTTTCAAATGTGATGGGGACTGAAAATACAATTTCCTGCTCGGCTCCTGTCACTCAGCACCCATCTGATCTCCTGAAAGGGAAAATTAAATCCAACTCGTAGCAGTATTTGAAATGAAGCGTGTGCACATTGTTCTCATCTTTTTTCCCCAGGCGATCATGGAAACTGCCTTCACACGTGTGATCCTCCCGATGCCGATCTTTGTGCTGCCTCCCATGATTATGTCCTACCTAGAGAGGTTTGTACAGCAATGTGTTGCTGACATTTTTTAAACATCTAGAATTGCAAGTTGCTATTACTTTTATTACTCTTATAAGTTATTATTTTCTCAATCAATTACTGATTAATCTCGTCAGTTAAATGTGAAAAATGTGAAAAATATTTAGCACAAGTTTTCAGAGCCAGAGGTCATGTCTTTTAATGTCTTTTTTGTGTGACTAACACTCTAAATTTAAATATGTCTCTGCTCATTATCCCAAAAAAAGACTAAAATGGCTTGAAAAAAAATTCAATCATATAGATGGGACAAGCTATATATATGTATTTTTTCACTTTTGCTTAAGACATTACACATAAACAGAATGAATTACTACCTGTTAAAATTTAATAAGAAAACATGGACCACATCAGCTGCTCTCAGTCTTTTTGGCTAAAGTTAAAACACAGCTTTTACAGCAAAATACATAAGCCTACATGATGAGTAAATAACACAATTTGATTTGGACATTTTTAGATCATATGAAATATGATTATGTCATAGAAGTGTATGAATTCATAGTTTTGCAAAACAACCAAAAACTGCACTGTATGGTTAAGCCTAGCTAGTGAGATGGCTAACATACAGCTAGCCTTAGCCCCAGGTAAATTTACCTGTTCTTTCTACTTGTTTCTATAACTAAAAACTAATTCTGTTGATCTAAAATTCTTAATAATTCAGTTTTTTTTTTATTAATCTGACATAAGTAAATCTTATTCATCAGTTGCAGAAAGTAACAGTAGCTGAACTAGTCCTGCTAAAAGACGATTAGCCTAGCTTAGGTGAGTTGCTGGTTACAACATCACCTGCCATCAAGCTGCTGACATCTTTAAGGTTGGATTTATTTTTTAAGTTTCATTTTCCAAAGGCAGAATTTAAAATAATCTGCTTTTTAATTAAACCCTTTAAATTTACAACATTAGCTTACAGTTATCTTTTCTATGTCACAGTTAAGCTAAACGGCCTCTTTTCTCAGCTCCATTCTTTGTTTTGTTATTTTTGTCCTTGTAAAGCCCTTTTATCTGTTTGATTCTGGCCTGAAAATACTCATTATTATTTGTGTGTGTAATGAGCCAGAGCTGACATATGTTGTGCTAACCATGTAGGCCTATTTACTCGATGGGAGGTCACAGCAAGAGAAAATGTTCAAAACCTAAAAACGCATGCCTGCTGCCAAATGTGTTTTCACAGACTGAACAAAGATAGCTCTCTGTTTTTGGTTTATTTTTGAGAAATTAATCAAATGAGGGTTCTTGCAGTGTGACTTATTTAAACCCGCAGCTGTAACTTTGACACTGACAGACAAATCTCCCACCCACTAAATGTGGAAAATAGCTCCCCCAAATCCACACATCTTGTCTTTTTTCCTCCATATCCCAAAATAACTAGCAGTAGTCATCAGGAGATCGATCCACCCAGAAGGCTCATGTTTCCCTTTCATCTCTGTCTTGACTCGCGTAGGCTGCGATTCCTGCAGAGAAACCGCAGATTGTTGCTGCCCATCCACAGCTTTGTGTGCCTGGTTACCTTCGGCCTCTCCCTGCCTGTGGCCATCAGCCTGTTCCCCCAGATGTCTCAGGTACAGTAAAGAGTCGGTTCAGCTGCTCCTAACACTGATTCGAAACCAGATGGCTGAGGGAAGCAGCTGGAGACAAATTCAGATTACTTATACACCATTTGAAATGCATGCGCAGCCCTGACCCGCGAGCTCGTATTCACCTCTTTTTCCAGATGTCTCCTCCTATGTCTAATTAAAAAAAAGTCAGAGTGATGTTTTTGAGACTTAAAGACAGACAGAGAGAGCGTAAAGAGCTCAAATTTACCTTCAGTTTTCTAAGTTCTGTTTTTATTCTTTTGCAGATTGAGGTGTCTCGCCTGGAGCCGGAGATCGCCATGGCAACAGATTGCAAGGTGGTGACCTACAACAAGGGCTTATGATGGATGGCAGCGGTGTGGGAGAGCAGCAGAGAGGGCAGGCGTGAGGATGGAAATGAGGCTACGCTGCGAATAGCTGCCAGGCAGAAGATACATTAGGGTTACTCCATCATGGCAGAGCCTGAAGAGCACCATGTATTGACCCCAGGTTTCTAAACCTGTGGGTTTTTCTTTTTTTTTTTTTTTTAAATCGCAAGATCCCAGCAATTATTATTGAGCCAAGGTTTCTTCTGAGTTTTAATAAAAGGACATATTTTTCTGTCCTTGCTTTTGAAGAAGCTCTGTATATAAATGATGTTATATTTACCTTGAAATCTGGTTTTTACCATAAATGAATTAATTTTAATATATATTATACAGTGTTTAACACACATGTAGGCTTTACTGCCAAGGCAAGTACAGTTGCTATTTGCTGCTATTTAACTGAATAACAACGTTTTATTAATACGGTTTAAACCTGCAATAACTGACTTGTTCACTTCATGTCTGTAACCACAAAATTGACTTTTATCACCTTTTAATGTGAAGAACTTCACACATTCAACTGATGCTGAGCAATGTGCCATTTATTTGTAGTTTTTGTTTTTGGTCTCCCTGTGGCCAGTAAATGTCCAAAACTCAATCTTCAATCCATGATTTCGATATTCAGTACAGATTTTGGTCTCTTTAGCTCCTAAGAGCTCCACCCTGTAAGGCAACTAGTTTCTAAGTTTGTCATTCTGCTCAACGCAAGTTAAGAGTGGTGACGATGAACCAAAACTGTGAATTTGCAGTGAGAGAGACACTTTTCAAAAGTAGCTACATGATCCTTTGTAAAGATACAAATAGTAATCATAGATGCTTATAGAAATCGCTGAGTCTGTCACCCCTCTTTTGCTTGATTCACATCAGTTTTCAACAAAAACACATGTAAAACACACATTTCTGACAAGGATGCCTTATATTGGTAATTTAAGAGTTTTGACCAAGATATGTAGCCTATTCAGTGAGGAATTTTCCAAGTTAAACAAAACACTCAGTAGTGCCCTCTGCTGGACAAAGAGCAAATGTATGGCATCCTAAATCCAGTTGGGATAAACTGAAATGTGCTAACATGTTGGTAGTTGTTTTGTTTTTCAAGTATTAATGTTCCTGTGGTGATGATGATTATAATGATGACGGAAAATGAAGCTTTGAGACAAGGCTTCCTATCAGGTTTACTGCCTGTTAAATAAAACCCTCACTGTAGTAGAGTTTAAAATATAACTCTCTTTATAAGTAATAAACATTTCACGGGACCCTCTGCACTAATCTGCTCTACTGACATTTATTGTACACTGATAAATACACTGATGAGGGAACAATATTGCCAATGTGAAGCCACTCTGTCAGTGGTTGTACTGTACTTGGGGACTGAGCTGTAGATTTATTCAAAGTATTTAATCTGCTGAATGACAGTTAACCCTAATAATGTGAAATAACATGCAGAATTCTACTGTTTTGGCCTTTGTTTTTTACCGTTGCCAAATTTGTCAACTAATCGTCCTTCCTAACTTTCAGGAAAGACGTTTTACTCCACTACTGACTGTTTCTTAAATCCTGACTGTATCAATTATTACTCTTTGTAACATATGAAAGTATAATCTATACTATGCTACTGATTATGAACTAGTATTTTTAATTCTTTGTATAATACTTCTACTACAAGTTTGTTAAATGTTTGATAGTCAAACAGTCTAAAACATTTATCTATATGATCTAAACGTAAATAATAAATATCTTTTTCTCCATTTACTGTTGTGGGACTTTATTTTCAGACATGTCATTGTTCGCAGGCTCTACACTTTGCTTTTGCTGTTAATTGCTTTAAAAGCTTGGTTTTCCTCTGCACTAGGACTCTAAACAAGGAAAATTATGGCTATACTGTGTCATCATTTTACTTCACGTTGGTTTTTTTTTCAATGTCAGTGGGTATAAATTCAGTTATCCTATCACTGATTTCAGTGAAATGTTGATATTTATTCTGTTTCTGTAAAAACTGTACTTTATTGCACCTTGTTGGGCAGGAAAACTATTTTTGAGAGCTGAAATTATTAGACAGCTAATAAGCCAATTATGTAAGCAATGAAACTCAATTCTCTGTTCCACTGACACACTCAAAGCATTTTGTGAATATCTACTGGATTTCTTTAATATTTTTCTGACAGTTTTCTAAATAAGAATTAGCTAATAACTGTGTATAAAGTTTATTTTTCACATTTACAATAGCTGTGTTTTAGCATACCTAAGCTGTATAACTTTGCTAATTTTCATACTGAGTTATCTTCAATAAAACAATCAGTTTTCCACGATAAGACAGTTACAGAAACTCCTGCAGTTCGCGCATCCGCCACCAGACGTCGCTGCCGCCTGTATGCAGAGATAAAGCGTCAGTGTCGGGGTTGAGGTTGAAAGGGAAAAGGTCGTCGGAAACATGGCTGCTCCCCTGGATGACATGTTTTCCTCCTGCGTGGATCCCGGCAAAGTTGCCGCCTCCATTGAAATCCGATTTATAGACAATCTGAAGGTAAAGTGGTTTAAAGTGTGTAAGATTCACGAGATTCAGACAGATGTGCGGCTGAAATCGGCGCTGCAGCTGTTGGGGAGGCTCACATGCAGGCAGAGGAGGCACAGCTGGGCTCAGAAAGTACCACAGGAGCAGCACTGATATTTAAAAGAAACGTTTTCTGACCGATTTGATAATTAAAAAATCCACTAGTGTCCAAAACTACTGGAAGGACACTGGATTATAGGTTTGGTGTGTTTACCGATTTACATCAAAAGTGAGCACAGAAAGCTAATGCACAGCATCCTCTCACATAAACATCGTTCAACTTACTAAGCTGTGTGAGGGATGGAGCCGGTAACTTCACTGACATAACAAATAAATTTAGCCTCGTGTTCACTGTGATGTTTATGCTCATGAGCTAAAGATCAGGAGGAGAAAAAGGTACGATGAGCATAATCTGATAATCAATGAAATATTAGTGGCACTGAAATAAAGATGGAGGTGTACCTCACTCACTGGAGATAAAATAACTTTATTTTTACTGACAGTGCTTTATTGAGGAACTTTGGTAAAAGAAATGCATGCATTTCCTCCAAGTCATCACTGTAAAACCTGTAATTCTGCAAAAAAGCTTAGATAAGATGATAGCAAATGCAAATAAAATAAAACACCTTACTCTACAAGGAAATATTTTAATTTTAAGGTGGTAATGATCTGAAAAATAGCAATCAATAACCCTGTATCTCTTAGTGTATTTGCATTCATTTGACTGTTTTGTTTTGATAGTTTAGAGAATAAAAGATGGATCAGACACTTTAAAGCATATTAACTCTTGTTTCTGAGGTTTGTGCTGAGTAACTTTGAAGATATAGACAGACAGAAGAGAGGAGATTCTGCTGTATTTAGATTCAAAGGAAGCTGAAGCTTATTGTTATTAAAGGTTTGTTAACAGTAGTGGTATGTTGTTCATGTTTCAGGGCAAAGGTCTCTTTGCCAAAAGGAGCATCAAGAAGGGAGATACCATTTTTTTCGAGCGGCCTCTGATTGCTGCCCAGTTCCTGTGGAATGCTTTGTATAAATATAAAGGTGGGATGTCTGCAAATTGCCCATTTACTGCTCAGATGTTAATATGTGCGTTACATTGACTTTATGAATATAAGATAAATCTCAGTTTTAGGAGGAGCTGATCTGGAATGAAATTCAATTATCTTAAACCAACAAGGTCTGCAGTAATGTCTCTGCTCATCTGCGGTTCATGTGTCCGTTTACAGCCTGTGAGTATTGTTTACGTGCTCTGGAGACTGCAGAGGAGAACGCAAGGAGACTCAGCGGCATTCCCGGACTCATCCTTCCTCATCCAGAGCTCTGCCAAGTTCGAACGGAGCTGCACCAAGCGTGCCCCCACTGCCAGGTGAGTCCAACCCGGATATAAGTCTGCTCAGAGCTGCAGAACCAGAAACGACGGATGATGGTTTTCTGAAAGTCTAAACACAGGAAAGATCCTCTGAAAAGTGGTCAGATCAATGGAAGACAAGAAATGCATTGATTTTCAGCCAGCTGTCAGCAGGGACAAAGTTCCTCTGCATCAGTGTTGGACGGCATGTCGAGCTAATCCATTTTAACAGGCTGGTATTGATACCATGGAAAATCAACCAATATGTGTCTGTTTTATATATATTTTTGGGTTTTAACTTCAACAGAGCCCCTTACATTTAATATAGCTTTTATTCTGATTTCAGTTTATGAGGTAGCTCATTTTACTAACTTTATTTATACAGAACTTTTCAAAAGACTGAAAAAGAGCTTCACAAAAGACTAAGATTTTTCCAAAAGAAACAAAAAAAATTTCATGTGTGAATGCAAAAAAAAAATAAAAGGGCCCATTTCATTACTTGAGGGAGAGTCGGCTTCTTGTAGCTGCTTCCTAACTACTGCTCTGCTGTCCAAGACCAAAATACTCTGTTTTTTCCCTCTTCCTTTTTTTTTTTTCCCCTCCAACTTGTCTGTCTGCCACCCAGAAAAACCTTTGCCAAAAACACACACTGGAACTAACCCGCAACAAATTGATAGCATATTTAAGTATTCAGGATTATATATTTTTTTAAAGAGAATGGGTAGAGGAGAAAAAGGGGTTTTGAGCAAATCATATTTCTGGCCAGGCCTTAATGGATAGCAAGGGAACTATTTAGCATTGCACCGGCACTGTTTTAAGTAAAGCTAGACTGTATTTTTTTTAATGTATCTCATTTATTTAGAAGTGAAAGGATTTGAAAAATTCTTTCATGTCCTTCCAGTTTCCTTTGCTCCTCGTTCAGGTTGCTTCGCTCTCTCAACATGGAAAAAAAAACTTTCTTTTTGCCACTCCGACGTTATCAAAGTAATCTGCTGATGTGAAAAATGTTTGACTCTGCACTTTCCTTGTGCACCATGTTTAAATAATGATATCTATCAATAATCTTAGACAGCATCTTCATCTGTGAAGTTCAATTTGAGATGAGGTTGACATTGCAAGAGTTTGCAAAGTGCTGTAAAATTCATTTGGAGCAGAGTTCCAATCGAAAATGAAATATGCTGTGATGGAAAATGTGACATCTACATTTACAAAGTAATTGCTGAATTATGCACGAGAGTGATTCTCATTTAATTTGTCGAAACATTTGTTGAAAGTCCCTTACAAATCGCTAACAGATCATGACTTTACCACAGACATTAACATTTTAGATTGGGATTTTAGAGAAGTTTTTTTCCAAAAAAAAACCATCAAATACTCAAAGATGAAAGTTTAACTCAAAGTGAGATAATCAAATTTTACCAAACAAGAACAGTCTAACCCACTGAATGGCTGCGCAATGTGAATTAAAATCAGGGTAGTTTGTATGTAACAAAAGCCTCTGGCTGAGAAAATTGCACTTGAACAATGAACAATGTCTTAGAATGGAAATTAAATCTTGGGTAGCATTTTATAAAAGTAAATAATTCTCCTTCAGAGAGTTAAACATTATTGGCTGCGCTTTTAAAGAACACTTAAATATACATTTCTCCTTGAGGCTAACCTTGGCTGGATACATAAAAAAAAATATGTTCAAAAACTTATTTCAGCACTGAGACCCATGTTATGGATATCCTCCTCAATTTCTCACTTTCTCTTCCAGTAAGTCCACTGCTCGGAGCTTTCACCAGTTTATTTGAACTTTAGTTTTTCTTTTTTTTTTTTCAAAGTGTAGAAATCACTTTCTTTGCAGCTTCAACAAAGTGGCTACTTGACATGTGGTGTAGCCAATACATTCTTCTTTTTTTTGGCTGAAAACACAAAGGAAATGACTGCTGCATTTCTATGCCATTCAAATTCTTGCAAAAAAATGGCAAATTATCGGAATTTGAGACACAGTATGCTTTCTATTGAATACATTTTCTGTTCTGGTTCTCAGAACAAGACCACTGCAGCAGCCTGTACAGGCAGGTTTTACATCCTCCATGTCTCTCCATATGGATTTGAGCCACCCACTTTTCTCACCTCTCTATGAATCTGCAAAGTGCCTCAAATGATCTGATAATCTCTGGCATGTTCTTATGCCCAGTCCTCCTTAGGCACCTCCTCACCTACATTTGCACTCATGGGGGGCTCTGGCAGGGCTTTTAATGAACGACTAAGTGCCAGGTTAAGATTGACTGGACATCGACCAGGCTGGAGGACATCTTCATTTTGCTCTTACTCCAAGCGATAATCGAAGAACGCCAACATAAACAGATAAGATATCAAGCTGGCTCCGGACACAAGAGGAACTTGCTTTTTTACCCCTCCCTAAATTTTTATTCTGGGTGGTGATGAAGCCATTAAAGGTCTTGAAGTCCATATGTGGTATCTGGCACACAAGGAGGAGCTTAGTCCATCCAGGCATGTTTAATGGTACAGAGACTTCATGCTGGCAGTTAACAGGAGTTGCCAGCTCTGCGTCTCAGCAAAGAAGCTCCATTTGAAACCAATGTGATGGGTGACACAACACCATATGGAAGCAGACCTGCCAGCTTACTGTTATTTGCAGTATCATATTGATCTATAGTGGAGAAGTTACCTTTGTGCATGACCCCAACTGCAGGGAGGCCAGAGGTCAAGGCTAACGACTGAACGATCTCCCAGGAGCTTATCTGGATTCACTAATGTGCTAAAGGGCACCTCAGTGGGTGTTTGTCATCATGACAGCTTTAACCTGCACCTTATGTTTAAAGATGGTCTCCTAACTGTGGTGCCATTCTGCTGTAACTCATGTGAGGCTTCCTTTCATGTGGGCAAGTTTCTTGCAACGGTAGAGAAGCAGTGAAATGTGTAATGTAGCATTTTCCCTTTCTTTGCATCCTTCCCTAATGAAATTGGCAACAAAACGTGAAACTCATGGGCTAATTTTCAAATGGAATTATGGAAACAGCTTTATGGGAATCATTGCAGAAACAAAAAAGTGAAAATAAAACCATTTTTACTTGGTTTGGTATGGTTTTATCTCACTGCCAGGGACGGTAAAAGTCAAACTGAAAAGCTTTTAAATCCCAATAATTACCTAAATACATGTATATAAAGAAAGAATGACAGTTCAACAGAGGGCGCCATATCACAAAGTTTTCCTGCCTGCTTGTTTGATTTGACAACAGGTGGAATTTGAGAGGTTGTACAGCACAGAAACATATCATGACAGATGAGCTGCAGTTAAACTGAGTCCAGACTGAAACAGGCCACAAATAACCAGTGGCTACTGTAAGTGTACACTGAAACTCGGACTGCGTTCAAGATGTCAAACCCGAATCCTGCGAGACACATGAGATGAGCATAAAGAGGCGCTAAGCTAGTTCTGGTTTGTCTCGGACAGGAGTGAACAAACCAACAGTGCTGAAAAAACATTGCAACAGCGTTTAAGTGAGGGTGAAACACACAGTGTGGAGTTACAGCGAAAGCATGACATGTATTTTCTCCGCCTCTATTTTTTATGTAAGTGCTCCAACTTCAGGATAAATGGTTGCATAAAGTCTTGTGCGATGTTCGTAGGAACCCTGTCGCGGGCATGATCTCTAATAGAGGAATGTGGAACGGAATGCTGCTCTGTGAGGCCCAGATCCTGGACACATATTTATTTGCTCATTCATCACTCCTAAATGACCTCTGACCTACTACTGTGTGTTTTTTGTTCTCCTTTTCTCCCAGGTTCTCTTCTTTTTTTTTCCCCCCCTCTCCAGTTGGAGGAAAGTGAGGCCGATTCTCTGCCAGGCCCGACATGTCGACATGCTGCAGGAGTCCGCGGTTTAGCTTCTAAGCGACAGTACAGATGGGGCAGAGATGCTGGATCTCATCCAGGCGTCCATACTGTACTTGCTTTATCTACAAAGTGAGCCAAGTTTGTGAAAGTATATGGGCACCGAATTAACGGCTCAGTGAGTGTTTGGAGAAGTGTTTCTGAGATGTGTTCTAGGTGGTGGATGCTCTACTTCAGTGAGTGTCTGGTGGGACACCGTGGTTAAGAGAGGAAACAGATGTTGCTTGCACCCAAAGGGAACATATGAAAGACTAAGGTATAGGGAAGCTTAGTGAAGGATAAATGTAAGAGTTTAATGATGAGGTTGAATCCCCTGGTGAGAAATCTAGACTATTTTGGGCATAGTGTGATATTTGCAAAGTGGAAACTTGAGATAAAATCTGAAATGAAGGAAGCTGTTGAAAACTTGACTAAAAGTCACAGAGGTAGACCTGTTGAGAAACAAAAATTAGTCCTCTCCACTCCTAAGGATTCGGTAATTGGGGGCTCTTGAGCAAGGTGTTAATATCACAGCTACTCTGTTTAAAGTGCTTATAGTTAGCAGGCTAGAATTTTTGTGGGTGCTTGCTTTTTAATTGGGACTAATCTAAGATTGCAAATCACAAAATTCTTAACTCAAGAGCTTCAAGTTAAACTTAGTCATAATTTCTCTGGCATTTCAGGGTGTTTTGGCTGTGTTTGGTTCAGCTGTAGATTCCAAGTGTTTCTCTATGTTTTTGTCCCTCCCTCCTGTGTTCAGTGCTCTGTGTTGTTTGTCTCTCTCTCTCTCTCTCTCTCTCTCTCTCTCTCTCATTGTTTCGGTTTTGTCTGTATGTGAGCCCTGCTGTGGGCGTGGTTCTCCTCCTGGCTCCCCCTGTCTCCTGGCTGCTGGCTCTGCTAAGTACACACACCTGCCTGCAATCTGCTCATCACCCCGCCCAGTCTACACACCTGTTTCTCATCAGCTCATCCACCTCCAGTAAATCTACCTCGGCCTTCCAACCTCTCATCACCAGATTGTTGTTCTCACCTCAGTGGTAGTTCTGCTTCAGGCTCATATCCTCAGTTTTGCTCTTTGTGTATTTTTTACCCCTGTTTTTTTTTCCTTGTGCAAATCTGTTTTCTCTTTGTGTCTCAGGATCACCGTAGCCTCCTCACCAGTCTGCCAGCCAGCCATTCCCTGTTTTTCTTGTTTCCCCTAATCATCCCACTCAGGGCATCCTTTCTCTTCAACTCCCTCATTTATCTCAGTGGCCCTGGACCCTTCTCTCTGCCATCAGCTTTCTTATTACTATTGAGGATAAAACACCTTTTACTGATTTTCGAGCTTCGTGTCCTGCTCTTGGGTCTGAATTGTTTTTCAAACACTGGATGCAATCAGTCAATCAATGAATGAATGAAACATCA
>JAPZDV010000021.1:12841096-12884549 GCA_029814665.1 Acanthurus lineatus | reverse complement strand
TTCTTCTTCTTCTTCTTCTTCTTCTTCTTCTTCTTCTTCTTCTTCTTCTTTTATTTATTTATTTTTTTTAAGGAAAATCTCTACGCTTGCAGATCACATAGTAATGTCTTCTGGCTGTGTGCGCACGGCAATTAAACCTGCTGGTTCCACTTCAATGTACATGTGCAAAACACATTTTCCTGAACAACAAGGCCAGGGGATGAAAGGAAAAGTGAGAAAAATGCAATCAATTTTAAAGGGACCCCTTCAGACCCAGGACAAAAGAATTAGAGCAAGTGGAAGACACTATTAAAAATGTAAAAACAAGTGACAATATGAAATAAAACATGAACCTAACTGATTTATCTGATCAAATGAATTAGAAGTGAATGAATCTTAAAATGAAAGGAAACTGTATTAAATGCATGTGGCTGTGTGCACATCTTGTATAAGTTGTTATGTGTGTTAGCTAACCAGCATAACTGAAGTCACAAAGAAGTGGCGTGGGTCAGAAGTCATTTACAGTATAAAACATATTTTTTGCTAAAATTCTTTTTTTTTTAAATTTTGTCATTATAACACTCATGACTTGACTTGATCCTTGGCACCTCAGTTTCAGATAATAAACAAAAGGATTTCGGTCCCAGAATCTGATAGAAAAACTTGTCAAGGCCTTTGACAACTATTAACAGTGCAGTCCTTCTGAATTTCTCAAAACTCTTTTTATTCAAGATCTTATTTCTTTCAATATCTATACAGCTATTTTTCTGGCTAACAACTCTGAACTTTATATTTTCAAATTTTGTGTGAAAGACACTTGTGATTTATTGAAATTAATCTGTTTATGAGTTATGTTGTGCGCACCCCTCTGCAACCCATCCTCATCAGTCTGCAGATCCATCAGTTTCATCATTTTATCAGCCCATCAGTCTCAGAAGAGTCGTCAGTCACCCCCACCAACAGCATCTGGACTCCATGGGGGGATTTATGCTCCTGGTTCTCAAGGCAGATGCCCCTCAATTACAAAATCCCCCTGTTGAGTTTAAGTGCATTTTGCAGAGAAAACGTTTGCACATCGCTGTATAGCTGCAAAAGCTGTGAAACGGTTAAGTGACTGTTTGTAGTGGACTATATATTTTTCATTGACATGGTGTTCAGCCTTCTTGACTTTCATTAGCATTGCTTTGAACGTTTGCTGCTGTGGCTTTAAAGCTGAATCAGGATCAGTAAAGGAAAAAGCGTATTTCCAAGTTTTCAAAGAAAAAAATCTGCTGCGTGTGCTTATTTTAGGTGAAATTATTATGCTGTTTTATTGCAATCAAAACAAAAAGGAAACTAATGAAAGAGCACTACAATGTCCATGTCAAAGAATGCAGTCAGCTGTATAATGGATAAAATATCCCTTGAATAAACCAGTGCTTTTACAAATTCATCATTTCCTCCCAGTAGGTTGTCTTTCTCAGTCAGCACCACATTCATGCATCAGGTTGCTTAGGTACAAGACCACAGAGACAAATATAACATCATTGTATTGCAATGATGTGGTGTAAACTTCCATCCTGGACTAAGGCTATAAATCAAAAAGGAAGTTTGACTACTTGAAAGCAGATACTTCGCCAAAAAGAATATGATTAAACTTGAGAAAAGGCCAAAAATATTATGCTACTGTACAATAAAGAAGAGCCAGAATGTATGTCAAAGGAATGTTACATATATGCACCAGCACTATCACAACAAAGCTAACAGCTAGCAGCATGAGGTCACAAAAAATGTCAAAGAAAACTCTAAAATCTACACCAGTGATGCAGTTTATTTCCTGTTTATGTGATGGAAGACAAGAAGGATGAAAAAGAGTGACCAGCTCAGGTAAGTAGAAGGGTTGTATGCTTGTATATCTGTGTGTGTTTATGTTAGAATATATTTTGTTCAGTGTTGAAGGCTTAAAAGAGAAAATAATGAGGGAGAGAAAGCTATTGACTGTTTACAGACATACACTGATTTTCAGTTTTTATGAGAAAATTTTCATATTTGTGTTATACTGGTTATCTTCTACAAAAAAAACTGTTCCACCTAGCTTCTCCCCTCCTCCGTCATCCTCCCATTTTTATTCCCTCATGTCCCTCCCGCTGCTCTTTCTTGCTCCGGGGCCTTGCTAATGTGCTGGAAAACTGAAGGCACCCCCAAATAGAGGGCCTTTCCTGTGCGCATTGGTCTTGTTGGAAGTGATTAAAAAGGGATTTGTGCTGTGAGGGCTGGATTGTTATCACTGCGTTTGATTTATCACCCTCGGCCTGTGTGGTGGGGGCCCTATTGCTGCTGTAAGAAAATCATGAGTTCCAGGTGCACCCAGCACCCACAGAACCTCTGCCGGGGTGAAAACTGAACCCCCATCCAGCACCTGCACTTGTGACGATCCCCACACAAAAAGACACATGCTCAGAACCCTTCATTGTCTTTCATATGCTGTCTGAGTGTGGAGAGCACTGCTGCATATTAAACATAAAGTATATATATTGTTCAAGTTCTTCCCTCCTTAGTGGGCAATTATTTTGTGATAGCTTTCCGTCTTAAAAATGTGCTGCGCTTCATAACGCAGTGAGGGTGGTGCTGTGCATCAGTTGTTTATGCGTCACAGTGGCTACCGACATTCATGCTAGCTATCTTTTTCTAAATTAATTTGTTTTCCTGTATAAAAAAACTTACCTTAAACTGACAGGAGATGCCAATTCTCCAGAGATCTCAAGGATTTAAGAAATTTGAGGTAGAGAGAAGTGAAACAGAAATATATATATATTTTTTTATTCAACACATACACACATTTGATACTTGCTTTGCTGCCAAAGAGCTTTTCACTTTAAGTGTCAGCTCAGTATCCAAGCAGTACATATATGATCCATTTCCAGACTCCTTTACTGTTTTTTTGTACATTTCCTTCAGATTTATTTTTTTTCCAAATCCATAATCTGTGAATTAATATCACACACAGTATGGTAATGGCCTGTACATCTCCTGAAGCACGTGTATAGCACCGTTAATGAGCCATCACTGACAACAGCGGAGGAAATTTCCACCCCTTTTTCAAAGTCCTTTTTATCTAAGAAGGACAGGATACATTACACCGAGAATTGTGGGATTTTTCTTGGATGCACAACCACATTTGTTGCAATCAAAGACTTTTCACATCATCGTATAAATATCTTCCTTGAGAACGCTCTTCTTGCTTGTTCATCAGTAGCTAACGGCTCTCAGTAACTTGAGGCCATCTCCCGCCTCTCACTGCCACTACTGCTATGAGTAAAAATAATGAGCATGCAGTTTTTTTTGTCGGGGATATCTGATTTTTTTTTTCTGGGGAGGAGGTAGAGATATGCAGACAGAGAGGGGTGATACATCATGGGGTTTTTTTTTCCTGTAAAAGCCTCTTTTGATTGGTGTCCAACCATAGCACAGCTTGTGGATGACGCTAACTTTACACAAAGGGGTCTGGAGCTGAGTAATGGTTAAATTAATGGATTTGTTTGTGTCTGATGACACGACAATGTAGGGGGGAGGGGGCTGCGGTCAGGGAGGCAATCAAAAACTGGACCAAGAATAACAACCTCGTCCTTGTTAAAGCCAAACTATCTTGATAAAGTTTTAGCTTAGGAATTAAATCTCATGCTGTGGTTTTGACCTGTGGTGTCACTGTATAATGTATTGGATGATGTTACAAATGCATGTTTTTACAAGCCCTCCACACTGGAAATCCGATTCTGCTTTATCTGTCGTTTTTCTTCACCCGCGACTGAGTTATGTGAAAGATTTTCAGATAAATCAAAGTTTGTTTATTCCGCTGGATGTACTAAAAATTTTTTAAATTGTGCATCATATTTTGATGCTACAAAAATCCTCTTAATGTTTTCTCCACAGTTTTTCCAACAATCAAATGGAATTTAAAGCAGCACATCTGCTTGTAACTGCAAAATCGTCTAGTCCTGTCTTTTCGTAGGGGGGAAGTTTAAAAAGAGGGTGGACTGTGGGAAAGAGGAAGATTTTAACCTCCATTAGAAAGAACAGGGCCCGCCTTATGGAAGGAGACAGGGTCAACTGGGGAGATTTGGTTACATTAGCAAGGAGCGTGCTCCCTGAGTGGTGCTGGTGTGGGTCAGCCCAGAATATTAACGTACATTAGTCAGAACAAAGGGCCGTACCAACGGTGGCAATGAGACGGGGGTGGAGAAGGTCAAATGCTCCTCGGGGCCAGCTGGAAACCATAACAGCTGGTATTTTAGATAAAAAGAGGGATAATATCATGATGCCTTAGATCAGGGAGAGTAAACTAAATGAGGATGGATGGGTATTTCACAGTGAGACTGTCCGTGTCCTTCAGATGAGACCTTTTTTTTATTTTTCTGCTGTGCACCTTCATTCATTCACCTTGAGAGATTTGAGCTGTGGGTCTCACTCTCTTTTCTCTGATCAGAAACTGAAAACGTAACATCATGAGTATGACAAGTAATACGGCAAAGAAATACAGTATGCTTTGCTGGCACAGCTGTTTAATAGGGGTATACTCAATTATTAAAATTGAATTGACCGTAAATGCATCAGCGAGGAGTTATGTGGTGATACTGACGTTATTTATTGAGGTGTTTGGGGTCATTTGTTGGCATCTATCTAATATGAAGGAGAAAGAATCCGTCCATATGGTTGTTTAATTCCATGCACGGCCTATTACACGTTCAGGAAATTAAAACAAAGCTCATGCAGCCAAAGGCCGTCAGCTAATTTTCTGTGGAAAACAGCTCATTTTTCATGTCTGCTTCTTTCATGTTGGTTTGGGACTTTCAGTGAGTGTAGTGATCTGGAACACTGTGTCTGTGCTCCTTTTTTCTTTTTTTTTCCTTCTTCTTCTTCTCCTTCTACGTGTGTGCGGATTTGTGTGCGTGTGTGGGTGTGAGAGAGAGTTGAGAGTTTGTAGACAAGCATCTGGGCCAGCCTGCATTCTGCAACCACATGATGACAGCACCCGATGAAGTCACAGTAAACAGTGAGCCAGTCCTCATTATCACTTGTGTGTGCTTTTGGATTTTCTTCACTCGGTCACAAAGCCCCCTGCTGTTCTTCGGTCAACATTCCTGTGACATGTCTCGGTTTGGACGTTCAGTTGAAGTCCGGAGCCTCTGAACACAAAGTGACAGCTTGTGACAGCTTAAAGCCTGGCCCAGATCTGCCTCGTAATTGTTACAGTAAAACGTTTGAAGTTTGTGAAACTACTGATATTATATTGTCCTAAAAAAAAACGTGCAGTTTTGCTGTAATACTTGAAATAATACATCATAATTTGTTTGACCTGACACCAGATAATAACGATTCCAGCAAGTTTGTACTAAAAATGACTTTACTATTTATAACACTTATAAATGTTTTAAGAGGCTGAGAACTTGGCATTATTTTATAACAATAAACAGTCATGATTGCATAGGCAACATTTAATGAAAGAAACTGGAAAAAAACCCTCTCATATTATTTATTAAAAGCTTGATATAAAAAAAGTGAATCTGCTTCTGAAAAGACTGTATTCGTGTGGTTTGATAAATAAAGAATAGCAAACAACTCATCTTTTCTCATAACCTTTTCATTCAAATATTTCTACATCATGATTGGTGCATGGAAGCATATGACCTCACATTTTTCCAAAGTCCCAGCTTTGTCAAAAAGTGTACGAAGGAAAACATGAATACATAAATCTCTCATGAAATAGCCAACATTTCTAATAATTCAGTGATCCACTAAAAATGTTATTCTTCCGTGGGTATAAATGCTTCTGAAACTGCACCAAAACCTTCATGGCTTTTCTAGAAAAACACCAATAATGTCTCCATGCAGATGTTTTTTTTTTCTTTCAGATGGGTTAGTTGGTTCATGAGGCTGGACGACGTCGAGCATTTTGCAGCTTTTTAAACTCTTTGAACCCTGACGCTGCTGGTTAAACTCACATCTTATCAGGGATAGTCAATACTGACTGGCCATTTTCGGGTTTTATTGAAAGGCCGGTGTCAGCCTGATATATTGGTCTGATCCCACACACACTTACACTTATACACACACACACACGACACACACGCAACCGTTCCTTTCTTCCTTTCTCTCGTCTTTTACAACATGTGTTACACAGCCACAAACTCTTTTCATCACCATCTCCAATGGCTTTAGCTTTAGTCTCTATCCTTCTCATTAGCGGGCACTGGGAAATGAGGATTCAGTAAAAATACAGAGCATCATTAAACACTGTAAACTGTATACTTGCAATGGCAAAGGAGCCCTGTAAAAGGGCTGGAAGAGCGCCAGGGAACCTATTTAATTCCTCCAGCTGCTGGTGTGAGCTGCTGCAACAAATCACCCATGCTACAGGTCTAATTTGTAAAAGACAACAGCGTTAAACATATAGAGAGCGTAAAAAGTTCGCTGAACAAAGGGAGTCGCTCTATATTGAGATTAGCATTAGTGGCTCCGCTCGCTTTTACGTTATCAATGCGTGGCAGTGAGGATGTAAAACGGAGATAAAAGTGTAGAGTTTAAGTAAATGAACAGATAAATGGGATGAAGATTAAATGGAAACCTAAGTATAAAAACCAACAAACAAGCAAAGATCAGTTTGAAAATACAGTACAGTTGATATAAAAGTTAAATATTTAGACAATGAGTTAGAGAGTCCTTTCTAGCACTGAGCCATGAATGTTAAACAGATTTCACACAAAAACATGAATAAATGAAGAGACTCTCAGCTTGTGTGTGTGTGTGTGTTTCATGGCTCTCCTCTTCTCTTTACTTTCCAAAAATGAAAATCAGCCTCAACTTTTGAAATGCAGTATGTGGATATTTCCCTACAATAACAATAGCGATGAGAAGCTCAAAAAAATGTCATGCTGCATTTTCGTAAACGAATTAAAAAGAAGGCATACAGGTCTGGTGAGTGAACAGAGACAGCATGAGGAAAATGCTATTTTAAGTAGACATAAATAGTCTCTTTGTGAGCACTTTTAGCTGACGTGATTGGACCACAGACAGATCTGAGCACTCAGGAAACTCGACCAGAATATTTAACTTGGAAGGTTGAAGTGCTACGAGACTGCCAGAGTGCTCGGAGAACCAGTTCACCTCACCCAGCCTCCCGTAAATTCTCACCCTCTAACAGGCCCTCGAACGCTGCGACGTCTTATCCATATTCCACATTTCAGTGGAGATGGGATTCTTGGTACAGAACGGTGCATTAATTGGAAAGTTATGCAAGTGAGGTGTCAAAGTGCAGCGCGAGAGAGCGGAAAACAGACAAGGGGACTGAAAATAGGGCCGTAGAAAGCGGCCCCCTCAGCGCTGTTACAATAAAGTCTGCTCCCGAGAGCGCTTTTTCAAGTCTGCCATTCGTCTATTTCACGTTATTTTTATTTTCATTTAAGTGAGGGCACAGTAAAACTTGAGTTGCCTCTTACCCTTCAGAACTCTTTATTTCAGGCATATTACCTAAATCACTGGAGGTATGTTGGAAAAACAGGACACCCCATAAAACCCTGAAAAAGGCCTCCTGTTTTAACATACTCAAGGGGAACTGAATCAGACTCTTTGTGAAAAGAGAACTCGTGTTGGATTGAAAGACAATGAAATGGGACAGGCTGAGTTCAAGAGTCCTTTTTTAGCCTTTTTCCAACTGATTCAGACCGTTTGGTGTCTGGAGGGAGATGTACACTAAACTGTGTCTCGAGACAAAACATAAGCAAAACAGACTTAGCTATTACTTCAGAATATCGCACATTTTTGGTTGTGCAATAAAGCTGCAGTGGTGAGGTTCAAATTCTGGTGGGACAAAAAAAAAAAAAAACAGGGGCGAGAGGTTACAGCAGCTTAAAAAATCTAAAACTTAACCTTCAATTTTGTTGATTGACAGATGGGCCAACCTCGTGGCCTTTTTATCTTGTTATCAGTGATGGAGGGAGCAGGCAGGAGGAGTGGGCAAGGAGAAAGAGACAAAGAAAAATAAAAGTACATTAGGATGGTCAATATGACATCATGCAGGTTGAAGGACTTTTTTACTCAATCTCCTAAAGTGCTTTACAGATATACCAGATTACTTTATCATTGCATATTTATGGGATTTGACTCATACGCGCACAGTATTTGTCAAAAAGTTCAGAGATCAGAGACAAGTGCAAGTCATTTACCTGCATGTTTGTGTTGAAATTTAGAGAAGACACAAAGGAGCCTGAATAAAAGTCCCAAAAATATTTTTTTTGTTGTTGTTGTTTGGTCTTTATTGCACTCTGAATGTTGAGTAACTGCCTATAATAGTAATAAAAAAATGATGCTAAGTATTTCCAGTGAGGTTTGGTGTGTGCATACTTTAAAATAAAAGAATCAAATACAAGAAAATCTCTTCATCTTTTCAAGATCTCTCATGCTTAATCTAATTCTGAAAACCTTCCCCATGCATTTGTTTTCAAACTGACATCCCAAACCATACCATTCCTTTGGTCACGCCGGGCCTTTGTTCAACTGCGAGAAGCGGCATCAGATCCACCCTCTAAGTCCCAATGCATCAGGCAAGTGGGGACTCTCTTGTTTCATGCGGTAACTATAAAACATGCCCCAAGTACTTGCAACAATTCAGCTGTAAGCCGCAGCCACAGTATTCCCCCTGAAACACTTAACAAGGGACAATTACAAACTTGTTGCAAATTATGGCCGCGTGCATTTGGGAGTTGTCAGATGACTGAAGTGGTTTAAAACGCTTTCAGAGCTGAAGGGGTTTTGAAATATTGCTATTTGTCTAGGCAGCAGCGGTGAAGAATGCTAGCTCAGGAAAGCTAAGATCACTGTCAAAGAGTGCTACTGAATATGAGTGAACAAAAAAAAAAAAAAAAAACGGCATGGCAAAGAAATATTGAAAGTACTCTCATACTGTCTTGAATCTGTTTGAGCTTTGTTATAAATGACTGAGCACAGAGTCGCAGGAGATAATCAAATCAGGCATCCTTTTACTCACTTATCACATTTGTTGGCCAGCATTTCATGCACAGATAATGGATTCCACTGTAAAAAGAAAAAAGATCAATATTTTTTATTGCCTGGTGAGATGTTTCTAACCACATTAAAGAAAAACCTCTGGTGTCACAACTTAACCCCTTGCAGGGATGATATGATTTTTGCTCTCCGTGAAGACTGTAAAGTCGCAATCTGGTAGTGATCATGTTTTTTCATCTGCTCGGTTCATGCTGGTTAAGGGACTTAACACTGATAAATTGTTTTCTGATGAAGATGGATTTGATTTTTGTCATCTGACAGCCTCAACTTAGGTCATAGCGTTAAAAAAGATTGGTATGCATCTAATCCTGTCCATCAGTCACATTCACATGTTGACACACACCTTTACTGTAAGTGCACATTTCACAAGTCCAAACACACACACACACACACATCAGTGAGGCTATAGCTAACATGCAGCAGATGCCCAGGCTGTGGGAGAGCAAAGAGCCAGTGAGCTGCAGAGGGAGGAAGTCAAGTGTAGTGTTTTTTACTCTCCTGCCATGCCACTTTTCTTTATTTTTTTTTCCAGCTTGGCCAGTCCTGTTGTGGCCCGTGATGCAGGGTCCCAAGGGCCCGGCGGTGAAATAGTAATATGGACCATCTGACACCTGTCAAAACAGCCCTGTTAGTTGAGCGTCAAGCCCTGTCAGCTTGCAGAGGAAAGTGCTACGCAGCCTCTCAATTTTCCCCCTCCTTCCCCTCAAGTCTCCCTCTCTCTTCCACTCCTTGCTCCTCTCTCTTTTTTTTTTTCTCCAGTAGGTGCTGGCTCTCCCTCAGCATCCCTCTCTCGCTCTTTCACTCTTGAGTCCCTCACTAATTCCATCTCCTTCTTCTCATCTATATCTATTTCTCATTTTCTTACATCTCTCTAATGCTCTGACACTCCACTGCGGCCATTTATCTTTGTCTTTTTTACTCTGGTTAAATTCATGTTGCAGTTCTTTCAGCTCAAGTCCAACTTTCAGCTTATATTATCGTCACCGTCATCATTTCTTATATACTAGAATTCAAGCCACATCTGATACCAATATGAACCAACAGAGAAGAGGTCATATTTGTCTCTGTGATTTCTCTGAAGCGTGTTCTAAATCATATGTATCTTCATGTGCTTCATGCAAACACTGGCTCAATGAAGCTTATTACTGACAGTATGTTTAATGAATAATGTAACATTGGCTGCAAGATGCATGTATAATGGTGTGATATAATAAACAAAAAAATCATTTGTTATTTACTTTAACATTTTGGAAAAGTGTCATGTTAGAGGGAAAACATTTGAAGTGAACCATGTTTGGCTGTGACTTGAGCCTAAAACTCTCTGTAAGCCTTGGTGTCAATTTTGCTAATTCCCTGCCTCACTCTTCCTTTTATTCTGACTGGCTTCCTTTCCCTCATCTTGGCAACATCCACTTTGGAGACAAACAACAGTAACACTGCACCTCTAACAAAGCATGACAGTTTTCTGCCATGCCTACCCACCTGCTCTTTTCACCTCAAACTTCTGCTCCTCTACTCCTTTCTTCATGCCAGCAGATCCAAAGATGAGGCAGTTGGAAGTTGGGAGGGAACATCAGGCTCAGCGCCACGACTAGGAAACACGTCCTGTTACGCTCCGTGTCAGTTCAGCTCAATTCAATTACTATCAGCCCTATCTGTTTACACTAAATGTTTGCAATTGCTTTCCCAGTGAGGAACAGGAACCAGGCATGGGGGATTTGTTATGTGTGGTCTGCCTTTCCCCCATGCACCAGGGTAATTTTGTATTTAATATAAATTAAACAATAGAACAATGTCCGGGGAATTTCATATTGGATTCTTGCAGAGTTTTAACCAAAAACCAACAAAACAATTTTGTTGATGCATCCCAAACGTTCCATATGTCAGCAAGTGGATGTTGAAATGGTAAAATGACACTTTGGTTTATACGGATGATCAGTAAAACAGATGTTCTGATAGAATCCTTAACTGTTTCTATTCAAATGATGGTCTTCTTTTTGTCTTACAAAAGCATAAGTGAGATGTAGAAAGGAAGATCATACTCTTACAGATCCTGTTCCGTCTCTGCAGTTTTGGCTGTATCAGTAATCATTCTGTAATAGCGAAGATACGCTCTGACTTTGTGTTTCTTTAGTCATCTTGGACAGCGTTAAGCCAAGATGCAGTGATCGTGCATTTGCAAAATAGTAACACACACATTGCGGAAGGAGAGGAGAATACAGACTTAAATAGTCGCACGACACCAGACTCATACCCACAAGTCTACATCTGATGAGTCTGACAATATCCAGAATTAGAACACTTGTTGAAAGGAAATTAAACAAGAAACAAACCAAGTTCCTCCTCTGCTTTTCATGTCTTATTCAAAACATACCCCTGGATAATAGCTCATATCCTGCCTATTAAAAAGGCGACTTGGAACTGCCACCAGAGAAACTAAGGGCAATTGTTTCCAGTGTATAGTCATTAGAACTCATAATTAGTCTCAGGCAGATGATTCCAGTGTCCTTTCCTATTCAAGTCGTCCTTCCTGGTCGACAGTGATTGAGCAGTAAGACCTTTAAATTGTTGCTCTGATTCACAGTAACTTGTAAAAAGCATGATCAAGCCTTCTGGATATGATGTTCAATACAAGAATTCAATATCTAAACTATCTCTACCTGGAAAAATGACAATAATATCGACATTATCTTCCATGACCTAGGTTGACATTGAGAAAAATCCTGCAGTTGATTGGATTTTCCTTGTGGCATTGATCATGACTCACATGAGGCATACTATTGAGGTTTTTCTGCTTCTAATTCAAGCACCGCCTGAAGCAACAGCAGCTGATGTTGATGTGTTTATGTTGCCTTGCCATTTCGTTTGTGTCGGCTCCACAGACAATCAGAGTTACAATGGCACTCGCGGCAGCAGAATGGTTTCTGGGCCCAACACGTGCTGTCAATTTGTTCATAAAGTGATCTAATAAAGTCTTTGTATCGGAAAGGATGGCTAAACTAGATCTTATAACAACAAAAAATTCCTTTGAGTGCATCTGCTATCTCTTCTTCTTTTATTCTCTCCTTCCCCCCCAACAAAGTGATCCAAGAGCTGCAAATGTCCCCCATTAATTAAAGCAGAATGGGTTGTGGGAGAACTGACGCCTGTTCACAAGCACCGGCAAAGGAGAAACAGTCCGTGTTAGATTGAATGTAATTGCTTTGGTTAGACACACCAAGAACCATATGAGAGGTTCCACTTTCCCTCGTCCCTTTTCCTATTCTCCACACTAATAATGCCACACTGTTGCTCTGTGAATAGATATTATGTACCGTTCTATAGCCTAGTTGCAGTTAAGTACCTGCATTTTTGTGTCAGGATAATGGACCCTGGCACTGAGATGTATGAGGTGTATTTGATCCAAGTGGCTGGGCTGGTACAGAAATGGCTGATGGAACCAGGGAATGGGAATGGGTCCTGGCTAGCTTGGCTGACAAAGTTATAGCGGAGATAAAAATAAACAGTCCCCTGCACAAGTGTTGGAGAATAATGAGCATAACCCCAATCAAAGTTAATGATGTCATATTAAACAACATTTATTGAGAGAGAGAGAGAGAGAGAGAGAGAGAGAGAAAGGGAAACAACAGCTGTGACATCTTGCATTCAGAGGAGAGATGGTAAACAAGATGTGGCGGTCGGTGGCATTAATAGGCTTGTGAGCAGATGATGGTGAGAGTGAGTGTGATGAGGAGGAGGGGATGCTAAGGACAGATTGTAAAAGTTCTCCCATCTTGCATGTGCATGAAAAGTTATGATTCAGCCACAGATGTGCAAGTGAAAGTTTCTCTTTCTTGGACAAAGTCGGTCGAAATGATTGAATTAAGCGCATCATTCATGTGCATCTGGACAGTTTTGCCACATGAAAAATGAAAAAAAAAAACAACAACATGTAGCCACCTTTTTTGAGCACAAATGTCTGTACATGTGAGTTTGTTTTACTCTGTTAGTGGGGTCCAGTTAAACATGCAGGGTCTCACAGTTTCCATCAAAATGTTGAACTCCACAAGTTTAAATGGCTATTTTAGGGTTTGGATTTGGTTCTAGGGTAAGGATTAGATTTAGGTAAATGATGTGCACATAATGCATTATGTCATTGATGAGTCCCCATAAAGTCTGTATATGTGAATGCGTGTGTGTTTGTGAGTGTATCCCACATGCTCAATGTGATATGTAACTTCTTTCATTGGTATTATGCAGAAAAATGCAAATAAACCTCTTCCAGAGCAGAGAATTCAAACCAGAGAGCCTGCGTTTATATTATTACATTTTTCAGACTAAGTATGACTAAATACCTCTTAGTCAAATGGCGCCACTATGCTATGAATGCACACCAGTTGTGTGTACTCCTCTCTGTTTCCCTAATCACGCTGTTATGCCTGCACATCTCAAGAGCAACTGGGGTGGCCTCTCAGTTGGGTCGACCTGGTTTCGTGTGGGTCACAGGGACCTGATGGGGACGAGAGGAGGGCTTTGAGAATGGGAAGGAACAACAGAGTTGATTTTGGCCAGGGCAACAAATTTCTGAGAGCACTTGGAGCTTTCTTTTTCTCAATTACACCTGGCCCAAGAAGCGGGTGATAAGGCCCCAGGCCAGCGTTACTGGCCCCCACAGTCCAAAACAAACAGGTGGCGCTGACTGTTTTCTCCCTTGTTGGGCTTTTGCTTGCCATTGGCCAGAAGTAAGAATTTATTAAGGTGACTCAGCCTCTCGTAAACAGCTATTAGTAAGGGATTTTCTCCAGCTCAGATTCGGCTCGGGGCTTAGCTGGGAGGGGGGCAAATGATGATATGGCACAAGAGCAACTTTCCACCTCTTACATCATAGTTGAGGCACTCTGGGACGACCACTCTGGTGGGATGGTCCGAAATAACAAGGTTAAAAAAAAAAAAAAAACACGGCTTCTTAGCGCAGAACTTCTCACAACCTTGTGTCTTTGCTTAGCCAGTCGCTAAGATTGTGCCCTGGGGTCTAATTCAAGGTCAGCCACAAAAATGCCAGACAAGGGAACAATCCAACAATTTTAATGTCAGCAGTTCACATCTTTTCCTCTTTCTCCTTAACCTCAAAGTAAGAGAAAAAATAATGTGAGTTTTGCTACATCTACAGTCTTGAGTTCTCCTCAGACATCAGGTTGAATTGCTTCCAATTCTGAATAACTGTACCTTTCTACCATATCCCATTACCTGTCAGTTTCTATTTCGCTTTTTGGATGAGAAGGCATATTATTTTCCACTTTAATGGTATGATCTCTCAACAGTGACTGTCAGCAGCTTGGAACATGCTTTTCACTTTCACAGCTTCGTCCTTGCTTCAGCGGACAGAACAGTAACAGGCTTCATTGAGAAAATGTCGTCAAAATAAGTGTAAGACCTGATTAACAGCTGTATTCAGACCAAAGTAAGAGGTCAGGAAAAAAGTACTTAAGTTCTCTCTTGTTGACTTGACTTGTAAAAACAAAAAATTTTTGAATTGCTGTGTATTTTTAACATTTTTATGATGTTTTTGCTTTGTGGATTAATGAAGCCTTGCTTCTTAAACTCTATTCTGACTTACTTAGTCAGAAAATTAAAAAATTTAAAAGTTTTCATAGAAAACAGTAAATAAAAAATCTTATTATATGACCCTTAATAAAAATAAATTCATAAAAATCTTGTTTGATAGACACTACAAACTTTACTAATGTTCTTTTTCGAGGTTTATTCACCACTGAATTATGCAAAAGCATATGCAAACCGCAAATTACTATGCTGGTTTGCTATCTCTTATAATTACCGTTCCATTCTATTCATCATTTAATTTTTTAATTCTTTTGATGAAACCTTTCCTCATATTCATACTGAGCTGTCAGGGCTGCTGTAGCCTTGTTTTATTGTTCATGGAGAAAAATCCCTGAAGCAACAAGAGTGGACTGCTTGGCTCAAGGATATTGTGACAGTGACTGCTAAGGAAAAGAGAGGTTTACAAACAGCCTGTAAAGGTATTCAGACTAGGCTACTATAGTAAAAAGAAATATGTAGTTATAAACTCATGCAATCCTTGCATCATCTCAAAAGTTGTATCAGTGGCAACGATAAGATTTCATTAATCCTCTGTGAACTGTTCATTTATTTAAATACAAACATGTTCTGTGCATTTCTCACTGTAAACATAACTCCAATTAAATGCATCATTTGCCTTTTTTACAGCTGAATTTCTGATTTGCAAACAGATGTGTCCCAATATTGCATGCATTGTTTATATGCAAAGCAAGTGGCGGCACTGATTAACACGAAAACTTTTTTTTTTCGAAAACATGTCAGATCTTCTTGCAAGTCACTACACATCGCTTGTACAAATACCCCTGTGGAAGGATGTGCGTTTCTCTGGGGTGTGCACATGTTTCTGTTAACAGTCGGAGCATTGTCTGAGTGTAGAGTCAAGTTTGTTATTAGTTTACTCATTCCAACTAACCCAAGGGCGCTCCTACATTATGAGTACTCCAAGCAGAACACACCAGAGGGAGAGGATTTCTGCTCTAAAGATCTGCTCCAACTTTTAGCTGCCCAACCAACACTGCTAATTAAGGGTCTTTAGTCCCAACCCTGGTGCTACTGCTTCTCCATTCTACCATAGGGCCCCCAGGCTCATTGGGCATCAGGGGGCCACTGCAGGACCGTTTTGGGCAATGGAGCATACAGACTGTGTCACATAGTAGGTCTGTTTTAACTAAACTGAGCTTTGCCTCTTTATCGGCCCCCAACATCAGGGTCTGCTGGTCACACAAATTAAGGGGCAATTAAAGCACTGAAACAGTAGAGAGATCAAAGCAGACTACTGGAGGAGAAGCCACTCTGGAGAGTTAAGCACTTTTATAAAGCAGCAATAGAGTGGCTTAATAGGAACCTGACCAATGAAAATACATCATATTGTTCCCTATTATTTTCAAGTGAAATAAAGAGAGGATTGTTTTAAAAATGAGTCCGAAAGTGTTTAATAATCCTGAGTTTTCTGTTGCAATTAGTTGTTATTCTTCTACAAGATATGCACAAAAAATATAAAATGTGTGTGTTGTTTTTTTTTTGTATTGGTGCAATGTATTGTTCAATTCAGCAGGGAGATATCTCAATCTTTCAGCCTGTCAAAGATGAGAGATTAAAAAGAGAAAAGGTTGGATGGAATCAAGTCTGCAGAGAATTTCAACAGCTCTGAGCCATCATTGAGATTCCTGTATCTCTGCTAATTTCCATCAGCATGACAGAGAAAAGGAGAAAAAAAAAGGAACAACAAACAACAGCTTTCATCATCTCTCACTTTTGTTTCCCTGCCTTTTGCATGGCGGTAACTCAATGCCAATCTCAGAGCAGTCAAACAATTTCTTCAATGAATTGGGCTTTATGGATTAAAATGTAATTTGCTACAGTTAATGAAAATGCGTTCTGTATAAACACAGAAGTGCTTATTGAGTTGGGGTTTGGGAGGTGGGGGCTGGCTTTAAACAATAAGAACCAACAGGTCTTTTGTAGAGAGGCAGCTTGATGTTTGCAGATGGGCCCTGCTGCTCTTGGGAGAAATGAGATAGCGTTGGCTAATTTAATTTCGATATGCGTGTAACAGTATCTGCCTGAGCGCATGTGGCCTTGTTTACCAGGGGGTGCAAAGAAGCATTTTAAAGACTCAGGCATGTATTTGTGTGTGTATTTTTGTGCCCATACATGTGTGATTTCTAACAAATTTGTTAAGAAACTTGGTAATAATTCTCAGTTCTGTGTTATTCTCAGCAAAGCATCCATCTTGGCACAAACTACATGTAGTTAATCAGGGGCTGATTAGAAACCATACTTAGAAAAGTTGTCCTCCACAGTGAAATAAAAACATCTCTGTGTGGCACACTGAGAAAATACAGCAATTTTCTAGTCAACCACATGTGTGATGTCAGGACTTTACAATGTAGCAACATTTTTCAGCACACCATGTTGCTTAGAAAAATGCCAAATTGTCCTGTGACTTCTGTCTGTGTAACCTAGAGAGCATATGCTGATATATGTGTATCTAATTTTGCAGATTCACCCTAAGAGAAAGCGTATCCCTCAAGAATGTGTGTGGAGGAATGTATAGTGTGTGGGTGCATTTGCTTGCAGTCGAGCACATTTGTCCAAGTGGGTGAATATTTTCTTGTTGAAAATTGTGTTTTGGGTAAGTGTGTATGTGTGTGTATTCACAGAGATTTGCATACTTTACAATTTTTTTTGCCTTATAGATCCTGGGAGCACACAGGCATTAATTTGCACACAGCATACACTCATTAGGCTTGCTCTGCTATGTGGGAGCAATGTTAGGGTTAGGTTATATCCACTGAGAGGCTGTGTGAGTGCGACAGTTTGTGTGTTGGGGTTTGCTGAGAATGTTGTTGGCTCTGTGTGTGCAAATCTATCTGTCTGAAAGCATCTGTCTGAATATTTCCCAGTGTGTGTGCAAACATGCTTATGCGTGTCTGTGAAGAGGCAACTTGTGGCGCGTCTCGTCTTCCTGGCGCAGGGAGAGTTTCGCCTGCAGGGTGGAATGCACTCGAAAGGTCCTCAGAATAATTTGTTATGTGGAAAAAAATGATCAGCAAAAGCCTTCACCAATTCTTCCATAAGAAATGTTGTACCCACAGCGAACCCTCTGTTTTCATTAATGCCAAATGATATGCTGCAAGGATGGATAGAATAAAAAAACACATCTTTTGCAGCTCAAGAAAATGGCAAAACCATAACACCTTTCTTTCAATGAAATTCGCTGTATGAAGTTGTTGTTTCCCTGCAGTTTTGTACCATACCAGGTTTGCTTTGCCTGTGGACCTCATAGGAATCAGTTAGATTTGGTCATTTTTCCTTTATTTTTGTGCTTCCTCCAAGGATAAATAGATAACATGGTTAAATTGCTTTTTTTCCTGTCTGTTTAGTGATATGATAGGGTTAGGGTTAGGGTAGGGCACAAGGTGTTTTATTTTGAAATGTGCTTTTCCTGTTTCTGACCTCTTATTTTGGCTCAGTCTGCTCTTTGCTACTTGAAGGGGCTTCTTTGCTCAGCCTCCTATTCTCCACCTTGCAGAGCACAGAGTCACTTGTTCTGACACACAAAGGTGCTATGGTTAACATTTTACACTATTCCTCTTTATTTACAACAAATGAATTATAAATAATGTCAAGTAAATTTTAATTTATAAATACAGATTGTTTCAAATGCAGTAGAATGCAAAAGAAGCCCACCTCTCACCTAGTTATGGATAGGGAAATTAATTCCTGGTCCGGGCCAATCCTCTAACCTCCTGGAGATACTTTATTGATCGGACTTTGACCACGACTCTGTGCCTTGAACATAAATTAACACCCCCTGACATACAAACCCAGTCCCGCATTAGGAAGGACTTGGCACATGCAAAGTAATGACAGGTCCTCAGCAGCCATCTAGAGATTCATAACACCAGACACCAACATATTAAATATTCAAGTGGCAGAGGGGGGGGCTGAAAGGTTTCTAAGTGTTACCACTTTGGTCTTCGTATTGACTTATTGCCTGCCTAATGCTCAAACCTGCGCTCAGTGTTTGACAACGTCAGTGTGAGGGGAAAATCTAATAAGCTGGCCACTCAGAACAAGAAATACAATCTCCTCTACATTTGACCCCCCATTAAAATTTGAGCGGGGCAATCAATAAGAGAAACAGATGTGCGAATTTAGTTATAAACAGCATGGGCATTCAGACTGTGCACAGTCATGCCATCTCGACTCCCGGGGCTTCTTTTGATCTGAACCCAGCGTGGTGTCTGACCGTTAGGGAATGGGCGGAGAGGGCGGCTGTGGTAATTCTTGTGCATGTTGAGGGATGCTGACACGAACCGCTGACTGGACGCGGTGCTTAAAATAAAGCTGTCAATAAAGACCTCTGAGGTGAGGGATTGCTGAGGTTGAGTTGGGAGAAAGGCGTCGAGGGACTGCGGTGTCCCCAGGGGTCGGTATTTCAGGGCAAGCTACCAATGAGGTGCTTGTTACAGGAAGGCAAAGGCATCACAGACAGCAAGAGGATCCACGCATATGCACCACACCCCCACCCTAACTTAACATTGGCAGCACAGGCCTATCCATCTAATTGACAGGCCGATGGCGTCAAGTGCCAGAGGGTGTGACATTGCCGACATTGGAGTGTGCTACACACATACATACAAACACACAAACACAAGCATTACCGGAGTCTTGAGATGCCCCCCCTGGCTCACATCTGGAGGTGGGAGGGGGCAACTTGATCTGTATCCACAGCGTGGGGGGTCGTAGCAGGAAGGACGAGTGGGGGCCCTTTCACTTAAGCTGATCCCTTCCATGCAATCCTGTGGCACTTAACATATGAGGTCAAGATTGTAAAACCTCAGAATGTACAGTTGCTGGGGTTGCAGGGGATCTGTGGGGCCCCTGATTGCATCGGCGGGGGGTTGAGTTGAGACCTATTTGTATCCATTGGTGTGTCAACATGTTTGGGTGTTTGTCAGCTTGTCCTATAATACCGGACAAGGGTTAGAGAGGAGTTGACCCAGCTTTTCTGACATAACTCATTGTAAAGGTAACCTTTATCCACTCTGGACAGCAATACACGCATTTTTCACTGTGAGAAATCGTGTTAACACTAATGTGTGTGTGTGGGTGGTGGAGAGCAGGAGGTCCTGGGGCAGCTGAGCCCTTTACCCAACCTCAGCTGACCGTATCTCCCCCATTCATCCTTGTCATGCGGATGGTGTTGCATGCATGTGTGACTGTTTGACTTTCCTGTGTAATGAAAATTCCACATGTGGCACATCAGACATGGTTGACGTTAGCTGTCGTCACTACTCACTGCTCATCCTTGTCTGAGGGGCCACTCAGATTACACAATTATAAACACACACATACACAAAATCAGTGGAGGGGGAAAAAAAATGAACAAATGTTTCTCAACTTGCTTTTCTCTGGGGAGAAACAGTGACAGGCTGAACTGTTTAAGCTAGCACTTTTAAAGCTCTCTGAGACAATGGCAACTTTTCATTGCACTTCTCTCCCTCAACCATTAAAAACCGCCAACAAAGTTATCCAAACATGTTTTAAGCCATCGTCTCTTGGATATAAAATGAAATCATTTTGAACAAAACCGTCTTTTGTGCACAAAGCAATTACTTTTAAAGACACTTGCGACTTGTGTGTTTGTAAGAAGTGTCATCAAAACACCTTTTCAGAAACGATTTCAGGGACGTCAAAATGTGTTTGTCAATATTGCTTCGTTAATGGGTAATCAATGTGACGGCAAGGGGATCACTTCACTGCTAGACGCATTCCATTGAGCTACAAATCGACCAAAGCAAATAACCAGCAAGTTCATGCCAAGGAAAAAAAAAAATAAAAAGGCTCGTCACTGAATGTGTGTGAACATTTTCTGTCACAATGCACAATGTGAACCGCTGTTCTGCAGAGCAGCTCTCCAAAATTGCTTTGCATTTTGGTATTCATCCCCCTTCTGACTTCCTCTCTCTTCCTTTTCTCTCAGTCTCTGTCTCTGGAAAGGTGGAGGATGGTGATGACGGGACGGGATGGATCTTTAATAGATTTGTCTCGGGCAGCACAATGGGAGGAGGGATCGTTGTTAACATTATAACGTATCGATCGCTTCGACTCCATTTCCCAAGGCCCTGTCAGACAGGAGCCATTACTCACAGCAGTCATCCCCACCACCGCACATGCACACACACGCACACACACACACACACACACACACGTACACACACGTATCCCTGTCTCATGGCTGGCTGTGACAGTGCATGTCTACACCATTTCACAATGTTCACATGACCCCTTTCACCCTCCTCGTATCCTTCCTCTCTACAATTTAGTCTTTCATTCCCTGATCTGCACGACTCATGCCGTTCGGCTGGGCTGAATACATTCAATTAAAAAAAAAATATGGTGGTTGCTTTGTCCATGCTAATTTATACTTGTGCACTATAGTGTGGCTGTCATGTCCAGGGGTCAACATACAGGGACATTAAAAGAAAAGAAGCTTTAGATTAAATTGCAATCCAGCAGCACCCCATTTTATATTTATTTATCACAGGATGAAATAAAGGAGAAGAGAAAAATGAAAAAATGAGGTCAATGATAGTTGTGATTGGTTAATATGAGCTTTATTTTTACACAGAAGTCAGTCCTCTGCCCTCACTACGTGTGTGGGAGCAAAGCTATGCCGCTAAACACACTTCCAATAAAGATTGAAGGTTGCAGTTGGCCTTTGAAGTTTTACTAGAAGCAACTGTGAAACCCGTATCGGAAAGACAAATTCAATCACAGAGATTAGAAACACGGAAAAGATGAGAAGTGATACCATACACAAGAGTTTGTACAGTAACGAGGAACCTGGGTTCACAATATTTGTCATATTAGTTTCAGTTAGTTACATAAATAGAAGAAACACATTTTCACTAGTGAAGACTGATGTAAGAATGCAATGTCAGTTCCAGTCCATAAAATGCAGAGCTCATTGTTAGCAGATGTCTGTGCCCATCACTGTACTTTTTTGTTTGGACTTTTGGATTAAATCACAGACTGTATATGCAAATATAGTCCACTAATGTTCAGAAAATAGTGAGTGGATCAACGCACATTGTTCTGCAAGAGTAAAAAAACAAACTTTTGCTTTAAAAAGCAGAAGACATGTCTTCAAAGCAAGCTTTCTCATATTGTGGCCTTGATGATTACTACCTTAAAGAGGTTTTAATCCAGCAATGGAGCATGTGAGTCTGATGTCTTCAGTGTTTTTTTTTGTAAGGGCTGTCATTACTTGTGACGCTGCGTGAATCAATCTTCTTAAGTCTATTTGTATTTCTTTTAACTGTTTCCACTACATGTATGTTTGTTCATAATCACTGTTTGCACTCTATTAAAACATGGAGGAGGCGAAAGAAAAGCCAGTTGCTCCTCCTTGATAATGATAAGCCTGTAAGCCCCCCTCTTCTTTTCACAAAGCCGTTTCCATCACAAGGTGTCTCATTATGTGTTGCTCACCACAAAGGTGAGAGAATACGCAGACAATTACTCAGCACGTAAAACGCACAACCTGTCATCTAGTTCTGTGGCGCAACAGTCAGTAAGGAAAGCCTGCACACAGTTGCCATTCAGAGTACTTAAAATAGCTAAATTAACTTCTTGGCTAAAAAAGTATTATTCAACCTTTGTTCTCAGCAGGCTCTTTCAATGAAGGGCAGATAGGAGTGGAGCAGGAATAGGCACAGTTGTCTTTTTTAGGCTGCAGATGTCTCTCAGCTGTACAGGCTGTATGGGATGGAACTGACAGGCCTGAAATGTCCAAAGACAATCGGCTTCAGAGGGACTGTCCAGGCCAATATCCCGGGCAATGGATCTCCTCAGATGTTAATGAGTTGCGATTGTTACCCGGCTACAGGGTTGACCTTGTTTAAACACCAAGTTGTCTGAGTGTGTGCATGTGAGTGTATGTGTGTGTGTGTGTGTGAGAGAGAGAGATGAGAGAGTTGATGTGTGAGTCAGTTATGTAGCATAAGGCACAAACATTTCCTGTTTTCAAAAAAATGCTGTCACCACAAATATAAATTTCGCCTAATCTCTCTCAAACCCAAGACTTGAGGACTCTCTTCCCAATTGGTCCCATCACCTTCTAAAAAAAAAAAAAGAGCCACCAAGCAACCAGCAGTGGATCCATCACGACTGGCACATCCAATCGCCTTGGCCTTCTCTGTCCCTGCCCATTTGATGACCTGCTGAAGATTGATGAGCAGAGCACCCCAGGGTCAGAGAAGATACCTTCTCTGCCTCACCACCATGACGGTGAAAACTTGTCTATGATCTTCAGGATGAAATCTGTCCTCTTTTTTTTTTTCTCGTACTACTCCCCTTGTTGAATGATGGTATGGAAAATGGAGAGTGAGGCCTGATACTTAAATATCAATTTCCCGGTCGGTCACGCATCACCTACAGGTTATCTGTCTCCTGTGTTATTCTTCTGAGGGTTGATTTACTCCAGGCACCCATGTATCACAGACCTGCAGTTTGTGAAATTTCAGTTTTAAATTTCTCTTTGGGTTAAAATTCTTGTCCTTTTTTTTTTACCCATGTTGTCTACATTTAAGGCTTAATTCATTCCTAACAGTTGCTCTTAATGGACTCCTCTGTAGCCCTTTTACAGCATGATGAGATGAAACTGGCAGCTGGACTTTAGATGTCAGTCACAGCCTTTTGAATACCACCTTCTCAGTTAAATGACTTAATGCTCAGTCAAACTTCCAGTCCATTGTCAATGTACTGGATCATGTGTACCCACAGTTTACTTTTGCCTGCTTGATCACCCCCTGAACACATTGTATTGCAGTCAGGCCTCACACAAGCTTTGCAATGCGGGTGTGGTACATTTCTTAAGCCATGAAGCATCATGTCAACTTCCATGTGTATATACTGTTTATGTATTTACTGAGTGCACACATGCATACATAAATATACATAAATATACATTTGCTCTATTTGTGAGAGATCAAGTTGGCTGTGAGCATATGTGAGCATTTATGTCCCCAGTACATGTTTACAGCTCTTTGAATGGTGTCTGGGACCCTAGAGGGAGAGAGGAGTATTACACAAACTGTACAGAAACTGTTAACTAGCATCCCTATTTGGAGATTAAAGGTAATAAAAAAAGGAAACACTTTCTCTGCTGTTTAAAAAGCACCCGCTCTCCCAGGACATGTTCTGGTGCACATCTTTTGTGTGCAAATAATGTGCACCAGAAGGCTGAATGAGGGAGTGCACAGCAGGGTTTGAATTGTGACTTGATGGACCAATGAACAAATCGTTTAGCACAGAGTGAAAAAGGTGGCTGGAAACCCCCCACAGAACACACAATGAGTTTCAAACCAATCAAATGTCATGAACCAAAAAATGAAAGTTGAATGAGGTACATATTTTTTTTCACTGCAAAACAGCACCGATTATTATACGACTTCAGATTTGTGAATTGACACATTACTAAAAAAGGTTGTTCATTTTTTTTAACCTCAAAACAGCAGTTTGACACAAACACACAACACATACAAAGTAAATAAGTGGCACTGAGGACAGCTTTTCTACTTTTTTGGGGGGGATCCTTTTGTTCAAAGATATATCTCCTGTCTAGACAAAGGGTTTAAAAGGAAGTAGAAGTAGAACTGTATTACAAAACATGTAAATAATCAAATCCAAACATTATTAATACATGAAATAGAAGTTTTGTCATACTGTTCTTACTGCAATCGAGCTGATATTTTAACACTATTATACAACTAAAAGAAACAAAATATTTAAAAATGTAAAGACAAACGTCATAAAGAAAATTATTTATGTTTGCAGTCTTACAAGAGGACCAAAACATAAAAAACCCTTAAATTCAGTAGCATCCTGGTAAACCTGTGGTATGTCAGTGGCTGAATATGAAATTTTCCTCCTGCATCGTTATTCAACACAGCATCTAATTTTCACCTGATCCAAGGTGATTTACACGTTCCTCCTTTCCTTTGTTTGATTATGCCAACAATGTGCCCTGTCTGCTTTTCAGGAGCATCTGGCAAGAGGAAGCAGTCACAGGCACAGACTTACCAAGCAATTATAGCAAGTTGCAATGTTCTCACATCAACAACTCTCCTCTTCCATTTCTGCCCACTCTGTCTCTATGACCTTAGTTTGTCTCCAATTTCTCTTCCTTTATAAGTGTTCCTTTCTCATTAAAGTTCTTTGTGTCTCTTCCTTATTCTTTATTCCTTCTTTTTATCTCCATTTCTCATGTCCATGTGCTATCATTTTTTTGTGTATAAGTAGCATTTTCTTTTGCCCCTGTCTCGTCTCATCTCGTCATCCTTCGTCATGTCTTCTCCACTTTGTCAAACTATCGCCATCACCACGCCAGGTCTTCCAGACGAGGCTAAACTCCTGTCCTTGAACTGGAGGGGGAGGGGGTCAAGAAACTAATTTGTTGTCTGATTTCGAAGCCACCCAACCCAGTCAGCGGCCCCGACCCTGTGTGAGCTGTGGTGAATTTTAATCACAAGCGAAGTTGGAGTTGGGTAATCGTACCAGGGTTGTCCATACCTGAAGGACAACCTGTGACAGCCGTCGCTGCCAGTCAGTGCTGGTCCTAACTGCATTGTTAGAAGGACATTTGTGTGTGTGTGTCTGTGTGTGTGTATGTGCAGTGAATTAGAATCAGGCACATGTTTTGGTGGCATCAGGGCTGAGACATATTGACAGCATACAGAGATTCACAGTGCATAACGACATAACACCTCGCATAAAATGCAAAGTGACACTCATGATAGAGTGTCCATGTCACTCTACATGTGTTAGGAAAACAGAGTGACAGTGAAAGAGATGAGGAGATTTACAGATTAATAGGTGTTAGTGTGAGATAGCCCTCAGGCAGAAGGAAGTGAAACAGAGAAAACAGCATTATTCTAATGTTTGCACAAGCACACGGGTTTATGGATATCAGCCAGGCAGGCATTTGTAAATCAATGTGAGCTTATTTAAACTAAGAGACACTCTGTTGGAACATGAATAAGTCAGGTGAGTTGCATGTTACTCAGGGGAGCTCTGGGGTAAAATAAAAGGTGTGATGGTTGCAATATGGACCTTTTTTCTTGTAACACATAAGGTGGATAACATGCCACGTCCACTTAGTGGAAACTCTGTCACCAAGTCAGCAGCTGAAAATCAGTGTGGTCAGAGCAGTTTTCCAAGAGTTACAACAGAAAAGCTGTTTTTTTTTTCACTTGGAAAGAAAAATATGTGATTTTTATTTTATTTTTTATGTTTTTATGCTATAGGAAGGAAAGGGATGAAAGTGTTATTATTTATGTACTGTGCTATATTGCAGCGCTACTGTACTCTTGTCATGAAAATGCAGCATTATGTATGCTAAAGCTAGCCAAGTTATTTCATCTCATAGACAGTCCATGAGAGGTGATTAAATACAAAGGTTAGTTTGAAAGATTGGACAGATTTCATACAGTATCAGTGTTAACTAGGATAAAATGATTTAAAAGGGACATGGCCATTTTCTTTTAAGACTTACTGAGGCATCAAAGAGCATAAAATACCAGAAATGTTGCTGAATACTTAAAGGAATATTTCAACATCTTGAGAATCATGAATTCTTAGAGTGAGATTAGATGATCTACACCACTGTTTCTCTCTAAAATATGAAGCTACAACTGTTAGCTCTCTTAGACCTCCAGTCTTTGTGCTAAGCTAACACCAGCTCATGGCTGCAGCATTGTATACAGCAGAGGGAAACAAAGCAAAAAAAGAGTAGGCTAGTGTATTGAACATCAACAGTGAACTTTGCTAAATCAATTTGTTTTTTGCTCCCTGATGTTGTATGGCATCTAGCAGCACAGTAAAGTCTTAAATTAAGCCGTAAATATCGTGGTGCTAAATTCCAAAATTTCTCTCTGGCTCAGTGTTGACGTTGTGAAACTCAACGGGCTTCTCATTTGGGTTTTGAGAATTCGATACAGAGCTGTGGACGCTCAAAAAGAGCCTCCAATTCGATGACAGCTCTTCTGAGTTAGCTTGCTCCAAAGACACATTTTGCATCCCTGTTAAGAAAACTATATTTAATGCTTTGTCTTCCACAGTTTGGCAAACAAAATATTCCCAAGACACATGCGTATAGGAAGTAAACAATTTGGCCTTGCAGTTAAAAACCACAAAGCTACTAAAGCTGGAAAAAAGAAAATTTATAATAAATGTGTGGATTTACACAAAGTTAGTAATGACAGACTAACACTGGAAAAATAAATTTCAGGATTTTTTTTTCTCTGGTTTGTGTAAAATACTGTGGCTGCTGACTTTTTGAATGAGCTGTTTCTCAATGCTGAACAACCCCAAAAGCAGTGCATCAGATTAGTAAGACATGTTAAATCCTGGATTTGATTTTTTAAGTGAAAGTATGTCTTTTTGGATATTGCTTCTCTGTTGACATTTTATGAGTGAGGTTTGGTTCAAGGATTTTGGAAAAATTCCCTCTGGCGTAACTATACAAGCTCAGATGTTTTGTGAGAAGAAATAAGTGAACAGTTGTGTTGTTTTTCCTGCCAAGAAACATAAAAGTCTGATGCATGCAACTATAAAATCTTCCAAAAATTAGACTCAGTTATTTATAGTAGGGCCGTGTATTATTTCATTTACTTGCTGGTTGTTATAACTTATTCTTATTTCTGTTTTTTATAAAAATTTGATAATGGCTAACAAGGCTTTCATGGCTTTAAGGGCTTCAGTCATTTGATATGAAATACTTAAAGAAAACAAGCATTAGTTTCCCTACTTATCTTTTCCCCATGTGACAGATTTCTGCTAGATCTTTGAAACGATCCCTTATATTCTTCTCCTGAGGTCCCACAAACCTCCCCACTTTTTCTCCCCTTCTATCCATCCGGCCTTTCCTGCTTCCCCTCGAAACACTCAGCATAGGGGTTGTGCTTGAGTGAAGCATTATAATAGCTCAAGGAAATGGCCCTTCTTGAGAAACTTTCAGGGAGCTGTCAAAGGGAGAAGATTAATGCCTGGCTACACTCTCCAGGGACCGGGACCCCACACACCTCCAACCCCCAATTTCTTTCCCCCTTACCCATTTTACTCCCCTTCTCCTCCCCTTCTCCTCTCATCATCCACACACAGCCAACAATGGCATGTGCCATGCTAACGAAACATGCAGCAGCAGAATCGCTCCAGATACTGAGCACGCATTCTTTGACTTTAGTCTCACTTTACTGATGCATTGTTGGTATTTTGTTATTCCGTAATGGGACAGTGACGTGCTAAAATTGTTGCTCAAGCTGACATGATGATGCACTACATGAATTTACAACTGTCTGTCACTTTAAAATCACAGACCGTTTAATCTCTTAAAAAAATAGACGTTTTTCCTGGAGGCTTGTTCCCAGATCTTTATGCAGGGAAAATCAATCTACTCCCACTTTCCCCTTTCAAGTTTTAGAAATAACAATATTGAAAGCAGGAAAAAAAACATGCAATAATCTATCAGGGAGTAACATCAATCGACTCACACATTTGCCCACATTTTCCTACCACTGGCTTCTTGTCTGCCAGTCATCAAAAGTGCACTTCCTGCTGTTGACACTCCTGACATGAAGGCCTGTTCTCTCTCTAGCACGTTCCTCCTTTTTTGTTTCCTCTCGTTCTATCTCTCTACTTCGTCATCTGTCTCTTTCTCCTTCCATTGCTCATTCTGGCTGTCTCTCATCGTTTCCCCACATCCTACAATTGATGTAATTGACAGAGGGGCCTGCTCTCCCTCTCCGTCTCCCTCTCTGTCCGTCTGCTTCTGCCTTTCCCGCTGTCTCTCATCATCTCTCCAGATTTTAAAATGGATGCACTTGGCATGTAGGTCTGCTCTGTTTGCGATGCGGCTCATTTGGTCTTAGCTGAACAGTGATTATGGAGGACTTAGGTGGACTTTCAACTACACCAGTATCCCTTTCCCCTCTCTGTCTGCCTCAGTTACTATGACTGCTTTTGCACTTGCTTTTGTGTATTTATCATTTACAAAAAAATGACCCTGCAAAGTGTTTTCCTGTCTAAAAAATACCCTTGAGGTTATTATGTGTTTTACACTGGTGAACATTAACCCATTCCTATATCCTGTTATGTTAAAAATTAACATGTTTATCTTTGAAATGTTACAAAAAACAGGTTCTCTTTCCTGTTTTTTTTTAGCATTACAGCACTCTTCATTCTGATTCTAATGTTTGAATATTCTTTTAAAATTAAAAGTCAACTAGTCTTTCTAAAAGTTCATTATTACTATATTATAATACTGTTTTGATATCAGTTGTGTAAATATGACAATAATATTGTACACTTCGATTATTTCGATGCAGGGTATCATCTGGCAGGAGTGCAATTCCCTGTTTTGAAGTATTTTATATTCTGAAATGAGATGAATGCTACATACGCACACTTGTCTGCAAACTTGTGATCTCAGGCTCCTCCTGCAGCACATTTGTTAAGATGGGAGGATGATCAACTACTCAAACATTCGCCTCCATCCAGTTCCCCCTCCACCCTCATCTCCCCCACCAGTTTTCAGAAAAACAGGGGAACTCTCAGCGAGGAGTCCTCTCCCTCTCCCTCTCCCTCTCCCTCTCTCTCTCTCTCTCTGCTCTGCTGTAGAATCAGCCGTCCTCCTCGGGGACTTCGTGTTTGAACTTTTCAGAATCAGAATTTGTAACGAATGCGCAGCAAAGCAAAGAAGATGCAGCCACAACAGAGTGGCACACATCAGACCGAGGCGAAGAGAGGGCCAGATCAAGCGCGCCCCTTAGGGAGCAATGATGAATCTCAGGGCGAACACCCCCACCTCCCCCCCACCAAGTCTCATTCACAGAGCTGAGCTGCGTGTAAGAAGATGCCTTTTGTCTCACAAAATCTCCAAGTTTGTGACCTCAGTCTATCATTTGCATCCAAGCAGCGTAAACAAGCATGTTATTTGTGCGGCATTCCCCGGGCCACCCACCCATCCCTTCCACTGACAGCACAGAGCGAGAATTAAACCCTTAGGGCAATCTGCAGTTTTTTTTTTTTTCTGCAGCATACTCTTTGAACAAAGAAAGCAGACTGAAACTCCTTCAGGCAGGATTTTATGAGCCAAGATATTTCTTTTTTTACCCAATTCCAGGTCGCTGTTGTACATTTGTGTTGGCTCGGCTGCAGTGGCTGCACGATAGAGATGACGGGGTAATTACATAGCTCAGAAAACGTACACAGAGAAATGAAAACAGTCGCGTTTTTTTTCTGAACGTGGGGTTAAAACAGACAGCTGGTGGCACTGACCCCAATATCACACCGTATTACTCCTCTGAAAGAACCCAGCCATGGTGCTGATTTTGTGCCACAGGGGCTCGTCTGCATTGCAGGATCCTGCTGATTTTAAGTTGTGCCAAGTCAAACTAATAAGTTGAAACAAACAGTTCTCTTTAAAGAATAGACTTTTCTTATTGGACACAGGTGAAACTAGGCCAGTTCAGCTCTTAAGAGCAAAACCTCCATATAAAGCACTTGTAAGTCCAAGCCTGAGCTTAATCTGGGTGTAAAGTGAACTTGCCCTCAGGGAAAACACTACGAAGACCCTTCAACAATAGGTCTATCATGGATTATGAGGAATAAGTAAGGATTTTCTATAAGTGCTCTGTGAAATCCTTTTCTGCTGTAGCTAGTAACTGTGGAAATATGTAACAATTTGTAGAGAGCAGCACAATTTGGACCGTATCAGTTTGTGTGTGTGTGTGTGTAAGTGTGTGAGTGCATGTTTACAGGTGTGTAAAGGCATGTGGTAGTGAAGAAATGTCCACGGAAAATCGAATATCCTTCTAACGGTTCATATCTTTGGGAAGACCAAGAGAAGGTTACCTAGGTTTGCTCCATATTTCACTATTTTTATTTCAATTTGAGTTAATGAATGTCAGGTTCACCTCCTCGAAACACTCTGCTCTGAGTTTTCATTTTATTTTTTGGGTTCACTCCTCAGTGCAGAGTGTAAAAAAAACTGGCTGACCTCATGCAGTAATTTTCTTTGCGTGTGAATATGTCTGTATATGTGTGTGTATATTTAAAAAAAAGAAATGTAAAGTATTCTGTATGTGTTCACACAGACTACTTGTTCACACAGAAAACTGTGTGGTCCATCATTGTAGCCAAGACTATATTAGGTCAGGGCCCCACTGTAATCGCTTTCTTGACATTGGCCAGAGTGACAAATCGGCGTGTCAGGCTGCTCATATTGCGAAACTGTGGACAAAAAAAGGAGGAAACTCTACAGTTTGTAATGGCGAGACTGGGGTGTCCAAGATGGGGTCAAAGACTCTAGAAAAAAATTAAACAAAGGCATTTCAACTATGTAATTAAATGGCTACAAGTCTCATCCTTTAGAACATCATCATGCTCATCTTTGTATTTGTTTAAATCAGAGCAATGAGGTTTGCATTCAAAAGTTTTAAAATCTCATACATAAACACTTTTGTATATTATACAGCTAATAATAAAAACAATTGAACGAATGACTCTTCTATGTTGGAATATCCTTAATTCTCAGTCAAGTGTCAAGCTGGTGCAGTAATGTCAAGAAACAAACAAAAACAAGGGTATTCAGACCAAGATGACATCAATACTTCACGAAGGAAATTGGATATATGAATATAAGGATCATAACACTTGAAAGAAACCATGGTTCCCCTGTGTACACACTGCTGTTTTGAACAAAATGAATAAATACATTGTGAGTTTGTTAAACTCAATTTTAGTTTGTAGTTTCTACCAATTAAAGAACATTTTCTTGAGGCTGTAATGACTTTGTTTGAGTGCGGCTGAAAAAACAAAAAAAAAGTTGCAGAATTCTGTTAAATCGTTTTATCCCATCTCAACTGATGTCTTACAATACAAACATCAATGTTTATGATCCACAGGTCCCATATGTTTTAGTGGTTAGGATTCCTGATTTTCATCCAGGCCGCCCTAGTTTTACTCCTAGTATGGGAACAGTTTCGTATCTATCAGTCAACATTTATTACACTGCTATTTATTCTTATAGCACAGTTTAAACTGGAAAGCACTGTACATGAGGAACACTTATTTGATCTCAGTATGATATATGTGCTAGAGTGTTTTATAAATTTATTTTAAACTATGGACATCTTGCTTCATGTGTTAGAACTGGGTTGTGGTCACAAAAGTTTTATTAAATTCTAAGAAATCTATAAGAAAAATGTTGTTAAGTAAAACACATTTATCGCCTTTTCAATAAAATGGGTCAGCAGACTTTGCTTAGGGAGAAACATGAATAAAATTGGCACCGTGGCTGTTTTTTAAGGCTTGCATTTCTTTCCTCACTGACATCCATAAAGACTCTTACATGCTCTTTAACTCATTTCTGGGGGGGGTTCGTTCTGTCCGCATAAGGAGTGATTAAGCATGCTTTGCTTCACCCGGTAGCACCAAGTGTTAAAGGTGTGTAAAGTGTTATTAGCAGTAGCCCCGTCTGACCTCCCCAACACAGCTGCCTCCCCTTTAACCAACGAGGTCATGAAGGGTCACAGCTTAGCTAACCATGTGACTAGTGAGGTGGGGGGGGGTGTCACAGGGGAGAGGTTAAAAGATCAAGTCCACTTCCACAGAGGCCAGAGTTTAGGGGCGACAGCATGGTGGGTTTAGTCTCGAGGGGTATGCCAGTAACGGTCAAGCTGTCGTGTTGCTCTACAAACAGTTTGCGCCGGTTAGTGCTTCGCCGTGTGTGTGTGGGTGTGTGTGTGTGTGATCGGTAAATGAAATTAATAAATAATACTCCTTCCTCTCTCAGCCCAAAAGAGTGTAGTCACACTTCATTATGGATATGTTTAGGCCTGTGGATGTGTGTGTCCTGCTGAATAAAGCATAGGCACGGAAATATGAGTCTCTTTTCTTCTGACTTCAAAGACAATCACTGGCACATGCACACACACACACACACACACACACACACCCACACACACGCACACACACTCGCTCACACAAAATCGCACGAGGACTCTGGCAAGTGTGTCAATATGCATACATGAATTTCTTTCCCTTTTCTTCTTTGATCAATCCCTCAATCTCCTATTTTGTTTCTTTCTCTCTCCTGTTTTTTGTAGTCACACATACACACACATGCACACACACACACACACACACACAAGGACAGACACCTGCATATATATATACAGGCACACATCCACAGATGCAGATGTACATGACTGTGCACTATATAAAAAAAATAAAAAAATCATTCTGACAGGCACCCCCCCCAACACACACACACACACACACACACGCACACACACAGTCACTCTCACTTCCTCTCTTCACTCACACAACCTGCCACATGGTTTGATTTCCTGATGTCTCCTATTGAAATAATAATATCTTTCCTGCTCATTTATCCAGCCTTCACACACACACACACCCACACACACACACTTCTAGACATTCAAAAGCATATGGAATGAGCTGATGAATTTGGAGTTTGCAGGTCTGATGAATTTTGATAAGATTCAGACATTATTAGTTTGACTTCACCTGTGCAATAACGTATGCTGTGTGCCAACAGATATCCAGGTTTTACTTTAATAACCGAAGGAGACATAAACACACTTTCCACTGACAGTCACTTGACTAACATCACATTCACAGGAGGTGATCAAATATATAAGTAGCCCAGGATGTTCATTTTGTCAGACTACCGCTTTTTATTTTGCAATGCGTAAACAAACCTTATCAACAAACCGACAGAAGTCTGGAGAGAGAGAGAGAAAAAAAACTCTAGCTCTAAACATTTGTATATCAGATGGGTTTCTTTTTTCAGCGAGCAGAAATTGGCAAAGTCTAACCACAGCGCGCCCTGTGTCTCTGCCCTCATAAACATCTTCTGCGCCTTTCTGCAGACCTCTGTGATCTTGACCAAAAGTCAATATCTGCCAAAGCAAGATTGCATTTTATTTTACTAACATGAGAATGAACTGTATTCCCCAAACCAGGCGCGCTCTGTCGTCATCACTGGTGTTTGGAGTTTTACTGGAAACCGTCCAAGATTTTCAAACTGCAGCTGATATATAAAGCATATTGTTCAACGCGTCGGCGGTCAAAAGGGAGATGTTTCATCTTCTATGGAAATATGCTGCAAGTCAAGGTTTGCATTGAGTTATGAATTTTATGAAAGAGTCTATTAGTCATCATATTGCAGTGTTGGTATTTGCACTTTCCCTTCATCCCGTGTGGCACAGCAATACAGACAACTGACTATTCTTAATTCAGAAGAAAAGAACAACTGAAACTGAGAATTTTTTAAGGACAGGAGCTGTTCAGTGTGAAGATAAACACATGGTCAACACTGATAAGTAGCAGAAGCTGGATGATTTAGCTTTGCATCAGTTTCATACTGTACTAAGTCTTTTAAAAGTCCTGAAAACCCATTTTCCCACGACCTTCTATGGGCAGGTCCTCATAAACAGACTAGTTTCTGCCAAAATTAGAACGGTTTGGTTTAGTTTTTATAAAATCATGTTTTTGTCCTTGATTTTCTCACAGGTTTGATGTGGCCAGACCTCTGTTTGAAAAACGGAATGTCTGCGCATCAATCACAGTTTAGCAACTTTTGAAACAAAATGTGACGACAGCCGAGTGGCTTCTTGCATTTGTAGCCAGGCCACCGTCAATCAAACTGATCAAAGCACACCCACACAGTCCTTATAGAGACGATTAGCTAACTTTTTGACTCTTAAGCCCTTGGCGAACTTTAACTTTAACTTTTATTGTTGCTAATTCAGTCGCAAAGTTATAAGAACCTTTAAATGAAACTGTCCCGTCCAGAAAAACGACACCATTTGTTGGTTCTTCCAACTTTTAAATAGTCACAAATTTTGGATGGCATGTGGACCTTTGCAGACATTAGCAGATAACAAAATTTACACCACACAGACTCCCACAAGATTGTGGATGTGACAACCATGAATTCCCTTTAACCATCAACAGAAAAGTCACAATCAGAATAGTTTATTTACTTCATACTCGTGGGACGGCTGAAGCTCAGGGGGTAGAGCTGATTGTCAGCACTGTGTAGAGAAAACACCTGCCATTAGTGTAAGAATGTGTGTGTGTGATGGGTGAATGTATACATAATATTACATATTAAGAAGTAAAGGGTATGACAAACTTGGTACATTCCTGTATGACATGGATTGTGTTAATACTCAGCCTCTTCATGGGGTGCAGAAACATGGCTACAGTCAGATAAGATGATGATATACACTTCTGCAGGTTATTATTCACAGTAAAGGGCAGGGACTATCTTACAAATCACTTATTACAGGTGAGTTTCATACTTTATCAGTGTGGCGGCATTTTATCTTGCCTCAGATGAAAGGAAAGCTCTCACTTTTGGAATCCTAAGGGTTGGAGGTGATGGATTGATAATAATGAGGTTAGTTTATGAAAAATGCATTGAGGTTAAGTATGGTGGGATCAGACACATCGGTTGTGACTTTTAGCATTCACAGAAGGCAGACACACACAGATACACACATATACACACACATACACACACCTTCTGGGCTTCCAGCAGACTCTGATGGTTTACTTTATTCCCCCTACCCACCCGACCAAACACCCACTCGCTAATCTTCTTGCCTCATTGATGGCAATCACTCAGTGTGACTTCTGGCACATAAAGCAGCCCTCAGATCATCTCCCCCCTTCTGCCCTCCTTCCTCATCCCTTCCTGCTGATTTCATCACTTCCCCTCCATCCAGCCATTGGACATTTAGCAGTCGACTCACAAAGACGGGCCGTGCGCTTCATCCGTGTCAGGATTAAACTGTTAACTAGGGTGTGACAAGTAGGAGAGGCCGTGCCTTTGAAATGCAAAGTGAACATAAATGGGAAGTAATAACCATGATGCATTTTTTTCCCCCCCTCTTCTTCTTCATGTGAATGTTGGTCTGAATTTTGTCAAGGATTAAATTCATTGCTTGCCATGTATCAGCTCAATTCTGAAGACTGTTTGTTCTTAGTCTTGATAGCCCTGAGGTCTGGTGTGACTTTGAAGTGGTTTTGTTCCCAAAAAATTTCAGCAGCGTTACTTTAAGCCCTAAGAAATAATAAAATGGCCATAGCTGGAGAATGAAATTACTGGGCTGTTGCATTTCCATTCATCATATTAAAGGAATGTAGTCATCCAGAAAAGAAGAAAGAATGAATAAAAGAACACAAGGGGATCGAGTGGAATAATCCTCTACCCTCCTCAAGCTTGGGCCAATTTTTCTCTTTAATTACATGTGAAGCAGGTCACTTTAGACGGTGTGCTTAAAGGTAGCAGCCGTGTGAGGAAATGCCTCACCTCTTGTCACTTGCTTAGATTTTTAACCATATACACAGTGTGTGTCTGGTATGTCTGGCCGTGTGGTGACAAAAAAAGGCACAGATGGTCAGGGGTTAGAGGTTTTACAATGCCACACAGTGCTGTGCTGCGAACCAGACTGGTTGTAATAGAGAGTAGGCCCTAAAACCTGAGGTGACAGATGAGGCAGGAAGTGTGAGCCCCTTGGCCACCAGGACGTCCTGTGCGACTCATTTTCAAAGGGATAGTGGCCAAGCTGTTTTTTTTGGATGGCTGGTCCTCTCAGCAGACCGAATGCAGGTGTCCGTTAGACACTCATTACATCTTAAGCGGCCAAATTTCAAGTAGTTAGTCTGTAACCCATCAAAGGGTCCCGTGCCAAAAACAAGACATGACTCTGAATAAAGCAATTATGAGATGCGCACATATAAACATGAATAATGAATGACTCCATGCTGAATAAATGCATTGCAAATCCTGGCATGTTGGCTGAGAAAAAAAAAAAAAGAAAAAAGCACCGGGTTTATGTGTTTAAAATCAAAATTTATGTTAATTTTCATCCCTTAGTATACGGCACTGCGAGCGAAATGGTTTGCATTTCAATGACAAATCCACACTGAGCCTCCACTCAGACATTTAAATCCAAAGTTGGAATTTCAATTGGAGAATTTTCAATTCAGGCTCCTTCATCTCCCCCCACCCTGTTGGCATCTTACTCTCTGTCTGATTGACACCCGGTTTTATTGTCTCTGGTCTATTTAATGGAGCGGATGCGCATTTTACTGACAGCAACATAATTGGAGCGAATGCTGTTTATTTTCAACATGGTATGGCAGTCTGAGGATCCCAGTGTTATGTGGAAACTCCCCTGATCATATGATTTACTGACCGGCCCACATTACATGACAAAAAACTGCTGATGAGAGGGAAACGGTGACCTCAGTCAAAAGATGGATATGTAAACCATATTAAAGAGATCAAACCCAGCGATAACATATCCTTTGTAATGTCTAACTAATACGGAAAGGAAATGTGGGAGAGAGCCCATCTTCTATGTCATGCTGCTTTTTCCAATATTGCTCCGTCAACATGTTTTGAGTTTTCGGCTCGCTAATACACACCAGGTCCAGACAAGGTCCGCCCTTCCACTAACAGGTCAATGCCAACATCTCTTTCTCGTCTTCAGAGAGTGCTTTTTTTTACATAATCAAATGAGCCTTTTCATAATTCTTTGCCAGCAAGTTACTCTTTGCATTTACATCAGTGCATTTACAATGAGGATTGTAATTTAATCATCCATTGCATTATTTATTTACATTTTTCTAGGGCAACATATTGTAGAGTTACTGGAAGTAAAAGAGGTAGGAGGATGAGAGACAGAAAGACGGAGTGGAGCTAATATGAATGAGTTTAGAAGAACTGGGATTATGAAAGAATCGCAGATGTCTGCCATGAGGTTTTGGCATGAGATCCACTGTCCTTGTTTGTGTGGTAGCCACTGGCAACTCCACATAGAGGTTTTGTCAAAGAGATGTCACTGTAATCCAGTAAGACGTGAACCACATTCTCATAAGACCTCTCTCTGACCTGAAAAACGAACCTTTCAAACAACGTAACACTCGTTTAATTGTGTTAAAAACTTCACTTGTGTGATGATGTAGGAGTGTGTGATGGAGCAGCCTTCAGGCTCTGAGTCTTGTATGTTGAAAACTGATCATTGTACCTGTTAAATCTCACATGTCATTTGATTTATACCAAGTCTTTGTTCATGTCCTTTCTGTGACGCAACAACAATATTTTTCTGCTTGAGAGGCAGGCAAAATGTCTCGCTTAGATCTTTTTTCAATGTGCCAAAAGTCTATGGAAGGCTGTCCAATCTCTGAAATACACAGTATGTGCAGTTTCAGGAGAAAAATACAGTATGACTGACATATTCCATTCAGCCATGAATCTTGTTGAAACAACACTGTATAGGTGATGTATCACAGCCAGCAAAGAGAGCAAAAATATCCTAACGCTAAACTTGTCAGCAGCAAACCAAGTTGTAAAAATCCCAGTGATATCTTTATGTTCTCCGAGGCTTGTTCCTGCAGCCGAGACCTTTCTCCAGAAGATCACTTATGTTCAGACGTTACGTCACTGCCAACACTTCATATATCAAACTGTGCAGGGACCAACCTTAAAAAAAAAAAAACGAAAAGAAAAAGAAAAAAAAAACAAGAACATCACCTCATCTCTACCTGGCAGTCAAACTGAGAAATGAATCCCACCAATCAAAGCATTCTTCAGGGCAAAGAGGTAATCAGTCTTGTCACTGCTCAGCAACAGCTCTCCTATCTCCTCTCTCATTCATTATCTAGCAATTTGAATGGACCCCCATCCATCAAGGACCCCACAATTAAGCCTGTGGATTTAATTTGTCATTCACCCCCTTCATTTTATCGCCAATGAGGCGCAGGACAAAATATGCCTAATTCTGACAACAAGCGGATAATTGTAACTAATTTGACACTGGCCACAGGCAAAGATGATGCTGCCTGTTTTTGTTTCTTTTTTTGATATCTTTTTTTTTTTGTAAGATTTGGCAGAGTGTCCTCTCCGGGGAGAATAGTGATTTTTATCAAACAGGTGCGTCACAGAGGAGCAGATCTGGACTTTAAATAAGATATGACAGGCTGTCTTAACAGATGAGAGTTTTGGCAGCTTGATACGTATTGATTCATACTAAAAGGCAGAGCGGGGATGCTTAAGGATCGGGCTTTTATGGTTGTTGGAACACTTCTTGAATGAACTGTGTTTACTGAATCAAAGCCACAGGGAAAACAAAAAGGCTGCTGTGCATATTCTAACTTAATTGCTGCAGAACATGGTGGATATATCTGTGTTTCTGTGTTTTACTTATCTCACTATTAAGTGTCAATTGTCATCCGAGATCCAAACTTAATACGATCAATTTTGAAGGTAGACAAACTTATTGGCTGTCAGTTATGCAGACTGGGAAATAAGTGGCTTGTACTCTCGTCTTATACAAAGAAGATTTTTTAAGGTGCTGCTATAAACAAACCTTTCAAAATATTGGACATTATTTTACTTTTATAACCCCTTTCCCCCCTCATAAACCCACACCCAGGCTTGTGCGTAGGGCACAAATTCAATCAAGGAAACGAGTGTCGGGTGGAAGTGGGGGTTGGTGGGTGGGTAGGTGGCTGAGAGGGGGGGGGGGGGCATTCTGAGGCTACAAAAAAAAAAATTTAATTTGTTTTTCTCATTCCAGGGATGGGAGCCCAAGTGCCACTCCCGTACCCACACCCATCCCTGCAAGCACCTTTCAATTTGCCAGATTAGCACCCCTATTGTACCTCTGGCATGTTGAAGAGACGCGCAGCAGCGCAGCAACCCCCCCCCTCACGCCTTCAAAACACCGGCATGGCCCCCCGCTCCTCACCTTCTATGCACCGACCACTCCCCGTCTCCCCAATCTTATTAAGCTAATTAACTCTTTCCCCCCCCTTTTCCACCAATTTCATTTCATCTCATTTGGTTGCCTCTGCCTTCCCCGACCCCTCCTTTAATCACGTTTAAGGTAAACTTAATGCACCTCTACCGGAGCCTTCGCTGTCGGGCATCGTGTGAGCCGCGAGCGACAGAGATGGGCTCACCATTTTGAGTGTATTCGTTCAAACTGTCTCTCTTGAAAAGGAAAAAAAAAAAAAAAAAAAACTCTATGAGACCAAAAAAATATTCTGTTTCCATGGCAATATGGTCTTAGTCAAGCTTCAAGTAGCATACTATATGAGTGTTTTAGGTTTGACTTTTTCTCAAGTAAAGGCACCAGTGGATGATATTACTGGCTGAACATATTCTGAAACATGATCGTTTTTTTTCGTTTTATTTTTTTAACCTAACCTTTGGTAGCAGCTAACTGAGGATTCATTAAATGTCATTTCATTCTGAAATGAGACAATGACAAGCAAAATGAATAGCAAGGTACGTTGAAAAAGGAGAAGGTTGTGATTTTTCTCTTAATTTAGTTTTGTAACTTTTACAGTGCAAATTTTCCATTTTAATATATTTTGTATTTATATCACTTAGCTATGAACTTAAGGTGAAGTTTTGATTTTATACTTTCTACTTTTATACTTTTAAGAGTAAAATAATCCACTGTACGCTATCAAATGTCTTCATCAGTTTGACCGTCAGAAACACAGTGTTCAGCCGTAAATTCATCATGATTCAAGTTTACAGACATATAAAAAAAACAATGTGCAGCTGTGAATAGTTCTTTGTATAGTTTATACAAACCAGATCATTTCTACACATCTGCTTTGCTGTTGGAAACTTTGTAATATTTCCATCACACTAAAAAAAAAGAAAAAAGGAAAACAAGAAAAAAACCACACCTTGAATTTAGCCTTCTTGACGTGTCCATCGATCACGCAACATACCGTGGATTGCAAGGTGAAATTTAAAATAAACTGACAGTCTACCTTTAATCTTCTCAGTCTCGGTGTTTACACCAACACATAAACAGAACAGGCAAGAGAAAGCAACACTCCCCTTCCTCGCAGCGCACGTCTCATTGCAGGAGAGGATGTGACCTTTTCCCTTTCAGGAAGGAACACTTGTGTGATGAGAGACGTTTTATGACAGTCTTAGTCAAGGGAATCCAGGTTGCCCTGCTTTAGAATAACAATTGTGCTGGTTGGATTATTTAGGTATGGCATGTTTTGCAATGTCTTCACAAACATATAGCTCCTTGTTAATGCCTCCCTACAAAAAAAACAGGTTATGTATGTTAGCTGTATGTAAGTATGCAGCCCTGAACATTTTATTATAATAGTAATAATTATTTTAGTGATAATTAACTAGCACACTTATCAAGGTTGATTATGACAAAATTTATATCTGCAGCCACACTTGATGTTATCTTCTTTATATTTTATCAACAGGATTATTTCAAATGCCATTTCCTTTACCGTGACCCACAAACGTTATATTCCTCTGTGGAAGTAATTTTTCTTTCTTTTCTATGTAAATATCTGTTTTTGAACGGAGTGACATGTGCATAAGCCTTTCAGAACATGCCAGATTTGATTTTGAAATGTACATTCCAGAGCCCTTTGCATATGGTCTGATATGCAGATGTTTATGGCTGAAGGCATCTAAAATCAGAACATTCATCAATCTTATAATTCACTCACTCACCTAAATTTCAAGAGCAATGCTCTGTATGGGACACCTGAGCCAGCTCCATGCTTTTGAAGATTGCAAGATACAGTCGTAGTAAGTAGACCTTTGAGATTATTTTTGCTGCACAACACTGTTTTTCGTTTCAGGGTGAGCCTTGATTGGCTAGCTGCATGGCTGTCATTTTTTGAAACCAACAATCCGACAAACACTTCCTCTTTACACTGCGATAGGCCAGCTGTGCTGTGCTGAGAAAAGAAGTGAGGTCTTGAACTTCTCTCCTCAGCACTCGTTTTTCATTCTTGGCACAACTCTTTCTGACATTCTTTCACACACCTCCTCCCTCTCATACGGCTTAGCCTCCTATTTCTCTTTCTTCATCCTCCAGGATGCCCCACCCACTCACCTTTCCCATCCAACCAGACCTTTCTAGGAGAATGATACTGGACTCATTATTTTGGACTTATTAGGTTTATTAATCACGGGCATTTATCATAAACTTGTTACTTTTTTTCATTCTAATATTTTAATTTCTCATATATTGATTCATTGTACATCATCTATAGCTCCTCCAGCTGAACACTGATAAAATATATTTCTTTGCTTTGTCTTTCTGAAGATTGTTTCTGTTTCCCTTTAGTATTACAGTTGCATTTAAGTGGATATGACTAAATCGTCAATTGCATTAAATCTCTGGACCGAAGGCTATCTTGATAATCTGTCTGAACAAAAGGAATGTTTAATAGTAAATTAACATCCCCTGTGAATCTTGGCTTTGCCGACCACCACTGGTTTAACTTTTGACCTGTCTGCAGTGATGCACAGTTTGACTCCAGGACCCCAAGGCATCACTGCTGGAGATGCAACAGATTTCGTATCTGACCACGGCGATCAGTAATCCTGGGTGTAATCAGAGGTCCCATGAAGCTTGAGTCTTTCAAACAGAGAGGGCAGCAAAACACTGTTTCCTAGTGTGGTATTGAGTAATTCTTGCCTTGCGAAGCTGCTGGATTCACAAGATTAAAATATCATATAAGATCATGCGGGCCAAAAATCCATCTTGCCAGGCGTGAAGTTATGAGCTTGTGGTCAAACCACAGTTGTTTGGACCAATCGGCGCCCCATGAGCAACTACTGGCAGCTGTGGGCAGACATGGCTTAGGTGTGACTGTGAAAGCACGACTGTTCACAACCATGATGGGCTCTTAAGAGCTTAGGAGCCTCTGTGTGATCAGTAAAATCAGAACTGGAGGTTATTTCTAAAAAAGTAATAAATGACGCCTACAGCTTCCTCAACTGAAAGATGTTTTTGCCTTTCACCTTTGTGACTTTGGCAAGAGTTTTACTCCCCTGCTACGTCTTCTGATTTGTGGATCTAACTGGCTGAAAAGAGCCCTGATGGCTAAGATGGTTCATCCAATCACCTGCCAAGAATTTTTTTTTTGAAATTGCCTTTTTCCTCGACGACTTCACGAATGGTTCTGTGTAACAAACCCTCTGGTGCTTCAGGTAAAAGTTACTCTTTAAGATCATTTACCTCTCCTGCTAGTAAATTGCACCTTTCTTTGGTACATTTCTGGCAATTTTTGAAACTTGAACACCCCAATAAAAATGAAGGTGACACTGAGCAGTTAACACCATCATGAAAGTGGCGGATAGCTGTTAGCTGTGAATAACCCTTTAAGGTACAACCTGAATCTGGAATTAGGAAGTCAGTGTTAAAAATAAAATGCTTTTTTATGAGTGGTCACTAACGAATCTGTCCAAATGTTTTCACGGTTCAGGAACATCAGTCACAAGCATGTCATTCTAAAGTCTTTGTCTTTCAGTCAGATCATGTGACTTATCATTTTGTCTGTTTTCAACTCTCTGCCTCTCATCAACCTCCTCCCCTTCCTAAACCAACAGAGCACCTTGAAAACAAGGCCCCACCCTAGCCGCACATCCCTGACCGACTGCTGACCTTTGATTTTTTTAAAGTCCGGATCCTGTCTTTTCTTTTAACAACCCACTAGGCAGAACCCCCTTGAAGGATAAAAATAAGACCCGGAGAGAGAGAGAGAGAGAGGGATGGAAACAAGAAAGGGACGGAAGAAAGGATGAGCCCCTGGTAAATGGTGCTAGTGCGGCAGCTGACAGGAGCCACATTGTCAATAGGGTGTGAAATTCCTGCTTGGATGGGACCTCCGGCTGGTAAATAGCTGTAGGGACAGAGGGGCGGGAGGGCAGGGG
>JAPZDV010000021.1:12810360-12840996 GCA_029814665.1 Acanthurus lineatus | reverse complement strand
TACCATTCAGTTGTAAATCTCAAATTAACTTAATTTTTGCTGTACAAACACAGTCATTAAAAATGTAATATCTTGTAAACAAATAATCTAATAAATCTTTTTGGCGGACCTGTTTTTTTTTATTTAACATCCATCATGATCAACACAATTTCAAACCAAATTGAAGCAGAGTTGAATTTTTCATATTCATGGCAAAGGAACCAACTAAGCAATGTAGATCAGTTTTCATGGTCATAGTCTCGGTCAAGTCATGCACTTGTTCAAAATAGTAAACTTAACCTTAAGAGGAAACAGTGTTATCAGCCCTTCACACTCAGCTGTACCCTTTGACCTCAACAGCAAGCCCAGTCTGACGTTAGGTCATATCCAAGGCAGCAGCCATGTTGAACAGATGCACACTGACTTAGATTCAGATTGGCGTAAGACGCTCAGGAAGAAGGGGGAGTAGATGACGACATGTTGGGAGTCAGGGTGGGATTGTTTGGGGGGGAGCTTTGAGGTAGTGGTCGGGATATGGGGCAGATTTGGATCAGAGACCCAGAGAGCAGAAGAGTCGACAGATTTTACAGATGCAACGGGCCTGGGGGAGCGCTCATGTGCACCGACTGATGGTTCGTGGCTCATATGGCGGTGCGGAAAGATTCACCGAGCTGGAATTTCACATGTAGGCAAGCAACAGCCGTGTCAGGCCTGCTGAGGCCCTCACACACCAGGAAGTGGACACAGCAGCAGGATGACTGGTGAAAATAAGGCAACAGGGTTGTTGTCAACTCAGCTTTGATTCCAAAGCACTTTACTTTGGAGTCTGAACTGACAATGAGACAAAATAGCTGATGAAACCAAGGAAGTTGTCATGTCCATTTTGCTGTATTTGTCAGTTTTAGAAAAATCAGTTTCTAGCTAAACTGTTTGAGCTCACAAAAGAGGAGCTTTAACATAAAGGCAGAATAGAAAACCAGCAGTCACATAATACTGTTAGAGAAATATGAGAGTGAGCAAATTATTGTTGCAGTAATACAATATGTCTTGTAGGTTATTAGTACCACTTAACAGTGACCCCTGCAAAGTCTTTTATAGTTGATGTAAATATTTTGACATAAATATCAAAGGTTATCTTATGTGTATAGTAGCAACAACTCTAAGTCACCAGTGCTTTTTTGCAGCTATTAACACTTTTAAAAACATGACCACACTAATATGGTAATGTGTTTAGTATCGCTAAAATGGGCCTTTCCTCTCCTAAGTTATTGCTTTTGGTTAAATATTTGTGTCAATGGAACAAGCAGTAGTAAGCAGTATGTGGGCTTAATGATGATGGGATAGTCTAGGGATATTATCTGGTGATATGTGTATACGCGGCTTGTGTGTGTGGACCTCTTCTTATGGCATTTGTGTGTGTGCGGTTCATCCTGGCATCCAACAGAGGGGCCTTGTGGGATGGCAGGTCACTGACACCCACTGTCGAGAGCAAGCAGAGGAGGGCGAATGTGTCTGGGCCTGCCCACTGCACAGACACACACTGCTGGTGTCTGCAGGCAGCCGAGCAGAACAAGGGAGAGACACGCAGGCACGGGGAGAGAGAGAGAGAGAGAGAGAGAGTGAGGGCGAGATTTTGCACACAGGGAGAGCGAGATGAGCGGTGCTTCCAGGGGGTAGGAGTGTGTGCGTGTGTTAGTGTGTATGTGTGATTGGGAGGTGCGGGAGTGTGTGCATCGCTGGGGGCACAGTATGTCACAGTATGCCTTCTCCTCCAGCTAAGGTGAACTGAATTATAAGTAAAATGGTGCAATGGCAGCACAGAGAGTTGGAGACACAGCACACTGTATTAGTCTTTGTCATTAATAAGGACTGAGGTTCAGCTGAAACTAAGACTATTTCCATGCCCCCATAATACAATAGTACTTTTATTATTGTATTCCCTGCACAAGGCAAGACAAAAAAAAGTTAAATGGATGCCCTTTCTTTGTAAATTGGTCTAAACTGAAGTACACCCTGTTCATTGTTGCAACAGGAAAGCCCTGAATTTGAACATTTTACAGCATTTGTGAGTGCAGTGGATACGTCACATTGCTCAGCACGCTCGGAGAGGGATGTTCCCTCCTCTGGTCCTTAATCAACCATATTAATGGCTTTCACTCTGCTGATGAAATGTCTGAAATAATATTAATGGCTGCCAGAGTTGGCGTTTTATAGGTCCTGTCAGCACCGGATGTCAAGTATAACTGAAAATACCATGTGTCAAAATGTCCAGATTATAAGTGAGTAAGGACCTGCAGTGCTTTCCGCCCACTCTCAACCCACGTCCTGTGACCCCTTTTTTAAGAGACCATTAGGGGGTTTGTTAAAATGAATTTGGAGGGGGGGCTTACTACCCAAGGCTAGTCTTGTTCCTTCTCAACAATAGTTGTCCGAACACAATCAGGCTCCAGGGATTTTTTTTTTTTTTTAGCTAAGAGCAAATAGAAATAACCTGAAAGAGGATGTGTACATTTAGAGGGACAGACGGTGCAATTTTCCACTGCATGCTGACACATTAAAAACACTCATACCGACAGAACAAGTCAAGAGCACTGATGGAGACCTTTTTTTTATGTAGTTCTGTTATCTTATCCTGCATGCACATCAGGCATCTGGGCTATTTACATGAAGAGCCTGGAGCACTTATGAGGAATGACTAAGAGCCTGTACATGCGGACATGTGACAGCCGTTATACCCTTGTCACTTGACAAACAGTTGAGGGAAGGATATTCAAAGGAACACAGGTTTGAGTCGGGGGGGGGTGGTAGACTTCCAGGAGCAGTTTGATCCACCTCAAGGCCTCCTCGCATCGTTCCTTTACGAGCTTAGGACTCTTGGCCAATAGCACAGAAATAGATCTTTGATATTTGTCTGTAAAAAAAAAAATAGTCTGTTATATTATAAAGCGATGAACCTTGAGGGTGGAGAAGGCCACATCACCTAGTTTTAACCTTGGCAGATCTTATTAACTGTAAGAAGAAAAGACAGATGGAGGAAAAAATTCTTTGTTGAGTTGAACCAAAGCTGGGTGGTCGATTGTAGAAGTGCACAGGGCCAAGCTTCAGGCCTTATTCCCTTAAAGAGCAAGAGAACAGCTTTGTTAATTTTCAAATAGTGTACAAAACCCTATGTGTGATGACAGGAATGGCTTGAAGGGGGAAAGTTGAAATCATGCCTCGTGTGATGGGCTCAAATGTCCATTGCAATCAAACCTAATGCATGTGTGAGAACAAGTGTGTTTGAACGGTGTATATTTTTCTTGGTAGGGGTCTTATTGAGTGCAGTGTTGCAGCAGGCCAGCATTACACCTCATTCTGCCCCACTTCTCATCCTTGATGTCAAAAACACTCACCACCTGCACTTCATCTACACTTCAAAGGCCCCGCAGGCGAGAGGAGGGCTCCCCACTTCTATTAAATATTTCTCCCTTTCCCTTTTTTTTGTCTTCTTGAGAACAACAGCAGGTTTTTTTTTTTTTTTTTTTACCAGACCTCTGCTCTCTTATCAACAGAACCAAATTCACTCTAAACATCCTAAACACATTCTCCCCTGCACAGCACACACACACGGTGAATTCAACACGTTTCAGGGGCAGCATCGCCAAACACATGGGACCTTTTGTCAAAGTTATTTACATAATCCCCATGGTTCCACACCGGGGTCTCCTAGATGCTCTGTCAGCTGTGGGTAGCAGTTATTTAACCTCATCTCAGCTCAAGTTGAAATGGAGTTTTGGTGACTTTAATGACTAAGTGAGTGCAATATTTAGAGGGCAATGAAAGAAAGGTCAAAATGTCTAACTGGCTATTATTAAGGCAGGCATTTCATCAGGCAATCTAGCAAATGTGGAGGTGTCGCTTTTGGTCTTTTGTTACTCAGATGGCCTTAACACCTGTCCATTTGGTAGAAGTGTAGATGGCAGAGGGCTATAAATTGGAGTGTGTGTGTGTGTGTATGTGTGAGTGTGACACATACAGTCATGATATGTGTTTTCAGCAGCAGACAGAAGAAGGGGAGCGGAGGCCACCCTGTGGGTTTGCCATCAGCTGCAGTCAGTTAGCAGAACTATTGTTCCACTGTTTTGTAAGAAAGTCTGTTCCTTCAGCAGACTTTTTTTCCCCCCCTTTTGATAAGACAATGTAATTTATTGTAACTGCTTGAGTATATTATTTAATTTCAGTTCCATCAAAACAAGGGACTTTGTTGTTACACCCAGATGTATCTGTTTTTACTCAAGCACCATATGTTTGCATCACTGCAAACTCAAACTTGGATTCAAATATCCAGCAATTGTAAATCATATATTTAATGTTTGTGTGTCTGTGTAACATGGTGGTTGTTAGCTGTTTTTTCTTTTTTTAAAATCTTTTTTTGAGCTATTTAACGAGTGCTGTGAAAGACTAATTGCAATGTGCCAGATGAAAGCCGTCGGACAATATAGGCTGACCCCCTCCCTCTGTGCCAAGTCAGGCCATAAACAGCTTCCCTTTCCCCTCTCACACCCTATGGAAATCCCATCTGACCTCTCAACTCCCTCTCTCTCTCTCTCTCACACACACACACACATGTACACATGCACTTAACCCACATGAATGGTGACAGTTGCTTAATCACACGGCTATACACACGCAAGCACGCATTATCTCCGCCCAATACACATGCACACGATCCCCCACAAAAACCTTAACCCACACACTCTCCCGCTACTTAGGGTCAGAGCCCACGTCCACATCCACTCACTCCTCTACTAATGAATCAATCAGCTGGTTCCATTAATTTCATTGCTGTCAGACCCCATCGATCAGCCCCTTTCTCTCTGTCCCAACAGACCAGCAGGGGAGTTCAGAGAACATGAGTAGTTGAAGGGGCTTGAAACATCCAGGCAGTTCAAAGACTCCTCATTTTCTTAGACGCTTTGGTTCCCCAGAAATATGGTGTTTTGATGATGTGTAGCAGTGGGCGTGTGTGTCTGTGTGAAATGAAAGAGAGAGAGAGAGAGAGGGGATTAAAACAAGATCAAGAAGGCAAGATGTCTTCTCCTCGGGTTTATACATGGTATCTGACCTTCCTTTTACCTCTGCGAGACTAGCGTGTTAGCGGTATGGATTCCTGCATCACAGGAAGGCAAGACATAGCAGGTGGTGGATTTCAGCCAGGTGCAAGCTTATTCGCTTCCAGGGATGCCCCCTCCTTTTTTTTTTTTGCCATGAGGTATAAACTGCCCTGCCCCACTCTGGCGTTTTTAGCCTCGAGCTTGGAGAGCGATGTGGATAGCGGGTCCAACTCTTGCCATGCTTCTTTCCCCCACCTACCGAGTCAAAGTCGGAGAGGTTATCAGTCATTAAAGCCCCTCAAAGTTGCAACTGTGTGTGTGTGTGTGTGAGGCTTCGTTGAGGGAGTGAGAGAAGGAGGCAAGAAGAGAGGGTTCTCATTTTCAGAGGGCACTTAGTCTTGTTTATTGGCCAGTCACTTTGTCTCACAAGGTGTTGAGAGAAGCACCTATGCAGGACACAGGTTGCAGGGAACCAAGGTCAGTTATGTTGAGGAATGGGGGGGGGGGGGGTTGGAGGAGGAAAAGTAGGAGGTGGGAAGAAGAGGAGGAAAGAGTGTGAGGAGCAGAGCAGCAGTAGGTTCTAAGACTGTGAGATCCATCTGAGCAGAGAAACTGTAATCTCCTGACTTGGCCTCCTTCCACTAAACTATCATCCAGGGCTCCACTTTCACACCATGCAGATTCCTACTAGATACAGGATTGTCCCCCCATTGCTTACCATCTTTCACTTTCTTTTACCCTCAGTCTCTGTTTCTTGCTAACACACACACACACACTTATATTGGTCCCAGATTAAAGGTCTAGGCTTTTAAGGACTCTGGAAAGAATCTGCCAGCCTTTTATTTTTTTTTAATGAATCTAACAAGCAAGTCAGTGACGATCAATGGAAACATTGTGAGACGATTTCAGAATGCAATATCCGATAATGTCAGAATGGGTGAGTCAGTGGCAGATGGAATGAAGTAATGAGAGTCGAACAAATGGCAGAGGGAGCAAGTGAGTAAACACGGATCTCATATGAACCACGGTCGCAAACTCGACTGATAGCTGAGCATCACAGTTTGTTATTAAGCGCTCGCGGTCAATCGTCTGACAGATTCAAAGCCTTGTAAAACTGGCTTTATCAACAGGGGAATAAAAAGCACGGGGTCATTACTCAACATTTGGTTAGTTTATAACATATTTATACAAGCAAAGTTTAACTTTGGTTACAATGTTTATTGATTTAAATAGCCCAATATATTTTAATACTGCTTGATAAGAGGAAGTTGGAGGTTGTATAACCGCTGTGGTTTAGCACAAGTTAATCAGGTACCACCAACATCAAGGTATGTATTGTGCCAGCCAGACAGCTTGGCGCTCCGGCCTGCCAAAGAGAAGAACTGAAAGGTTCAAAGCTTTCCACCAAAAAAGGTGGGCATTAAGGAAAATCCTCTGCAGACAAAGCCTCCTTTTATATGCTGTTTACCTTCCCTTTCTTCAACTCCCTGTCAATCTCTTTGGTTTTGTCCCTTTCCCAGCCTTTCTCTCAGCCTATGATCTCTCCGCCACCTCTCTTTAACTGTCATTCTCATCCTTTCTTTTTTGTGTCCATCGTTCTGCCCTTTGCCCCTCTTCAGTTCCCTTTTTCTGTGACCGCAGCTTTATCATAGTTACAGTAGGTCTTAATTGCAGTGTTATTTTCCTTCCCATGTTATCTCACAACCTAGTGATATCAAAATCCCAACAGTGACGGCAGGGAGGTGGGAGACAGATGTTATTTACTGTTCTGAGACCCTTTGTTGTTTGCTACTTACTTGATAAGGTCTTGACTGTCAACATGACTTCTCCTATTGTATGTGTAGAGAGGGAAGTCTGCAGCTGAAAGGCATGGCTAATGCATGTCATCTCCCCTCATTCCACTGACCAAAATTGTTCTCTTACATGACAGGCCTGACATGCACTTTTTTTTTTTCACAACATGTCACTGTCGCCTTGGGCTTTTTTCACAAAACATGTTAAATGCTTGTCAGCTTGGACCAAAAAAAGAAAAAAAAAAAGAAAAGAAAAGAAAAAAAGGGATTAGCACAGGAGGAACCGCCACAAAAAAGACATGCAAAAATCCCTCAGTGGGCTGTAACACAATATGTTGCTTTAGGTGGCAGAGGGTGTCTAAGTGGGAGGCGTGTGAGGTGTCTGGGTTTTAAATACCTCAGCCAAACAGCTTAGAGTGTGAAAACAATCGACAGAGACATGAAAGTGTGAGTGAGGACACACACAGGGGTCGGATAACCGCTGGACAGATGGGGATGGTCAAGTGATCAGTGGAGAAAGGTTGAGGGGGGAGGAGAAGGGGGTTTACGATGTTTATGCCACTTCTGTCAGGAATGGGATTCAAAAGCATTACCCTCTGTGCCACTTTTTGGCCTCTGTGAATTCTCTAGGGTGTGCACATGAAAGGGTGCTGATGATTAAGGGTTCAATTTGGCTTGCTATCAATCAATGCCACCATGATGGACAGTATCGCTGCCGATAGCCAATCCTTACAACCAGATTGGGTTTGTGCCTCATGGGAGTCACGCCTTTTTTTCACGCTTTGTTAATTAAGCGACCAAGCTGCCCCTGCACTTACTTATTTATGAATCTTGGCTTCGACCGGTACTGGAGACCACTTGGTGTCCCCTAATTAGCCCCTCTCTAATGGCCCTGCTTCCAGACAATCCATACGATCTCAATCCAAAAAAGGCCGAACCCCCCCTATTCTGTCAATGCACACACAAAACCATAACACCCATACGACCTTGGCGTTGCACACCCAACATTGTCTGACGGTGTTGTGTTTCTCTGGTACTGGATAAAGTGCCCCGCATGGGATAATGAGGCAACTCTTAAAAAAAATCAATTTCCATCTCCGTCTGTTTTAGTAATTCCTCACCTGTTCATTAATCCAAGAAAAGAGCAGCCTGAATGTGTTGAGCCTTGACAGTCATTAGATATGGAAGACAACCTGAAGGAACAGAATGGAAGGGCCCCATGCTGGTAAAATATTAACACTTTCCCAGAGCAGCAAGGGCTTTGCAGATTTAACTCCGCCATGATTTATTGATATGTGCATCCTCTCTTAAACAGAGGCTTGTTGAAAGCAGGGAAAAAAAACAACAGATGTGTACCGTTGCCATCATAACACCTTTTAAAACAAGTAAGCTAGCACACATCATTACTTTAACCCCAAACTTATAATTACTATAAACTGTAGATCAGTCCTTCAAGCACCCTGCCCAAAGCCTTTTTCCCTTCTTTTGAATGAAGTCACTGTTCAGGGTCAGTAAGCACATCCGCTGTAGCCTTGTTTTGTGCGGTTGAAATCCCATAAACACTGGTTCTGAGTCAGATTTACTGGCCAGCAGCCCTGGGGAATCATTTGTATTCTACCCACCTTGGCTGGTTCAGGGTCAGGGCCGATGACTAATCAGGTCACTGCTGATCCACACCCTGCGCCCGGAGCATTACCAACCCCACCTAGCTAACTTGGACCACCGAGGGGTCTTGCTTTTGTATTTGTGTATGTGTGAAAGGTAGACAGAACACAAGAAAGCTGGGAGGAAACATGCTGATATTTTTAGTGCATTTCATTTCCCATTTCTCCAGTTGCGGAGGAAAAACAAACTTGCACCTCTTTGTTGTTTATTCCCTTCGGAATTTACCGCCACAGGCCACAACAGAACTGAACCCAACTTAACACTTGTGCTAATGGACGGGCTTAGGCATAAACATTGGGATTGTTATTTTTTAACTAGCTAAGTTCGCCAGAGGCTGTGTTGAAAGGATCACAGTAAGGCAGGTGGGTAGGTGGGGGAAATATCTGGGTGAGTTATGAAAGTTAACCATTGCTTCTCTTTGACAACCCTTGTGCAAAAAACATCCCTCTTATTTGTGTTTACTTTAATGCACACATACAATATGTGTCCTTTTGTACAGGAAGGAGGAGAAGTTATGGCTGTAGTTTTCTGGTTTGCTACGTATAACCTCTTCTTAGTTATTGTTGCTTTTAATATTTATTCATATATAAACCTATTTTTTTTCTGCAAGTAGGTTACAGTTCATTCTAACCTATCTTCATCCAGCTTTGTTGTCCTCAGTTTTAGCTGTCTTTTTCTTTCTTCCTATAAACCGTTCTAGAGGTTGCGTGTAAGTCCACAGAGAGCAACTTCGGAGCATAGTCAGTTCCTTGAAACAGTACACGTATTTGGGCAAAAAAGGTAATCTGTAAAAGGTAATCTGTAATCTTTACATTTGTAAATTAAATTCTAAATTGTATCTTTTTCTATGTCGCTCCCTTCAGAGTAGCTTCACTTCCTAAAACATTTGTCCCCTCTCTTTTTCTCTGTGTCAATGTATGTTTGTCTTATCAGCCTCTGCAGTAGTCAAATTACCCTGATAAAATCATTTAAAACTGGAATGGCTGCAAAACAAGGAAGCACAATTGTATCTGTTCCTGTGACATGTCTCTTTTAAACCAACAGCCGCTACAAGTGTATGTTTGAAATCCTTGTCCCTGTGATCTACTTATCATCTTCCCCCTCTGTTTGTATAAATATAATTTTGAATTTTATTTCCTCTTTTCTCCCGAGGCATCGGGCCGCACAGTTGGTTTTTCAGGATGTTTGACCCACCAGAATACTTATGTATACATGTACTGTGTGTCAGCACATTAATCGATGGGTGCCTGGCAGCCTAGAGCTACAGTGACTATGTGTAGGTCATGAGGTGTGGGGGGCAAATGGTGACACCCCGTTCCTTCCAAACTGCCAGTTTTAGTTACACATCAATGAGGGGTGAATAATACATTAGCTAGTGTAGCACATATTCCTCCCACACATCCCTAGAGAAAGTCAAAGGAAGGAAGGGATAAAGAGGATGACAAAATTAGAAATATCTATACTATCTATTCTATGGAAAAAAAAGTAAAATGTTAACCCACAGCTTCCTGTTTCCCCCCTCCTTTCATTTGACATCCACATCATTCAGCTTAACTGTCAGACTTCAACCTGCTTCACCTCTTGTTTAGATAGCGCTCATCTTCTCCTCCCTTGTCCTGATGTACAATCAACTTAGATTTATGCTGCTGTTCATGTGCTTAAGGACAACAGGGCACCTCTGGATGTAAGAGAAGACAAGGCATAAACTCCAGGCCTGTCAGATGGCTGGGGGTGTGTGAGGGTCCTTGAGTGTGGATCAGTAATGCAAATTGTTCTGTAATCATGATGCGATTTTTTACATGAACATCTTACTAGAACAATGACAGGATGAGTTTCTGTTTGTTTATGTGAGTTAGGGAAGACAGGAAGCTCTTCTTGGCTTTATCTAAGTTAGCCTGTGTTCTGTGTGTGTGTGTGAGTGTGTGGATGAAGCCTATGCATTCTGGGACTTGTGTCCTCGCCAGTCTGTCTGTGTCTTTGCATATGCATGTGTAGATATGTGCATGTGTTCCTAACCACTGCGTGGTTTATTCCATCTTTCTCTGGTGTTTGTTGGCCCCTGAGTGTCGTGCCAATGCACAGAGGTCTTTATCTAATTGGAGTGGGCCTCTGAAAGCCCCTTGCCATATGGACTCCAGCAGCCTTGGATGTCTGTCTGTCCATCCATCAATTTCTTTTAATTGCCCAGAGTCAAGATTCTGTGCTGTGACTGTCTATCGAGTGGTTTCTCTATAGGTTAAATACATTAATATATAATAAGGTTTGGGACCTCACCAATCCCTGACCATGAGATTGACCAGATAATGCTGAGCAGGACTGAGAACAGGTAGCATGTGGACGCTGCTTCTCTTGTGTGACTGTAACTTTCTCCATTTTGTCATTATCATCCAGGTTTTACAGCCTCTTTTTGGATAGAAACCTTGTTTTAAGGAATGGTTCATTTTAATTTATTAGAATAAAAATAGTTTTAAAGTAACATGACATTGTGTCATCAAAGTTAGCAAAATGGCTTAATATCTGGTTTGATACTTACATGCATCAGAAATCAAAAGGGGGCAAAAAAAATTACCAATAGCATTGATTAAAAAATAAATTTTAAAGAAACATATGAAGATGCAAGATTTCTGCCTGGTGATACATAAAGAATAAAATCAGTTTCACTAAGTTTCCCATAAAAAGTAGGTGCTGCTGCATTCCCCTTCATTTGTTTTTAAGAGTAATCATAAAAATACGAACCACAACCAACCCTTCATTTCATTGCGATCAAGTCACTGGAATCGCACAGCTAATATAAAGTTGTTGTTGTGTTGTTTGCAATATAAAAGCTGTTGCCGTTTTGTGTCATAAACTTAATCCCCTTGTGTACTTTAAAAGTTTTTAAAGCCAAGTTCCTGGAATGTGTGTGGCACACAATGTGAAGTTAATTTTGGAGGTTAAAGATTGCCAATCTTCGCAGCAGCGATTTTGTTTATTATGGTAATTACACTAATGCCTTAAAATAAACATGATAATGATTTAGTGAGGCAATATGAGAACTAAAATCCTACAGCTTCTCCTTCTTAGTGGCTCTTTATTATTTTTTTTCCTTTAAACTGTTATATTTTCAGAGTCGCACAAAGAGTTTGTTGTATTTGCCGTCAGAATGCTGCAGCTGTTTGCATTTTCTCACACAATCTCGCAATGATGACAATCTAGAAAGTGGAACTTCTTCTACAGTACTGCAACAGTTACAAGGAGCCACTTTGCAGGGGCATGAGCTTAATGGCTGAAATGTAAATGTAATGTACATGTAAGGTCGAGCAGATAATAACATTGACATGGACGTGTTTTAAGCTTTTTCTGGACGCTCCTGCGTGTGCTGGCCAGATTCTTACTGGTGCTTTTAGCCGCCAAAGAGGCGAAGTCCATTTGCAGAGAGGGAGGTCTAACAAGTCAAGTTATTACAGCAGCCAAGTGTGAGATTAATTAACTCAGCGGCGATTAAGAAACAAGGGTCCGATGAGAATCTCCAGAACCGAGGGGGAGGGGAGGTCGAGAGACAGACATACAAATAGTGAGTAAGCGAGATCCTCCACTCCAAAACAGATCAACATGATTAATCTCACCCAGCCATTTGTGGGTGCGTGGTATTGAAAAACAAAATAGTCATAAATAATAATCTCTCATCTGCACCTCTTATTCTAAGCTAATGATGCCAAATAACAAATAAACACATTTACGTGCCACCACCGCTTCAGAAATGAAATAAAAGCCTGGTCCCCGAAAAATAAATATATAAACCCATTTCAGTAATCAGTCCGCAGCTGTTTGTCATCACAGACCATTAACCATTGTTCACAGTGCAAAAACTGAAAAAAAACAGGCTGAAATGAGGTTATATCCAGCTATCTCATGCAAGAGAGCAACACTACTGGCACTCTGGAAACTTGAACAACTTTGTTCCAAAGTTCCAGAGCTGGTTTTTTAGTAACAGCCAGCCAAAACACACACACACACACACACACACACACACACACACACCTAGAGAAGAGAAAAAAGATAAAGAAGAATGGGAGTGGTAGCTGCATGTGTGACAGAGAGACTGCCATAATGACATAGACAAAAGAAGAACAGACACGGAAGGAAGGAAGGAAGGAAGGATTTATGAGGGAAAGACAGAAGACAAAACCAGCTGACCAGTTAACCTTGTCCAGTGTTTTATATAAACACCACGCAGTGTGTGACTGCGTCTGTGCCATTGTTCCTTTCCTGTTTGTATTTGCAATGTTGCGTGCCGCATTAGAATTTTAATTGTTTTACATAAAGTGCCACTCCCAAATGTTTTTTTTTGTTTGTTTTTTTTGTATGTGGGGGTATAGAGAAAGAGAAAGAGATCTATATGCTTTCATAGTCTTTGTGTTCATGGCTTTACGTGGCTGTAATTGACGGGGTGTGTGCATGTGTGTGAGAGTGTCTCAGTCACACAGGCCCGCAGAGCCCTGACCTGGCGGGTTGCATTCCTGACTTTAACTGCCCTAACCTCCCTTTTGTTCTCCGTGTCTTTGCCCTGAATTGCTAATGGCTGGGCAAGCAGGTAAACGGTAACGAGCCCTCTGACTGCTTAACGAAATGGTGTTAAGAAATACCAACCTGCCTTGGGGGGTTTTTTTTCTTTACACATCACCTGCTCCTCCTTATCCTTCCATTTAAAAAAAGAGAGGACAGGGGGAATGGGGGTGTGATGATGTGTATATGTGGTGGTGATGGAGTAAAAGTATAATTACTCATGTACTAAAATTCCCATCTGCCATTTTTTTTCCTCCTTTTTTTCTTTCCCAACCTTCTCTTTTTTTTCTTCCTCATAGGTAAACGAGCGCATACCTGGGAAATTAACATGACTGGCAGTGATAATTGACTTGATAATTACCCAGAAACATCTTCATAAATCATCAGCTCGTTGTTGGATTAGCAACAAGACGGCTTTTTAGTGTGCCGGAGTCCACGTTAATAGGGTAGTCCCCAGCTCCTATTTTGGTTCTGTTTTTTTGTTTATCCTGTCTGTGAAAGTTTCCGAGGGGAAGCAGAAAAGAAACAAGCAAACCTCAAAGACTTTTGGTCTTTACCACCGCAGTATTTTTTAAACTGTTTAAAAGTAATTGGAAGCCACTGGCACGCGGAAAATGTGGACCGCATTGAAGCTTCGCCCCTCGCTGCAGACGCACGGGCAGCTGTTCCGGGTGTAACAGGAAGTAGCCATCTTTAATTAGATTCAACACGATCATTACATTGTTCACTGGAAGTGCATTGTAAGGTGATCTGATATGTTGGCAGATGACTGTATTAGGGGAGACTGTATTAAGAGAAACAATGGTAGAGGGTGAGAGAGAGAGTGTGTGTGTGTGTGTGTGAGAGAGAGAGAGAGAGAGGGCATGTGTTTGTGGGAGAGACTGAGTGGCTATTGAAACAGAATGGCAAAGCTGGGTGCTAAGCCCCTTTCTTGTGGTGCTCAGCCATTCAAAAAGCCACGGCTTTTATTCAATGCCTGGTTCCAGCTCTTTCTAGGCTACATCCCCAGTGAACAAACAGGATTTGTGTGTGTGTGTGTGTGTGTGTACAAGTCTTAATAACATGTCTCATTTTTTATTTGTATGTGTTTTAGTTTTATTATTGTTTAAATAATGTATTATGCATAATGTGTATGCATTAGCATTATGTAAGTGTACAGTATGGGTTTGTGTTCCCATGTGATTGAGCTCTGTTTGTTGAGTCAGCCAATGCTGAGACACAAAATTGCCCGAAACCTGCTATTAAAGCTGTGAGGTAACTGCTCACACACAATCCGACTGCACAGACAGCACAAAAGCTTACCTTCTATTGAACAAAAGTGTGTGTGTGTGTGTGTGTGTGTGTGTGTGTGTGTGTGTGACTGCATGTTTATGCTTCCAGTGCCTCTGAGACACTCGGATAATCACAGGCAAATACTCATTCATTCACACAGGTGAGCGTGTGCATGCACATACAAACAACGTTCTCAGCACCAATGCAGTGTTTCCATTGAAATTCACACAAAGCTCCCCGAGGACAAGTTGCTGATATCACATTTTCATATACTTGGTACAGGAATCTGTGCTGCTATCGCCTATACAGTCTGTTGCCAGAGCTATCAGGCTGTTGTGAATGGATGCCCTGGTTGGCACAGGGGCAGAGGGGGGGGAGAAGAGGGAGAAAAGGACTCAGAGTGAAGAAGAGCAGCAGAAAAAAAAAGGACAGCAGTGAGGTAGAGGATGGCTCCCTGGGCTGCAGTAAATGAGAAAAAAAAACTGTTCCCATCGGGGCTGCATGTGAAACACAGACACTTCAGGCAGACACACTCACACACACACACACACACACAGGAAATATGCACAGGACATTGCAGACGTCTACACAAACAATCGCACACAGTCTCGGAAGGCTGCTGCATGTCAGCGTGCATGCCAAAAACACAGTGGCAATGAATGAAGCGCAGGGGCTGTTGGGAATACAAGAGAGCGTGTACCAGCTCTCCATCCTCTCCTCTCCCTCCTTTTCTCCGCTCAGTGTTCGCTCCTCCCTTGCCCCCCCCCGCCCCCCTTTTGTTACCTTACTGCGCCCCCCTTGCCTTTCATTCCCATCTCTTTCTCTGCTTTGCTCCCTCCGTCTCCCCCTGAATATCTCATCTTTTTCTTTTTGCGCTCCCTCGTTTTGCTTCCCCTTCCCTCCCCATTTTTACTTGGATTTTACTCTTCCTGTTTTTCTCTCTCTCTCTCTCTTTCTGTCTCTGTCTTCTTTTACTGAAATCTACGGAGACTCACAAGCAATGTTGGTGTAAATGAGTGGGGACCGAACGACTCTTTTTTTAAAAAATCACAGCTGCCACACCCAGAGCTGGGGATCTCTCTCTCTCTCTGTCTCTCCCTCACTCTCTCTTTTTCTTACTCTCTCCACCCTCCTATCCCTTGTTTATCTCAACAAATAAACCATTATTCAATCTTTTTTTTTTCCTTCGGCTGCGACTGTATCAGGCTGGGAAGTAAATGCGCTGAAAAGACAGCTGGCATATACTTTTTTATTGTTTTCACACAGGTCCCTCCTCATTTATTGGTTTTTTGTATCTTGCGTGGATGTCACAAAATTTTAGTTTTTTACTGCAAACAGTCAGTTATGCCTGATGCTCTGATTCAGAGTTATTCACTCTCACTGAGCAAATAGAGGTTCATTTTTCTTCTCAAGGACATTTTAACAGTCTGCTAATAGACTCCAGTAATCTGTAGAAATGTGATGGAGGGAGGTTTCAATGAAGGTAAAGATTATTAGCTGCCAAAAACTCTGCTGGCAGACCTGAATATGCTAAATGTGACTTGGATGGAGTGAAGGTTGATGGAGTCTTGACACTCACCTGTCACAGTATATGCCCACCAATACCCACAATCCTTTAGAAAGGCAGAAGCAGAGATGAACTTAATTGCAGGTCGCCTCTTCCTTAAAGACAGATAGATGGTGAATGTGCCCCTCTCTTCGATTCAATTTAGTTTATATTTTCTGAGATATTCAACATTTAAATAAGATTATTAGGCAAGAATGAAGCTCATTTAATTAGATCTAAATAAATCCTCCCTTCTCCTTGTATGACCTTAGGGGAACTTCATATTTATTAGCATCTGCGTTACCTCACATGATCTTTATCGGGGTTTGGCGAGCTACGGCGCGCTGTTAAAGCTAACTCCACCGAGGCATCATCATCAGACTGGTTTGCAGGTTGGACCAGACAAAGCAGCAAATCAAAGAACATCGGCGCTGATTTATCTGATTTATCTGATTGAGGAAATCACTCCACACCCCGCTTTTATGCCTCTCTCTTTTTTTTGAGACGCACATTTAATGAGGGAATTGTTGAACATCAGTAACAAGCCTTAAGTACATGCCAAAGTATATGGAATATGAGATGGATAGATAAAGAGACATTTATCTGATTTAGGAGATGTGAAAGAGTATTTGCCGCCATGCCGCCGTGTTCTCACTGATCTGCTGGTTGCATTGAAGTAAGGAGTATTTAAGTTGGAATGAAAATAACAGTCAGGTCAAGAGAATTTTTTTAGTTTCTTTCTTTCTTTCTTTTTTTTTTTTAAATAAATAATGCCCTTTTTGTTACATGCAGAAACTTGTCTGTAAAACACGCCAAGCTCTTGTCTTTTCCTCCGTGTCTGCTGCTGTGCCCTCTAGCAAGGCTTTGAACCCCACAAACAAAGGAAAGTATTGCTTGAAAAAAAAAAAAAAAAGACAGGGAATGTAATTTCGATGCCATATGTTATAAATACATTCAGTTGAGAGCTCGGTAACGTAGGAGCTGATGTTATAAAGGCGTGTTGCCCACTTTTTTTATTTTGGTACGTGTCAAACAAGAATTTTCATAGAAGCTGAGACACAGGGGCGTAAATGTGCCCCCACATGTGTTCATGTGTGGTGTAATTGTTTGCCTTTCATCTGGGTGGCAGACCCGTAAATCAATCAGAGCCTGCTGAGGTTGCAGCTACACCATATTGTTTTTTTAAATACTGCATGAGTCGTAGTTCAGGTATTGCTAACCCTCCACCCCCAGGAAGGATGAGGTGAAACGGAATGAAATCAACAGCTGTAGAGTCCCACACGCACACTCTGTCATAAACAAGCCAGATACACACAAACAGATACCCAAATTACTCTCTCTCACTCCCTTTTCTCACTCTTACTAATACACACACACACACACGCACACACATATGCACATAAAACTGAGAGATTTGTATTTCCATATGCAGATCCTTGGGGCAAAAGCGAACCTGCTCTTCGCTCGCTTGTTTGCATTTTTCAGTCGCAGTTGGCTGAGCCATTTGCCAGGAAATCTGATGATGGCATCTTCGCGTCTCACGCAGAGGCACACACTGCACAAGTCACCCCGTGCTTGGATTCAGAAATCTAATTCATGACTAGAGTGTTGTGCTTAAACACTGTTTACTGTCAGCATATGACGCTGAATTTTGTTGAAGGGAGGAAAAAAAAAAAAAAAACTCAGGCGGAATAAAATCCCAGACGGAATCCTGAAATGTTGTAAAACACCAAGAGAGAGCGAGGGAGTGTAAAAAAAAAATAATAAAGTATGTGAAAAATGGCTTCATATGTGGTAAAGGTTGAGGCTATATTTTCCATGTTAGGTGATGTAAACATTGCGTGTCCCGACAGAAATCTGGGTCTGCGCCTGTTTCCTGGTGGTGGTTAAACACAGGCAGACCTTATGCCCTTAACATAATCATTTGCAAATGAAGAACATGCCTTTCCAAAATCAAACATTAATAATAAACGTGATGATAAACCCTATAAATTCATTGCTACAATGAGATAACCTACATGATTAATTAATACTCTGACTTTAAAGGAAGTTGTTGTTTGCCTTTATGATATTCTCATTTATAAATATGTAATCATAGGAGCTGTCATGTCAGGTCAACTATGTGTCCCAATGCTAAGTTTCCAGTTAGGGCGGACTCAAAGCACCGACAAGACTAATTAGATCTCATATGACTAGGCCAAACATCTCAGTGTTGTAAATCAGCAGGCTCAGCTATGACTCCTTCAGAGGAATATTTTGGTGGGGAATGAAAGCCAGTAAACCTCATGTCACGCAGAGGCCCGTGATTGTTAAAATAACAAAGGTGGTTTGGTTTTTTTTCAGACAAAGGCCAGAACTCTTTTATGAAGTCACCATAGTCAGCATTAGCACACATGTGAGGATTAGCACATGTTGCTTAAGTGCAGTTGTGGCATTGAAAGACATAAAGATAAATGTGGAATGTTATGGACGATGAATAAGAGCTTTCACATTCTCTCCAGAGAGCAGAATGTTAAGTGAAGCTCTCGCAGTATTGGAAATGTAGCACTGACTAAAAGGTTATGGTTCAAAGCTAGCAAAGTATTAAGCAGAAGCACGACAGATAGCTCCGAGTTGAAATGCTTGTCTTGTGTTGTTATCAGATCGTTGTTTTCACGCACAAGCAAACAGCTGCTGATTTGATAAAGGTACATTATCAGGAACATAGACGGCAATGCTTTTGAAACACAGACAATCACACAGTCGAAAAAGTCCCATTGAACCTTTGCAGAATTGGATTTTAAAGATATTCTAAAGTGCCTGTGTCATAAAGCAAGTAGCCAATAAAACAAGTGCTAATGGCCTTCCACGATCTTAAATGTGTGTGTTTGTGTGCGTATGTGCTGTGTTGTCAGTACTGTTGATGAAGGGGCTGCGACTTGTTCAATAGCAACCAAACACAGAGCAATTCAATGAGCCCATGGGACAATGCGGAGAGCTGTGAATGCTGGGTCTCGGGCAGGGTGAGGGGTTGGGTGGTTAACTAGAGAGTCGAGGAAGAGAAGGGAGTGAAAGCACATTGACACACGCACACATGCGCACGCACAGACTCGATATAAAAAAGGCACAGAAAAGGACTTTCGGCAGTGTTCAGTTACCAACATTTTTTTTTTTCCATTTAAGTTAGCTAAAAATGTGATTTACAACTGAGTAAAACTATTGAATAAGCTTTCAATTTCAATGTGGTCAACATTAGAACAACTAATCCAAAGAGGTACAAAGGTGGAAGCCACAATGACAATGCGGTAAACAAAAGCACATGTTGCAGTTTTAACCACCTAGCATTTACGCGTGCATTGGAAACAGGCGCATTCAGGATCAGTCATACTCATCAGAGCAAGACGCCGGCTTCAAAAGGCTCAGCATGCACACATACATACACACATGCTGACGCACATGTATTCACACACATATAGAGGCACACCTGGTTTTGTAGACAGCTGCCCTTAGGGCTACCTGTTCGTCAGATCCTCTGTGCTTTGTAATTAGGGAAGTTAGTGAGAGAAGGGGATAGGGAGGGGTAAAGAGAGAGAGAGAGAGAGAGAGAGAGAGAGAGAGAGAGAGAAAGGGGGAGTAAAGACAAAGAGGCCCATTCCATTGGCAGTACAGGAACTAGACTAGACCTCATGAGCCCTTGAAAAAGGTAATTCACTTCTTGGTTGCAGTAGACACACACCCACCCACACACAAAAGCACACACACACACACACAGACACAGACACAGAGACACACACATGCACATATATATAATTTCAAAAAGCAGCTGCACAAGCTCACAATGTCCTCCTTTCTGCGATCAAAGCTCTTTCTTTTTCCATTTCAGCTGCTCTGCCGTGCTCCCTCAAAGCCTCTGACAGAAAAGAACATGTTTGTGTTTATTTTTGTTTATTTATCACAAGTCCCAGTGTCATCGGGTAAGAGCTGCTTGTCAGAAATTGCCTCTGCAGACACGATGGGCCAAGCAGGCAGAAAGAGACAAAAAAAAAAAAAAAAAAAAAGGCATGCTGTTACAACCCAAATTGTATTCAGCCCCAAGGTATCTTCTGACGAGGGGAAAATAATTGAGGGCAGGGGCCCAGTGGCAAATGCAGAGGGCAAAGACTTGCGTTCATTAGACTTCCCCATGGGGAGAGATGATACAAAAGTTAGACTGCGTGAGAAGAGAAGAAAGAAAGAGGGGGGGAAAAAAAGAGACAGTAAGGTAGAAAGAGAGCTTATTTCTTTGGCATCGACGGCGTAACCCTATTAGCACACACACAGGACAAACCTCTTGTGTGACAGCCATTGTGGGATGACTGACAGTGAGTGCTAGCAGGGTGTGTATGCGTTTGAGTGTGTATGTGAGTGTGTGTGTGTGAGTGTGTGCTGGTGGGGGGAAGCAGGGGAGGGTTTGTCATTGGAGGCGAATCCGTTCAGGAATTCCACAGAGGAATCACCTCCTTGGCCTGTCCATGTCGCAGCAACCAATTACCGTGACTGAGAGAGTGTGTGTGGGTTCTGAAGGGGAGGTCTCGCCCATAAAATGGAGGGGACTTCTCCTAATCATCGCACTCTGGCCCCGCACAAAGGCAAAAAGGCTGCTTGGACAATTTGAATTTGAATAGCAATCTCTCCTCCTGCTTTTTTTTTTTTTTAAATGCACCTCTCTTCCTCTTTTCTCTGCCTCTGCTTCACGTTTGGTGACAAAAGCAGAGCCAACAAAGATAGCGCACAAAGCAATCAGGCTAATAGCGCTAATAAGTTGAGCGTGGGGTCCTCGCTCTCAATGTTGACACATTTCACTGTTTCTGTGGCTAAACAGAGGCTCAAGTGTTTGGCAACCAGGCGGCATAGTATTTTAATGGAGTGGCTACCCCATGCCAGGTTGCCATGTGCTTGGTCTGTTTGACTGTAGAAGAACACAACAAAAGCAACTCAGAGAGGAGGTGGGGAGAAGATAATTAACTAGTGGAGAAGCCTGAGGGGGAAGGATTTAGGGGAAGGAGTCATTAGGGGGTTTGATTTTTTTTTTTTTCCCTCTCTGAAAACATAATCCTGCTGTCATCATGTTTTAATAATGCAGCAGCTAATGCTAGCATGAGGAGAAGCCATTTTGTTTGAGCTTCTAGCAGGAAATCAAGTTAACAGGAAGCTTTTTGCATTGCGAAAAGAAAAGCTTTTTTTTTTGTTTAACATTCCAAACGGTGCTCTGCCTCTCCTTCTGTAACACCCTATCTCCAGGGGTGTCAAGATATATCTTTTTAGCTCCCCCCAGGGTTTGGTTCAGTTGTCTTTTAGTTGTCATCTGACGGGGTCACGCTAACAAAGACGAGCATGCTAAAAAGCTCAAAGTAGTCGCGGCAAGATCCAAGCCCAAATCCCTCACCTGTCTGCTCCCTGCATCCTGGGGACTTTTAGCTCCGTGAAACAACTACACATTCCTGTCTCTCAATAATAGCCTTTCTTCCCCCTTTCCTCTTTCTGTCCTTCTCTTTTTTTTTCCTTTTCTTTCAAGAAGTCTGCTTGTTTGAACAAAGAAATATTTTAAGAGGCTTGTAACTCTGGGTGCTGGGTGCTTGTGTGTGTGTGTGTGTGTGTGTGTGTGTGTTTGTGTGCGTGTGAGTGTCTGTTGGATGCGGCCATAGGGACGAATGCTTCAGTGCCCTCCCCTGTTATTAGGCCTGCCCTGTCATTACTGGATTAGAGTGCAGGGGTTGGCTTTTGCGTGCGTGCATGTATGTGTGTGCACATGTGCATGTACGCATGTATTTGCCTGCATACGATCTCTCTCTCTCGAGCCTGTTTGTATTTCTGCCAACGTTCTCACACAATCGAAGTTCACAGAGAAAACAAATGCCTCCGCCATTTTTTTTTTTCACCCTTGTTTGTTAATGCTAATCCCAGGTGCATTTGACCTCTGACATAAATAACACTTTACTAAAGCGATCCTCAAGTTATTCAAACAGTGACTTGTTAATTGAAAAGTCTTTGTACACGGTAGGAGGTTGAAAAACATTCCCCCCCCCGTACACCGCGCGTCACATCCATCACGGCGCAGCGTGAAAACACAGGTACAGATATAGAATGCAAGAAGAGTAGGAGGCAAGAGAAAGAGCTTAAAGACAAGTGAAAAGAGGTCAAACCTTTCACCTCCCAGAGGAGGAAAGGGAGACAGACAGCGAGTTGAGAAAATGTGCGATAAAAAGGGGGGTAGATGAAGAGAAAGAGATTCAGATAGGGAAACAACAGGGAATTAGATACATCATTTCACAGGGATGATGAGAAAGGGATTGAAAATGAATGAGAAAAAAAAAAAGTGAGAGGGCACGGGAGGAGGAAGATGGATTTTAACAGCCTTATGCATCCGTGTATCCTGATCCGGCGCTACCTCCCACATCTGCATGCTTCACTATCACTCTGTGTGTTTAATGGCAGAAAATTTGCATGCATTTGCCTGATTTACTCTGTTTCCTCCTCCCGGTTTACACACTCAGGGATTGAAAAGAGTGAGGGAAAACATATGGAGCTACAGGGCAAACAATAACACTTTCTGTGTACAGGGGGAGGTCTTAGAGTTGTATTGAGTGGTTGTCTCTCCCTTAACTTGTCCTTCTGGTTTTCTTTTCTGCCTATTTTTCTTTTTTTGTTCCTCTCTCTCAACCAGGCCCATTAGGCAAGCCGCCAGCACGGCCTTAGAAGCTTTCAGAGGTTGTTGCTTTAAAAAATACCTTTCTCTCTTTAATCTGCTGTACTCGGTCGCTCTCTCATCCTTTGTCATCCATAAAGCACGAGTTTGTCGGTTTTGTGAGCAAAAAAAAAAAAAAAAAAGGTTGCTCTGTGTATGTGTGTGTGTGTGTTTTGTGATTGTGCAGGTGTTTGAATTTGCTGTACAGTCATAAATATTGCAGTGTGCTTCTGTTTCCTGGTACGTAATTCTCAGCACACATAAATGTGGTGTGCAGGGACAAATAGGCACAAAAGCCATCCACACGCACAGGAATACACACTCTGACAAAGAGGGAGCGGCCAGGTTAGGTTGGGGTCATTCAGTGCTTTTGCTCTGGCCCATTGACTCAGGATTGGTGCTCTACTTTAGGCACAATACAGGGCTTTGCACCAAATACACACAGGGACGCTATTACTTTCTCACACAGGCACCATGTATACACTCATTCATACACATACACAAGCACAGAGGTAAAAAACAATGCAGATGCATCGAGAATGGAAGGGGTACTGCTGCACATGCACTCCCCAATGACCCGCTGGCTATAAACCACCGATTCAGACCGCACAGCTGTGCATATGTGTGTGTGTGTTCTGCATATCTCTTTCTGCTCTCCGGCTCTCGTTCTTTCTCTCTCTCTCTCTCTCTCTCAGCTCTGTCTCCACCCCCTCCTCCTTTTCCCCTCTCTGACACTCCCGGCTTGTCATTGTGTTTCAACGTGTTGTCATTTTCAGCAAGGTCAGCTCTAATGACAAGCCACCGTACCATACACACAGCCCCAGTCATAACAATAAACACCAGGCAGGCGGAGGTGTATCATTTCCACCGCACCGGCTTACCTGCCTGCCTGCGTAGCAGTAGGTAACAGGTCCCAAATCGCACACTGTCACAGTATGAGTCAGGGGAAGTCCTGCAGCTGTTATGCACCGACACAGTTCCAGAGAAGAAAAAAACACGAGCAGGCCCCTTATTTGCTCAAGTGACGAATGTGGCCCGTTGAATCTGGTTACAAAATGAGTTCTCGGCTAAAGCAGACTGCATTTGTGATTTATTTTAAAGCATTTCCTCTATCAGCAGAGGACAGAGAAAAAAAACAAAACAAAAAAACTTCGACTCACAGGAGAGAAAAAGGGAAAAAGAAGTGTTTATGACGAAGACTGTGGGCTGACCCTGTGCTGCTAAGAATATGTGATATTCACTTCAGCTCCCGGAGTCACTCCAGAGACAGTTCTTACTGCGTGAATGGGCTCACAGTGAAGCTTCCAGACCATTTCGCCCGGGGCCAACAAACCAAAGCTACATTTGAAATGTGATTGTATGTGTTTTTTTGGACAGGAAAATGTCTCCCTTTGGCAGGAAAAACCTCTTGCAAGTCATGTTTTCTTACCAGTGTAATAGGCACATACACATGTCAGTGATACTGTCACTCAAAGCACGAGGGGGTGGAATTCAAATGGAATTCCCAGCTGCATGAGTATGTGGTCTCCACACAGCTACACATAATGCACAAGGGGTCTTTGAGTTCGAGGGAGGGTTTTGCGTTTGTCACCGCCTGTGCTCCTGAATGCTGCCGTGGTGGCAGCAGGTATTTGGAGGAGAGACGGTGAAATCCTGGAGTTTACTCTTTCCTTTTGCTACGAAGTCCTGTTCCTGTCAGCTTACCAGGCAATTTTTTTTTCAAAGATAAAAGATCGAGACAGAGGCAAAAAAGAAAAAAAAAACTGAGATGGTGTGAAAGTAGCAAACTGGGCTGAGAGACATGTTCAGGTTTGTTCCCTGTAACTTAGGCAGGAGAAACTGAACATCCTGCACTTCCTTCCATGAACAGGGACAGTGCAAGCTCACTTTCTGGCAACGCCGTTTCATCATCTTTTACTATCTTGTAGAACAGCACAGCGGTTGAGATAATAACGGTGGCTGCATACTGCGCCTTGAGCACCAGGTAGTAAAGTATTTAACATTTACGGTCTTCTTTCCCTGCTCTCACAATGTCGGCATCTCTGCCAGCAGAAACAAGAAAGTGGAAAGTGGTGAGAAGAAAAAAAAAAGGGGGATTTGCAAGAGACTCCATTTTGTGTGTTTGTGGTTCCTTTGTAAATGTGTGCACTTAGAGACAGGCGTAAAACCTGAAGTATTGACAGAAAGTGAATCCAGTTGAAGTGCATTGACCTCCATTCTACTCAAGAGCTCCTCTTCTTTGACTTCTAACTTTATAACCCACCCCCCCTTCTCCATTCAAGCCTTCTGCTGGGTTATATATCTTGTGAAGTTTTACAACCTGTTACTTGCTGCAACTGTGTGTTTTTTATCAAGTGTGTGTGTCCCACAGTGCCCTGTGGGAAGCGGAACCGTTTCTCAGTCAGACTCGCCTTTGTTTCCTTTCCCCTGCATAAAAGCAAAAGTCTTATTGAGACTAATTAGCCAGACAAGGAGCTGCAATAAAAAGTTGCACAATACCTTGCAGATCACCCACCTAGATCTCCGTCTCACTCTCTCTCCTGCTGCCTCTTGGTCATCCTGTCGCACACCGGCATACAGTACTTCTTTGTCTAATTGAATATAATATCTCAGTAAGCCCGGGCTCTCTGTCATTGAGTTATTCAGCCAGTTATCTGAGAACAACTTTGGTCAAAGCGTATTATCTTTTCCGCCGAACAAGTTTTATGACATTGTTGTAAAAACCATTGAAAGTTTCTATTGATCTCTTTCTGTCACCCTGTTCCTCTTTTGTCTGACCTGGTTGTTTTCTTTCTGCTTGTGTTTACAGAGACGCTGATGGACACAAAGTGGGCCACGACAGAATTAGCCTGGACTGCACACCCTGAGACCGGGGTGAGTTTTCTGTGCAGTGTGTCTGTGTGTGTGTGTTTGTGTCCTCCTGTTGTATGTTAATGTAGAGTGACACTGATTTATTAATGGAGACACAGATGGTGAAAGAGAATAAGATAACTTTGTTCCCAGTGAAAAGCTGTTGCATTTAATCTTTGTAATATAAATGCTATGTTATTTATACACGTCTATGTTTATGTATGGACACTAATTTTCTGACTTTATATTTCTACTTAAGCAATTAATAAGCGTATAATGTGTATGAATGCGCCTATACATATAATGTGTTTTTATGCCTTTTGGAAGTTGAACAGTCACCGTCACTTTCATTGACATAATCACCCAACACAATATGTTTTAAAATTCAACAGGATGCACTTTTGTAACGAGCAGAAAAAAGATACACTGCAATCCAATTTCACCGACCCGCCCAGTCACAGATGTTCCCTTCCCTTTCGCCTCAGTGCGATTAAAACATGTGAAAAACACCAGTTTCCTCGTGAAATAACCTTTTAAACGCTAAAATATTTCTTGGCGTTGACCCATTGCTCACCCAGCACCCAAATCTACCGCACACAAAGTGCCAGTGACAGCCTCATCTTGCTTTCCCATGTGGTCTTCACAATGGCCTAAAGAGGAGCAAAAGAGTCTTGACCCCTCCTCAGTTATACTTCAAAGACCCCCAAGCACTCCACCCCTCGCCTTTGTGTGGCCTTCTGACTTGGTACTTGCATTTTGAAAGGCTGGCCCCCATTTTTTTTTTTTTTATACATTCTGTTTTTTACCCCACTGCTCTTGCAGGCAGATTCCACCCCAGCTGTTGGAAGTTGCCCACACCTTCTTATTCTCTCCCTCCTTTTACTTCCAAGTAACTTAGCACTAATGAAGCCAGACACACCAGCCACCTCAGCTGCGACAATCAGTAGGAAAATCCCCCTCACAGCCCTCGGTGCCCTCCTTCCTCTTCCTCCTTCCCAACCTCCCATTTATCCATCTCCCTTTGCCCCCCTCCTCCTCATTAAGCTACAATACAGCTGCGATGCTCCCACTGGTCCCCATACAGAATGGCAGAGGAACTAAAAAAAAAAAAAAAACGCCTCCCTATTTCTTTTCCAAGCAAACCCGCAACAGATGCTCCTTTTCAAGAGATATACATACAGTGGAGAGCCTTTTGCACTTCAGATTTCCCACATTACCGACCAAAAGACTTGGGATGAGCTTCTCCAGTGCCTTTTTTTTGTTTTGTGGCAGAATGTGCCACAGATGGTAGCTGTCCCTGAGTTATCTTACCACCCTTTATGTTTCTCTTCCTTTTAATTTTTTTCCTTACACACACACACCAAAAAAAAAAACAAAAACAGTTGTCCCTCTTGTCATACTTGCGTGGTTAAACATAATGTATCATATGTGTGTTGATTTGTATGCTTTTGAGGTTCTCACAGACTGTTTTTTGTTAGGAGTGATGAGTGTTTCAGAGCAGCTGATACTGTGGCAGAGAGGACAAACTAAACGACACACTGAGAGACTTGTGAGAGAGGGGTAGAGTAGTCAGGCTGAGATTAAGTAAAATCAAGAGAAATGTCCATACAGAGAGAGAGAGAGATAGATAACATGTAAAAAAAAAAACAATTTATAAGAAAAAATCTTTGAAATAAACCCACTCACAAACAGACACACATTCTCTCTTCCAGGAATGCTGTCCAGTCAAGTCTGAGTTACAGCATGTCTGTCTTATTTTGTGTTGCACAATACATACAAATAATGCAGAGGAACAATGCAGAAAACATAAAAGTACAAATTCATTCAAAACCTGCTGCCATTTGTGACATTATATTCAGAGACAACTGATAAGAACATGCAACTATTAATGCCACCACTCTTGGTGTAAAAACTAGGTGTGAAGGACATATGTGAATGTATATCTGAAAGAACACATTTAATTCTCATATGTGCAAGGTCTTCACATACCATATATTACATGTGACTGCATGCAATTGAGCGTTTTCTCTCATTTGTTCTAAATGAGAAAAAAAATGTGTTCACAAAAAATGTGTTTTTAGACAAATCCCTGCCCAGTAACAATTTAAAAATATATTTAAAGGCATGAACATGTCATACCTGAGGTGGAGATATAACACTAACCTAAAGCCATAAATCAGAAACCTGAAAAAAAGTTATTCATCTAGAGATCGGACCATTTCTCATACAATATCCTCAATGCTAGCTACATGTAGTGTGTTGCGGGAGTGTTTGATTATATAGTTATCTCTGTAGCTTATTCTGATACCACTGATAATCAATGTAGTGACAGAATAAGTGCACACTTATGAGTAAACATCTCAACAGTCCTGCTAGCAAGGTTAGTGACAGTGCTAAATTGCCTAATGTACACCAAGGTAAGATAACAGTACACAATTGGCATTACAGGCCCAAAAATCAAATTCTTCTCTGTCAGCATGCCAATATTGTAAACAGAGTTTCTGAACATCTTCATTCTGGCCTGAGTTTTTCAAAAGATCAATTTTCAGTAAACAAAAACTGTGTTTGTGTGTGAACGAAAGGCCGAGATGCATAGAAAAGCTAAGTTTTGATGAAAGCCTGTGCACGTGTGGACAAGTGTGTCTTGCTTTGGTATGTGGAGTCCTTAGGCACATCGTTAATATACCCTTTATTATTTGGGCATCACGTGTGTCTGTGTTCAGGTTTGTATTTTGTGTGTGTGCGTGCATGGAAATACCTATCTTGTGACATTTGTTGTTTCTTGGATTCCCAATTTTCACAATGTCTCCTTGTATGTGTGTGTATTTGTCCGTTTACTGTATCATTTATCCTTTAAAAACAGATGGGTGATGGAAGGGGGAATTCCACTTTATTGCAGGGCTCCCCTCAGACCTGGAATGACACCCACAGGGTTTTCCATCACCATACACTGATAACAATATACCAAGTTTGTGAGCTTGTGGAGATAATAACTATTGTTAGTGTATCACGGTCTGCTTCACAGACCCTCAGCGTGCTAAAACATGTAATAAACAAGCTAAAATGTTCTTTAAATTAGCCTCAGAGAGCTGATTCATACTAACAACAAACAGAAAAAATAAAAGCACAGTGATTGTTAACACTGTTTGTTGAATCTATTTCTGTTATTCCTTAGGGCTAATAGCACTAATTTATTTAAGCTGTCACCAAGGTGGCTAAAGTTCACCTTGAATTTAAGGTTGAAGAAAGAAAAAAGTATCAAAGTGTCCATTAAAAAACTACATAAAGAACTCATGCAGCACAACCTGCTCGGTAATTCTCCATCCATATTAATAGTTAGTTCCAGAGACCAGAAGGGTTGCCAAAATATTGCAAAGTGTATTTTCCAGGAGCTTTGGACCTTAAACAAGTGTGATAGTGCATCACAGAAGAATCGTTCTTTGTCATCTGAAAGTAAAATTTAAGGCTTTTTATTGTAAAGGACAAAGAAAAAAAAATGAAGTGAATCGCAAATCCTGCATAATGATTTGTCTTGTTGAAAATCGATGCCAAGAAACTTGACCCCTTTTCACATCACCTACTTAATTCATTCGGGCTCAGTAAGCAGGCGCTCTGAGTGTTTGGCCACTGGTGCGTGTCTCTGGGGTGTGGGGGGGGTGACCTCTCTTTAAACACACACGCATACAAAAAACAGACACACACACCTTCACATACATATACTCAGACAAACAAGACAGAGCAAGCACACAGACTCACACAGGCACCTTTAAACAAACACACACAACCTTATTCACATACACACACAAACACTCGGCTGTATTGCTCTTTTGCAGTGGGTGATTTATTACACTAAACTAAATACCCATTGACACTTCATGCTTTTAGCCATCTCATTGACCTGGCTGGTGATTATTGATTTCTTCTGTTCGCTTCCTTCTCTCTAGTTCTCGCCGGGCCATCGTTTTAATGCCACGGCCGAGCTACGCCCATTCTCTCTCTCTCGCTCTCTCTCTCCCGTATGGCCTCCAGGGTCTTGGATGAATAGCCTTGTCTCCACTACAGCCTTAATTAAGATGCTTAGAGCTCAGATGGAAACAACTGGCTCGGGAGAACAAATTGGTGCCTTTACACCAGAGTTTCGAGACGGTCAAATGTTCCACGGCAAACTTTGGGCATTTAATTTTATTATAGATGTGTCTTGGCATTTAAAGTGGCAGGGTGGCTGAGTGATGTGAAACACCATCCTGTAATCAGAAGGTCACATGTTCAGTCTCATGGATTAAGGTACCAAGTCAATGGCAGGCGTGTAAAGTGGTACAGACTCTTATCCCTTTTGAATGGTTTTATTTTGTTTTGTTTAATTCCTCCTCTTTTCATCTTTCAGATACTTTAATGCATCGCCATGCCTTATGCAAAACACTTTCAATTGCTTTTGTATTTGAAAGGTGCAGAGAAAATACACTCGTGGGGCCTTGGTTTTGCTAAAAAAATAAAAAAATAAATAAATGCACTGCATGTTTGTCTGATAGGAAGGGAAAACAGATCTATCCACACTCACACACATGCACACACACAAAAGATATACACACAGGAATTGCTATTTGAAGTGATATGATTTAATCCTGGTGTCCTCATTCAAGATAGAAAAATGCATTTGATTACAGTGTCTCAAAGCAAAGCTTTTTACAGTCTAGTTTGCTTGTGCTTATTTAATGAAGCTGGTAATCAAAGTTTAGAAAATTTAATCCCATTTTATCAGGAGTAATTCACCCCCTGGGTACTGTAGTAGCATTGAAAGATGTAGAGGGGTGTAAAAACAGAAAAGCATGAAGGTTAACCAGCGCCTTTTCCCTTTCTTTATTAGAGGACGTTGCGATCATTGCTCTGTAATTGAAGTGTAATTGGTTGTGAAGCAATATGGCTGCTACTTCCAAACAGATATGAGGTAAACATGCTGTGGTGGCTCTGTGGTAAGGAGGTGACAGGTTGCAGTAATTGTGATGAATTTGCAGTCCTAGTCCCTGGCATTTCGCTGCACTAGCCAGAAATGAAAGGCGTAGCGTTGCATCAGCAAGGGAATGCAATTGAGATTACCCAAAAAGGAACAAAAAAAATATCAATTGCATCTGTCTCTTCTAGGTTCTAAACTCTGCCATGCTGTTTTATTATTTTCTATCATGCAAAGTGACT
>JAPZDV010000021.1:12771590-12810260 GCA_029814665.1 Acanthurus lineatus | reverse complement strand
AGAAAGGCTTACAGAGATTGGATGATTATATATTCGTGTATTCAGACACACGTCTTAGTATTTGACGGATTCAGTATCTGTTCAATATATCAATGAAACATTTACAGCTTTTAAACTCTTTATGTGTCTCTTCTACTTGCTTTTTAGTGGGAAGAGGTGAGCGGCTACGATGATGCCATGAACCCCATCCGGACATACCAAGTCTGCAATGTGCGTGAGCTCAACCAGAATAACTGGCTACGCAGTGACTTCATCCCGAGAAAGGATGTGCTGCGTGTATATGTGGAGATGAAATTCACAGTGCGTGATTGCAACAGCATTCCCAACATCCCAGGTTCCTGCAAAGAGACCTTCAACCTCTTCTACTATGAGTCTGACTCAGACTCGGCCACAGCCACCAGTCCTTTCTGGATGGAGAACCCTTATGTGAAGGTGGACACTATTGCCCCAGATGAGAGCTTTTCCATGCTTGAGTCTGGACGGGTAAACACGAAGGTCCGAAGTTTTGGGCCATTGTCCAAAGCAGGGTTCTACTTGGCCTTCCAGGACCTGGGTGCTTGCATGTCGCTCATCTCAGTTAGGGTCTTTTACAAAAAGTGCTCCACCACTATTGCCAACTTTGCCGTTTTCCCAGAGACAGCAACTGGGGCTGAGGCAACGTCTTTAGTCATTGCTCCGGGTACTTGTGTCCCCAACGCCCTGGAGGTTTCTGTACCACTGAAGCTTTACTGCAACGGCGATGGCGAGTGGATGGTTCCTGTAGGAGCCTGCACCTGCTCGGCTGGTTTTGAACCAGCCATGAAGGATACTCAGTGTCAAGGTGAGTACTTTGTGATGGCTGATAGTTCTAGGTGCAGAGAGGCATACTTCAACCGGGTGAGGGGGGGAGGGATTTCCCTGTGGCGATCAATAATGTATCACATTATTACTGCTGAGGAAAGTTACATTTGCATTTTAGGCACATAGTATCTGACGGTTCTGTGCGGAGTGAATTACAATGAGTGAGTGGTCGGGGGTCAAAGTCTTGCTGAAGGATGTGTTTCATATGGACACATGGACGCCGATTGTTAGGGAGATTTAACTGTGTTTTCCTCAGCTACATTTTACACCCCCTATCACTACACTGTCCAACTGCCACATCATTATGAGCCATTTATTTGCCTTGTATTCTTTGACACATTAATCTGCTGGCTAGAGGGTAAAATAATACACACTCAATGACACTGTCAGCAGGTGGCTGTTCACTCCTCTGACCTCAGTTTTGCCTGGCAGCTGGTTGCTAAATAAATGGAAATGCAGAGGAGGCTTTCTGTTTCTGAGAGCATGGAGGCCCTGTGATGGTTTCGGGTCTGATGGAAAACATGATTGGTTCACAGAGGTTGAGAGCAAGGTGATTTTAAACAGGAAGGTCTTGGCTAAAATGGAATGCAGGTGACAGCAGGAAGAGAGAGACAGATAAATGGAAAATGTGTTGAGAGGTATTGGGGGGGTGGGGGGCGCCAAATTAGGCTAGAAGGTGCATAGGTCAAATGGAGACGGCAGAGTGTGAGAGACAGAGAGAAGAGCTGTCAGGGTTATTGATCAGCGAGGTTGAGTCCGAGGTGTCTGTGCATGAGCAGTTTATGTAGTTTGCACGTCATCCTCTCCTGCTCGGGTTCAGAGCGCTCGTTTTTTTTCTTCTCATAGCAGCCAGCGATGATTCTGAAGAGACCTTTTGTCCACCACCACCATACTGCTGATCAGGAGAGTGGGTGGATGCTTTACACTCGCAGTGTCTGGCAGACCCTAAATATTGAATGTGTGCTCACATTTGGAGGGAGAGTGTGTACGTGTTTGTGTGTATCTGTGTGCTCCTGAGAAAGAGGGAGCATAGTAAATCTAAGGCATGGTGTGTGTGTGTGTGTGTGTGTGTGTGTGTCTGTGCGTGCGTGTGTGTGTGGTTAAAAACTCATTTGTTTGTTCCTGGCAGCTCAAGGTTAAAGCCCTAGTGACTGGGCCCTGATAAAATGTTCTCTAATCAAGCTTCACTTGAAACCACAAGGGATAAATCTCTCCCTCTTCATCTCTTCTCACACCACCTCTCCTCAGGTCTCCTTTTCTCTTCTCTCCCTCCATTTTACTTCATATTCATTTCTCATCATATGCTTGCTGTGACTCTTCCTTTGTCTGTTTTTTGTCCCTGTTCCAACATGTAGCATCTCCTTCAGCTTCTTTTTTTTCCCTACTAGCTTTCACCTCTCCTTTTCCCATTCCTCCTTAATTTGAAGGCCGTTGCTCTCATTAATACCCCACCAGTGTTACAGTAAGGATGTCTGCATTAATATTAATCTACCAGCCTTTTTTTCTTCTTTTTTTTTGGCTTTTCCACTCGTTTGCTGCACATTTTTCACCCCCAATATTCTTTACTTTTTTCTTCATGCTCCACACTTTCCAATTTCAGCATACATTCTAATCAGTTCCTTAAGCTCTATGTTCTGCATGAGAGGATAAGACACAGGGGAGTGGGGAAGAGGGGGGCAAAGCGCCTGCAGGATTAGCATTTTCTATGCCTGCACCTCTTCCACCTCTCCCTCCCTATTTCTCCAGCCCCTTGTCTCTCTTTCTTCCTCATTCTTTGGTGGTTCCTCTAGGGGGGAAAATGGATGAAAGGAAGAGGATGACCCCTTTACTCACTGGAAGTGATTGATCAGCACTTTTAGCCCTTCCCTGAAAAAAAAAAGAAAAAAAAATCTTTTAATGGGAATGTGTTCCCTCAACATCTATCATCAAGCTAACATGCTCCAAAACACGCATTCACTCCCTGCAAGTTGAGAAATTGCTTGTAGTTTACGCTGTGCTAAGTGAACTCACATGGCGCGCGGGTCATGCTAACAAGTCGAACGAAGGTGTCCTCCCACCAGATTAAACTCGAGGTCCTTCCTTATCTGTTTATCAAGCAGTGCTTCCTGTTAGCCAGTGGTGTGAATGACTCTGATTAATGGTGGAAGAACAAATACACTCAGTGCTAATGTACACGGTGGAGTCAACTGGTGGTTTTGTGCTAATATTGAACTTTGAGAAACGGGAAAACAGCGGGAGCAGGAAGTGGTCTGTAGCAGATTTGAGCTCCAACCTTGGTTGTTTTCACCTGGGAGTAAAAAAAAAAAAAAAGGCAAACAAACACAGGAGCCATGATGATAATTATCATTCAGGGGTACAAACATAGCAGTCCGTCCTTGACACTGACGAGCTAACGCACTAGTGGGTCAGCTAATCAACTGCCCCTGTAAATTTAGCCTGTCTCACCTGCTCTCGTCTACTTTTATAAAGCGCTGCGGCCAACTCATTCATCTTTTAACGAGACAGTTTATCAAAGATATGGAGCCTGCCAAAGTGTTCTGGATCACAGTGCCGCTGTCAGTGTTTCCCTGTACGTCTGCAACTTATCACCTGAGTTATAAACGTCCAAACAGCTGCTATAAATGGAGATAGGGCATTTACAAAGGCTAGCTGTGTTTTCATCTGATTAACTGGGCTTCACCAATAAAGAACCATTTTAGGTCAAACTATGTTACAGGTAGGTTTGTGTGGCTCTGCACAGAGAATAATCTTAAAAAAGAGAAGGATGCAGACATACTTTTTGAGAAAAGCCTCTTAACATTAAGTACATCGAAGCGACTTGAGGCCAGGATGGTGTGTGTTTGTGTGTGTGTGTGTGTGTATAGACATATAACTTTGTCAAGTGGTGCACAGACCCATGTTTGTGTACACATCAGCATGTTTTATGTGTACCTCTGTGATTCTCTGTGCAAATGTTTACTGTAAATGTAAGTATTTCATAAAAGACTGAATTCAGATGAAAGCAACATGCCAGGTTCTGATGCTTGTGTATGTAATTTGAGTCGACAAGTCTCTTCGTGTGAGCATGGGTTTATGCAAACAGCTATATGCTGCTGAAACCCCCCTCTTTCCACCACAGCTTGCTGAATTGCATTCTCCTTAAGTGAAGGAGAGGTGAACGTACGGTTGAAGAGACAAAAAACAATCATGTACATGTGCATGTGTGTACATAAACAAACACATGCTAAACACATCAAATATGAAGTCTGGCCATTTTTTTACCAGCGAGCTGGAACAATGCCTCAAATTGCAGGGAATGTGACCATAAAACATACACAATTCTCAAGACACCGCAAGCTCATCCTGTTATGAAAAACTTGCATGATAAAGTTTTGGATTAGTGTAAAATTGTGTTTTTTTTACTCTAGATTGGGAGTGACTGTGCCCAACTGGGAAATGTCAAATTTTACAATGTTGCAAAAACAGTTTTATCTTACATTATTAAATGTAATCCTTCAACCGCTCCATGGCTACTTTCTAAAGAATGTGTCCACATTTTTTATTCACTCTTATCTTATTCCATTTTTTTTCTCTTTTGCGATCAGCTTGCAGCCCGGGCACCTTCAAGTCGAAACAGGGAGACAGCTTCTGCCTGCCCTGTCCAGCCAACAGCCGTGCCAGCTCAGGAGCATCCAGCGTTTGCTCCTGTCGAAACGGTTTCTACCGCTCAGACACTGACTCTCCTGAATCCCCTTGCTTCAGTAAGTAAAGACAGATTTTAACCGACTATCACATCAGCACGTTTGAAAGTAATAGTGTAAATGTGAAATGCTTTTGTTGAAAACTAGGCAACTTCTATGTCTTTGAGCTCCCATTCCAAATACAGAAATGAGTTTATACCTCATATTCAGTCAGTAGCCAAATGAATAGGTAGCCAAATAACAAATTTTTGACTGTGTACATATTTTAAATGGTGTCCTCAGTGGCTGATAGATGCCCTATGGTGCAGGTTCCCACCACCACACCACGCAGATGGCAAACAAGTCTGCTTGCTTTCCCAACGTTATTCAAACGGTTATCATCAGACCTCTTCCCTGCTTCTCTCCATGACGTCTATCTGTTCTCAATGCTGCCATCCTTTACCAGGCAGACAGAGGAAAAAAATTTTTTTCTAGTAGCGGTGCCTTCGTTAAGAGCAAACACACACGCTTAGGAGCTAATTCATTCGCTATTGAAGAGAGAAGATCCTTTTTTCTGTTGCTGGGGTGGGGGGCTGATTCTCCCACAGTGCAGTGAGAGATAAGACTCTAGTAATTGGATAAAGAATTGCCAAAGCTCTGCCAATAGTTTGTCTCCCCCCCTAGCACTTTACACACACACACACACTCACACACAGACACACACACATGCATGCACAGACTCACAGTGGAAATGAGCATGCAATTCAAATTTGAACTCCTGTCCTCCTTTTTATTTTTTCTGACAAACTGCTGAAACAGTCTCTTGTTATGTGGAAGAAAAATGTTCTTGTTAATGCATGAAAAATGTACTAATACAACGGCGCGAGGAGAATTATTGGGTCATGAATTGTGTTGATAGTGGCTGTGGGATAATGAATGAATGTGTGTATAATGATATGTAAACTGTGTTTTGCAGTATGAATCTCTGTCCATTGTCAGTATGTCTCTGAACTGTCACCAAGGCAAATTTCTTTACACCTATTGTGCATGGAGATTAAATTCATTCTGATTCCAAACCTATTTTCCTCATCTCATCCGTGCTTTACCTCCCTTATTCACAGCTGTTCCTTCAGCACCACGCAGTGTCATCTCAAGTGTGAACGAAACCTCTCTCGTGCTGGAATGGAGCGAGCCACGTGACTTGGGTGGCCGAGACGACGTTTTCTACAATGTCATCTGTAAGAAGTGCCTGCCCGAGCGGGGAATGTGCTCACGCTGTGACGACAATGTCGACATCTCGCCGCGCCACCTGGGCCTGACCCAGCGCCGCGTAGCAGTCCGTAACCTACAAGCCCACACACAGTACAGCTTTGAGATCCAGGCAGTCAATGGTGTTTCCAACAAGAGCCCCTACACACCTCAGTTCTCCACAGTGAACATCACCACGAACCAGGCCGGTAGGTAGAGCTGCAGCCTCGTGGCTGCCTGTCAAAAGATCAATAATCAACTTGTAGGCGCTGCCAACTTTCAGAGACTGGAAAAAAAGAAACAAAAGTATTTTTGAGAATACGGTCTGCGCTTAAGAAGTGGGGATCAATTTCTTCTATGCATGTAGGAGTATGTTACATATTTTCCCTTTGAATAGGGATTGAGAAGGAATACATTCTTCTGAATGAGCTTAGAAAAGGACCTTTTTTTTCACACGCCCACAGCATGCTCTGTACTAACACTGCTGCAAATAGCAATAGCGAGGCAGTGTATATTCAAAGTGTTGAACCCTCAGTATTCTAGCTGCCCACTGCTTCCAACCCACTGCTCCTCCAGCCCACAGCATCAACAGTAACTAGGCCAAATGTAGCAGTCATTGCTAGAATTAAATTTTATGGGTTAAGTAGACGAAAACCCAGCTGATACATTTAGAAAAAAATCTTTGGGTAGTAATAAACGTGAGTCAGTGATACTTGATATGCAAATGATTATGTGGGTTAGTAAGTGAGTAAATTAATGGGTCATTTTTCTTAAATACTGTAGAAATTTGGTTATTTTTGGGTTCCTTTCATCTGAAATGACCTCAATAAAATTTAGTGCTATGAAGCAGACCCTACACCTTTGTCCTTGTGAGTCGCTGTCTTTATTAGGGTTCTCTCAGGGCTCTTAACTTGTGTCTTGGATGCGTTTAGTGGCTATGTTAAATTTGCTATTTCTGCAGGCTTAGACAACACTAAGGATTATCCCCCCTCCCTCCTCTATCACCTCTCTTCTCTCCATGGCTTTGTCCTTCTCAACTCTAACCTTGTGTTCCCGCTCCTAAAATCTTTAGAAATGCCTTCTGTTTGTGGGTCTAGGACCCAAAGGCCCAACAGGGCCCCAAGTGAGGGCCTCATTATTTTATGAGGGGTCCAGCAATGGGCTAACAGGGACCACTGTCCATCCTTGGGGTGCTCAGGATCAGTTTGCTGCAGAGAGAGGTGAAGGGAAAGGGGTGGGCAAGAGAGCATCAACTACAATCAGCTTATCTCCTGGTGTAGTCCCAAGACCAACCCTGCATGTGCATTCACCTTTTAAGAACCAAAATAAATACTGGAGCGGTGATAAACCCCAGAGGCCACCTCCATGGTTACTGCAACGTCTTCTCCCAGAGGAGGGCCCCTAATCCCCTGGCTGGAGTAACCAGGGGATCTGTCTAGAAAGCATTGTCTTCTGGGAGAGAAAGAAAGATGTGGAGGGCCTGGGCGGATGGGGCTGCCATGGGAGGGAAGAGAAGGTTTGGGGTGTAAAGAGAGAGAGAGAGAGAGAGAGAGAGAAGGATGTCTGGCAGTAGAGGGAAAAAGGGAATGCAAAGAGGAGGATCAAATAACTAAAAACTGGGGATTAAAAAGCTTGAAGGAAGGGAGCAAGACTGACACAGAGCAAAGATGGAGGTCCTTAATGGTGAAAAGGAGGACAAAGAAACAGATAAAATTTGTCTGTCCTAGGAAAGAGAGAGGAACTTTATTTTTTTAAGAGAAAGTACCATTGCAGATAGACAATTGAAGTTATGAAACAATTGGATGGAACAGACCGGTACGGGTGGTGAGTCAGAGGTAGAGAACGAGCCTGAACTTAGAAAAAGAGGAAAGACAGACAGAGAGTCAGACAGCACTTGGCCATTAATAGGCATACATGAACAAAGCATAAAAAGCTCAGGTGGGTGGAGTGCCAGAAGTCTTTATGCCCTTCTGTAATTGTGTGTTTCCAACAAATCAATGCATGCAGGTCTGCTTGGGTATTTATGTGCTCATTATATAAATGGTCTAGTCTATTTACTATGCACACATTTGCTTTCTTTGGAAACGGAAAAAAAATAGTACATATAATTTGTTATAACTGCGACTACAAATAAGGCTACAAACAGGAGAAAACATGATTTCCTCTATAGGTGCAGCAGTGGTCCAGCAAGCATGTGGTTAAAAGGCTCTGGGTGGGAGAATTTGAGCATTAGTGGGGAATGGCTCTGCATACTAACTATTGGCCAAAGCTTTTCACCAAGCCCACAGCCTAAGACTTTGTACTTGGTCTTCTGTGGACACACAAAGGGCGTCGAACTTGAAAAGACATAATACAGAAAACGATAAATAAGGCAGATTTCCCATTCATTTGTTCCCCCCTTTGCAGCTCCATCTGCAGTGCCCACTGTCCACCTGATGGCGGCCACAGCGAGCACCATGAGCCTGTCCTGGCTGCCTCCAGAGAAACCCAACGGAATCATTCTGGATTATGAGATTAAATACCATGAGAAGGTAAGCGGCAATGTAAGTCAACGCTTCTAATTCAATCCAATTTCACTGACTCGCATGGTCTCTGTTTCTTCTGTGGCTCCGTAAATGGGGGAAACAATGCTTTTGCTGATAAACACATGGCTGCAGTGAAGCACGTCACCATTTCCAATCTTAACTTGTTTGATCATCCTCCCCTACGTATTCCCTTCTTTGCATTCCTCTATATGTCCTCTCTTCCTTTTCTTGTATTTTTATTTCACTCTGCCATTTCCTGCACACACCCACCACCCCCTCTCCAGTCCCCACTCAGTCCATGCATTGGAAAGTTTCTGTATTTCCCAGGGGCAGAGGAGTTGTGACCGGATTTGAGAGAACAATGGCAGCCAATGTATATCTGCTCTGTTGTCTTGTCCCGCTCCCTGTCTGATTAACACATCAGCCACAATCTGTCTCTCTCAATTTTTCTGTCCCACTCTCGCCTCCATGCTTTGTTCGCATGCCTGTACGGTTACACTGGTCGGCCACGTCAGGGAGTGCAACGCATCAGAGGGGAAATGATGATGAATGGGACATCACATATGCTTCTGCTGGTATTGTTTTCATCACTGACTGTCTTTGTCACTGCAGGATCAGGGAGAGGCCATCGCCCACACAATGACTGCCCAACGGAGCAATGCTCGCATTGAAGGCCTGAAGGCTGGTACGCCTTATGTGGTACAGGTCCGGGCCAGAACTGTGGCCGGTTACGGCCGTTACAGCAGCCCAGCAGACTTCAGCACCAACTTACAAAGTATGTTTCTCCCGTACCTATTTCATTACCCAGGGATATATTGAGGTATTTGCGACTTAGTAGCAATACCTCTGTGATAGTGCAGTGAATAAGCTTATGAACATAATGGAGGCTTAAAAGCCTATAGAGTTGGAAGGTACTATGCCAGTGTTTCATGCAAAAAGAACTGAAATCCCTATTGAAAAAACGACAAATGATCAGGTAAAGATCCAAGCAACCATAGCAATGTAATTAAGATATGAGTAGCACTCTTGCTCAACAACATGCTCACAAATAAGAAAACATAGAAAAAACCTAAGTAGTCTGTCATATAGTATTCATAAATGCATCAATTAATTCCAGGTTTGCTCTCATCTTAATAAAAGCTTGAAAAGGGAATGGTTTTACTGATAAAAGCATATCATTCTGAAGTAGGCATGAGAAGCGACCAAGCCTAAAGTTACATTTGCAGCAGTACTTGCAGTACATAACAGCATAGACTTCAGTAGTGCAGATAAATTGGTCTGAGTGTATGTTTGTGACAAGTTCTCCAAGTAACTCCTCTCTCTCTCTTTGACCCTTAAAGCTGACCCTCCAAAGTCATGGCAGGAGCAGCTGCCCCTCATTGTGGGATCAGCCACCACCACCTTGGTCTTCATCATTGCAGTTGTGGTCATTGCTATCGTCTGCCTGAGGTCAGATATTACAACTCTGTCAGCCTCTCAAAAAGTCATGGCATGTGATAGAGACAATCATGTGCAATGGGTAGCAACGTCTAGACCGAGTCATTTTCTTTTGTTTGGACTACAAAATATGTTCAAACAGTGGGGAAATGTTTTTCATTCAAGCTGAAAAAAAGATAAGTCAGCTTTAAATCTTAACTTTGTTTGAACGTCCTCCAAACCACCCCAGAACAGTGTCAGCGGATTGCTATGCCACCTGTGAGGCCACTGAATGCCAGATTAGCCTTCTGAATCTGTGAGTAGAAACAGCTTTGGCCAAAATGCTACTTTGCTCACTGGACACAGCATGGTAGAGCAGCTGTTGGGCCTGATAGGCCAACCCTCATGGCCCAGCACTCAGAATCAACTGTGAGGTTGCCCGACCACAAAGAGCCCAGATGCGTCCCCCCCGTCCGCTGGGCCCAATTGACTAGGAAGATGTGAGCGACTGCTCAGACCTTTCAAAAAGTCTAACGCTGCATCAGCTGGGTCTAACCACACTCGTTTATCCTTATAGCGCTCATTTGTCAAGCAGCAAATGCAGTGCAAGTGTGTATATATATGTGTGAAAGGTTGGCACCCACTGCTGACTGGCGCCCACTGGGTTCCCTCCACAAGCCAGTTCAGGCAGCGGCTGACAAGCGTGGGCATCGGTCACGCTAGACTGAATAATAATCTCCCTGGCTCCCCCTTCTTTCCTTCTCCCTCTTGCCTCTTCGTTCTCTTCTATTTTCACACCGCTTCATTGTGTCTCTCTCAGGGTCTTGGCTTAGCTGCTGCTCGACTGCCACAGTAGAGGAAGGAGAAAATAGTAATAACACAAAACACAGAGCTTCGGCATATTCCAGTACCAAATTAGAATTTGAAATAAGATGCTAATCACCATCGGGTATTATTGCCCTGGTTACTGGTTAGACAACAAAGGAAGCACATTAACATGTAATTTCAACAACCCAACCCCCTTGCTCTGTCATCGTCTTTGCCCGTCCCCCCCCCCCTCCGGTGCAGAGGGGACACAAGCGAGAAGACGAGGATACAGAAACTGAGACATGAGTGAGATAGAAAAACAAGGAAAATGGATTAAAAAAAAGGAAATAAAGAATGACAGTTAGAGAGCGAGAGCCCATGACAAGAGAATGAGACGCTGTAAACCGCTGCAAAATGAACAGTCTAATGTCTAAAGACTGAGGAAGGCAGGACAGCTGAGCTTGCTGTCTAAGTCTGCCTGTCTCTTTGTCTGCTGGCTGTTCATTTTGGGGGGTACCAAGACTGAATAGCTCTTACTTGCTGCTTCAGACAATAGTATGATATCTTTTTGTTTAGACTCGCCATTACAGTCCCCAAGTATGAATCATTTTATACCACCAGGCATTGATCCAGTCTTTATCTTCACTGCATCCCTTTGCTTGCAATGTTAAAAAAAAAAGATAAGCCATCTTCACCGAGCCTCGTCGTAGTGTGGCTACATCTCTGCAGACATTATTAGGGATCTGTTTTCTCCTCATGCCTTTGTTCCTTTTTCAGCATTTGCACCGTGCTGTGTGGACTCCATGTGACTCAGTTTGTCTTTTCATCTTTCTCAACAGAAAGCAGAGAAACGGTTCAGAGTCAGAGTATACAGAGAAACTGCAGCAGTACAGTAAGTCTCTTTGCTAAAATACCCCTCCTTTTAAGCACTATTCATATTCCAAAAGCAGTATTCTTATACTTAAACCAGCTAGGAATGTACATCCTAAAGTACTAGTTCAAAACTAAATGAATTGACGTGATCATCAAGTTCACTAATATAATTTGATAAAGAATCTTGCTTAGATCTTAGAATTTCATATATTATAAATGGATATTTTGTTTGATGGCATAAATTCACTTTCCTGTTCTTGCCACTGAATCCCCAATAGTAACGCCGGGAATGAAGGTCTACATTGATCCCTTCACGTATGAGGACCCCAACGAGGCAGTGCGCGAGTTCGCCAAGGAGATCGACATCTCCTGCGTGAAGATCGAGGAGGTCATCGGCGCAGGTAACCCACCAAAGCTCCTGAGCTACAGGGGGAAGACTGCTAGTCACCTCCAGGCCATACCGTTAGAGGACTTCACACCAAGCGGTACTTTCACTCAATTCATCCCTAGCCCTCTCCTTGCTCCCTCCCCTCCCACACTCGTCACCTCTTAGGAACCCCTGTCCAGTATTGCAGATGTCTGCAGCACTCCCCTGTGTTTTGAATATAACTAGCTACAGTATGTCCTAGTAAAGTCACCGTGGTTCAGAGTCATAGCACATTTGTTTACCATGTGCATTTAGAATAGCTGCATAGCCTTTGTATAGTGGATTATCATTTCACCCGTATCCTAAAAAACAGAGCCCAATCCTGGATCAAGTGAGCTGTTGTAAAAAGACATTTAGCACAGCGTTTAATACCGCAGTTATTTTTAATTAATTGATTAATTAATTGATTGATCCCGTGCAAGCACATGTGTGTGGTTTAATTTTCTCTTATCTCGCCCGTATTAAATACAGCCCTGTCTTTTTTGGCACACTTGTTGGCCTTTCATGTCCTATACAGATGTAGATTTTGTGTTTGCACATGAAGTTCCCTGGTTGTTAAGTTTTGAAATTTAGTATTTATCCACATTTGAATTCTGCTCAGTGTAATGTCACCTTTTTTTTCACAAACCCATCATTTGGTTTCTGTTGTTCTTGAAAGTCTGTGAAGGAAATCTGACCTTTCTGGTTTATCAAATGGATTAAGGTTATCTTATATTAAATTGTTTTATGTATAGTAGCCAGGGGCATGTGTTGGAGTGTACAAACAATTCCTGCTACCATGCGGCTAATACTTTGCCCCCTGCACCCCCTAGAAAAATTAATCCTGTATGGGGCACGAGATATCAACATGTTTCTTGTCCAGGATTGGCCGTCTCTGACCCCGCCCACTTCTCAGTGTCTTAAGAACCTCTTTGCTAAAGAGGGCTTCTACCGGATCACAATATTTGACTCCTGCCCCTGGCACTTACACCTCTTGTACTATGTGGTTGTGTCCCTGTCTTTAGAACCCCCCACCCCCCCCACTATACGTTTGATGTTGTCGATAGCAAAAAAAAGAAAAATATTAAAATGTATTTGATATATTTGATAGTAATATCTCTGCTCAAAAGCTGCAGGACTGTGCAAGTGAGGTTGATTTTCTTAGCATTGTATCTGAACCAAAGTGGAGGACGTTGTGATGGCAGAGATGGGAGTCCCTACTACTGCTTCTGCTACTACCATTACTACTGCTACTACTACTACTACAACAGCTCTTCTACTGCTGAGGCTACTACTTGAAACCCGTCGCTTCCCAGCCTTCGCCTTTAAAGTGACGAACCCTCAACCCCTGTCTTCCCTGTCCCCCCTCCTCTCCTCTACCCCTTCCTCAATCCATCCCTCCATTCCTCCATCCCCCTGGCCTCTCTTCTCCTGACTTCCCCCCACCACTTTATCACCTCTGCACCCATGTTGATGCACATCGCTGTCATCGCAAACAAATTTGTCTTGCATTCTTGCACACGCTTGGTGTAGACTCTAAACGTAAAGCGTCCACAACCCAAAGAACCCCAAAGCTTCTGTCTCCACCTATCTCCTCTTCCTGTGCCCTCGTCTCCAGCCACTCCGAAGCTTAGCACCAGCCCCCTTATCCTTGCCCCCTTCCTCCTCTGTCCCCCCTGAGCTCCTCTCACCCTGTATCATACATTAACCTTTTTTATTTTGTTTGTCTCAGTATGTGTTTTTAGACTTTACATCTCTTCATGGTCTGTCATCATGCTTCACATCCATCCCGCTGTTTCCTTTAATCCGTAGCTTAACAGCACAAAGTCATTGTATGCTCCCCCCTATCACCACAACCCCTTGACACTGGCCTAGAGTCCTGGCTTCTCTTGCAGTCCCCCCCTGTCCCACCCCTCCTGCTACCCTTCCCTGGCTCCTTGGTTCTAACCAGTTAACTGTCCCCTCTCCCTTCTTTTACCCCACTCTCCTCCACTCTTCCGTCATTCCTCTCTCCCCTCCCTCTTTTTTCTCTCTCTCTCCTTCTGCTGTGTCTCACCTGGGCTCTCGCAGGAGAGTTTGGGGAAGTGTGCCGCGGTCGCCTCAAGCTGCCTGGGCGCCGGGAGATCATCGTAGCCATCAAGACTCTCAAAGTGGGCTACACAGACCGCCAGAGGCGAGACTTCCTGTCTGAAGCTTCCATTATGGGCCAGTTCGACCATCCCAACATTATCCGTCTGGAAGGAGTGGTCACCAAGAGTCGGCCGGTGATGATTGTGACTGAGTTCATGGAGAATGGAGCGCTGGACTCTTTCCTAAGGGTGAGGGGGGAAAAAAAATCATCTTAGGTTCAAAATCATCAAAACACAATCAAATTACTCACAAGAATAGCTGTAATATTAGATTCTCTTTAGCAACTTGTTTGTGATTTTATCAATATTTTTCGTATAATCCTGTCAAAATCTTGCTTGTGGTTATCTTACTCTCTTTGGAGCCTGGAAAGGTCTTCTTAAACTCCACTGCAGAGCCCAAACTGGATATATCTGACAAATTCTGCATTCAGGCAATTGGCGACATTTACAAAGAGCTCAGTCTCCAATGAATCGTGGCCCCAAAGTCACTTCTTACATTGTCTGCCAAAGAAAAGAAACTGATACATGGTGATAGATATAAGAGAGGAATAGAGAATAGAAAGATAGACAAGGGACAGACATGGCATTGTAAGGTGATGTCAGATGAAAAGATGCAAATATGAAAACATATGCATAAAGACGCTGAAAGACAAAGATATAATTAAAAGAGGAGCCTAACATATATTCCTTTGAAAAAATGTCACCTTGATCTACAAAGGAATTTATCCTTGCCTTTTTTTTTCTTCTTCCTTTGCCAGCTCAATGATGGGCAGTTCACAGTGATCCAGCTGGTTGGCATGTTACGAGGTATCGCAGCAGGCATGAAGTACCTGTCAGACATGAACTACGTGCACAGAGACTTGGCTGCTCGTAACATCCTGGTCAACAGTAATCTGGTGTGTAAGGTGTCTGACTTCGGCCTATCTCGTTTCCTCGAGGATGACCCCACAGACCCTACTTACACCAGCTCCCTGGTGAGTCAAGATATAAATGTGTGAATGTGTCTGTTTCAGTGTATTCATGTTTGAAATCAATGTTTAAAGGTGCTACATGTGATTTTTTTAACATCAATACACCACCATTATGTTAATCTTAGGCCCCAAACCAATCCACAAAATTGCCAGGTGTGAGTGTGTTCAGAAAATAGATTTGTCTGTTCCTGCATGACACAACTCCTGCGGGTAGGAAGGGAGTTTTTTTTTCCTGCCATTATGGAAAGAAGGCTCAGGTGGGAAAAATACGAACAAATGCTACACAGACTAAGACAAATATAAATCAGCTCAGATAACGCTGGTCAATGAACTTCTGACATCCTGTTATGTCATGTAAATAATTCTGAAGTGGAAAATATGGACACTTTTGAGTTTATGTACAGTTTCTACCTGGACATGTTGTTGCATATATCAGCAGAAGCTATAACACATTTCCAGAAGTTTAAAAAAGACCCTCAGCTGACAAATTAATAAAATATCTGATATGAAAGAATGATTCTGGCTCCTATTCTCACATGGCACAACATGTAAAACTGGCAAAGCAGGTTAAGGCACATAGGAAAGGGTCCTTTGAGAATGAGTATAATTGTCATAAATGAATATGAGCTCTGGTATAAAGATAGGCAGCCTCGGTCTGTCTGCAGAAGTTTAGCTTTCTGTGCTTAATGGCCTCTTGACTTCTCCAAACAGGAAAGGACTCTCTTCTTCCAGCACAAACTGGCTAAAGTTTTCTGAATACGCTACGATGACTGATCATAAAACAAGGGATTAAGACTAATTAAAAAGCAACTCCAACATGTATTTTCTGTTTACTAAAGCACCCAGAGCCACGACATGCGTGAGGGAGTCTCTAAGTGACAGGAAGCACAATGTTAATTAGAACAAGTGTATAAAAAGGAAAGTTAGTTGTGAAAGTAAAACTCTAATGGTGGTGATTTATTGATGATGAAAAAATACAGTTTGTAGCACATTAAATATTTTTTTACAGCTTCATGTGTTTGTACGTCATTTTCTGTAACCGTGTTACTAACCTTGTGTACATGTGGCGTTTGAGTTCTACAGCATGCACCCATGTGTTGTGCATCAACATTTCCCTTAGATTGTGTTTTTCTTACCCTCTCTCTTCCTCTTGTATGTGTGTGACTCCGTGTTTGTGCTCCATCACCCCCCAGTATTTCATGCTCACCTACTCATTCGCATATCCACAGGGAGGGAAAATCCCCATTCGCTGGACGGCTCCTGAGGCGATTGCCTACAGGAAGTTCACCTCTGCCAGCGATGTGTGGAGCTACGGCATCGTCATGTGGGAAGTGATGTCGTACGGCGAGAGGCCGTACTGGGACATGAGCAATCAAGACGTAAGCTGATATATGCATGTGATATATGAGTGCTTAATGTGACGTTTACTGTATGTTGATAATTTGCAAGAGGAGGTATTTTGTTGAATTATTCAGTATTAAACTGGCTAACGTTCCGCAGTAGGAGTTATAAATATTTAAAATTGTAATAGTTTCCAACCACTTTAGCTATCACTGTCCAAAAGCTATTCTCTCTCTACATTCCCACCCACACCTACCACTCAAAGGTAATCTTTCTCCCAACCTTTACTTCTATGTATTCCCTAAAGCCTTTTTACTATTTATCTCTGACTCCGCCATCATCGCCTCCATTCACCCTCTTCTATCCTCCCTCACTTGCTCTTTCCATCGACCCATCTCTCTTCTTGTGTTTGTCCGTCCTTCCTCTTCACCATTCTTGGCGATTAAAAGTAATTGTGATTTCTCTGTTCGTCCCTCCTCAGGTGATAAATGCGGTGGAGCAGGACTATCGACTGCCACCACCCATGGACTGCCCCACAGCGCTGCACCAGCTCATGTTGGACTGCTGGGTGAAAGAGAGGAACCTGCGACCGAAATTCACCCAGATTGTGGCCACGCTGGATAAGCTTATCCGCAATGCTGCCAGCCTCAAGGTGGTCACCAACAGCACACAGTCCACCGGGTAAGCTGTGTTATTATGATATTTAAAAAAAAAAAAAAAAAAATCATTGTTTGCATTAAGTTTCGGAATCAGGATGAAAACCCCGCAGAGAAACACTTAAATGCAAATTCTGCATCTTGTGTAAGTTTGTTTGGGTAGTAATTATTGAAACAGACTTTATCTGTGATGCTGTTTCTCTCAGTTGGTGGCCCTTAAAGAGTTTAATGAAGTGGTTAAGTGATTTTCATAAAAAGGGCAGTAATAGGCAAAGCATTATGGGTATTGGTGCTGATCATTTGTAACAATCTCCCCTGCTCTGCTCGACTATGCTGGACCTTACTGAATGAAGTTCCCTGCAGTGAAAGTGCTGGCTGAGCCATTTCATTTTACACCTGAGCCAGAGCAACTGCAATAATGATTTCCTTTGTGTAAATATTCTTTACCCAACTTGATACAGTGTACGTGAGTCACTCTGACTCAGCTGTAACAATCTCTCCTATAAACTGCATATTTCTTTCCAATACAACCCTTCAGTTCTCACAAATTCAGCCTGGGCCATTATGCAAATCCAAATTATCATAGCTCAATACAGCCCTTAAAGCAACTCCCCCGCCAACTGGGAGCTCAATCATTGATGTCACATCTACATTTAGCTGCACTACCTCTCTCTGCAACCTGTTTCTTAGAAAGAATTCGGAGGATAGAAGGTGGCGGAGTATGAACGATAGGGAGGGGGATGACCTACCTATCTGTCCCTGCATCAGGGTCTTTCTGTCTTGAGGGAGGGCTGCAGACAATCCTGGTTCGGGCTCATTGGGGAAACCAGGGTCTCGGTTGGCCACCGGAGTGACGTTCTTAGAAGATTAAGCTTGCGGTTAATTAGCTCGATTAAGGGGATGCAAAAAAGAGATGGGAGCGCCTTTTAATTAGCCACTAACGAGATTTTAAACGGGCCAGCAGAGAGGTGGCCTCCTGCCGACAAACCTAACAAGGGAAAAGTGAGAGATGATACCGTCGTCCTGTTCGGCATTGAAGGGTGGCTGTAGGTTAGCTCACACTGTCTGGCATAAAAGTCTTTTCGGTTACGTGTGTTATGTGTACTTGGCGCGACTGCATATTGCATTGTAGGTGGAAAGAGTAATGAGTAATTGAGCTTTGATCGTGTTAGGTCTCCGGCACCAGCGCCATGACTCATTTCCGATTCTGTTTATCTTTCCATCATTGAGTTCCTCTTGTAAATGCAGAAATTCACACTTGATGAATGAATAACAACCACTAAACTTCTTATAAATGCAAAACAGGCTACTGGACAACACTTTGGAGAAAATGTGTCACTAGCTGGGGTCCAATACTACCTAGTTTTCTGCTGTTTGTGCTTTAAACCTGCATGAGTTCAGCGATGGTCTGGACTCTTTTGAAGCCAACTTTTTGAGAAGAAGGACTAACAATGCTCTATTAAGAAAAGCTAGAGTCTGGCGTTAACAACGGCCTGAGGCCTTGAGCTCCGAAGCACAGGCCTTATTAAAAATCACTCCATCTACACCACTCAATGGAGCCTCTGTATCACTGTTATTAACTCCCCTTCCATGCCTTTTCTCTTTTCTCCCTCTTTTCTCCCTTCATTCCTTTTTTAATTGTTAATGAATCCAATGCCATCAAAAAGGATGACAGGGATCAACAGAGCAGAGAGAAGGGGAGACAGTGGCGCTCTTTCAGCTCGCCTGCTCCCTCATCTGTTTCTCCTCCTTCACCTCCCCGCACCTCCCTGTCTCCCCACCCTCACCTCCACCTCCACCTCCTCTCTTGTTCATCAGCTCCACTTTGCGAGTAATAGCACAGTTTTATTAAAACTCCCAAGGTGGCCTCTCTATCTACAGCATTGATCAGCACACACTTTCTTTTTTAGAAAGGCCCTTTTGGGCTGTCAACAGGTACGTAGGAACTTGCAAAACACACTTAAATGCATTTTCAGGATCGCACACACACCGGTGCTTTTGCATGACTAAGTACAATACATAATATTTTCATATCCACACAGTTGCACTGTCAAACACACCATGTACTGCAAGCGTCTGCAGGTTAAGGGGTCAGTACCACCAACACGCAGCTACACAAACATGTGAGCAACATCTGTATTTACATTCCACAGATGTTCCTCAAGTATCATGAAGTATTTCTGTCTCAATAACAACGTAAGACAATGTTCTGTAAATGTAACGACAATGTACTGAAGAAAAAAAAAAAAACGGCTCATATCCTACTTGTTTAGCACGTTTTACAACATAAAGCCCAAATCTGATTGGAGCTGTTGAGCAAAACCACATGGAATCCAATCTTTCCAGATCAGATATAAACCACATTTGTAGTTGGTTTGAAAACGCTACTCAGTACAACCGCTAAGATTGTATTTCATGTGGGATAAATTTTTTTTTTGTTTTGTTTTGTTTTGTCGGTCCCAATTGAACTCAGTGACATCTCTTTCTAAAAGGGAATCAGGAAAAGAACCATCCGGATATTTCCAGGGTTTCATCAGAGCTTCACTTAGGAAACATTCCGTTCCTCCATCAAATATGCTGCCAAATAAATGCTTCGACCAGCAAATACATAAACAAACAAAAGCCCCTCTTGGTTTTTTTTGTTTTCTGTGACACATGTTGTAAGAAAAGCAAATTGTTTTTTTTGTTTCTTAACATAAATACGATCCAGAGTTGTAGATTACAGTAGAGTGAGTCATCACGCCTGAAACAAATTTGACATCTGTGAACACACACCAACGTCGTCTCACCAGCTGCAGCGCCAGTATCCACCACCCGAGCCTCCAGCCAGTCTCTCCACAGTCACATAAGTGCCCCCCACCCCACCCCACCCACATGCCCCCAACCCCTTGCACACAACTCCTTACATGTGGAGGAGAGGAGAGGAGAGGAGAAAAGTGGGGAGAGGAGGAGAGGTGGAGAGGTGGAGAGATGGAGAGGTGGCGCTCAGCGTGGGGGCGTTTAGGGGTGAGGTTGGCCAGTAGAGGCATTAGAGTGACGACCTTAACCCTCTCTCTCTCTCTCTGTTTCTCTTTCTCCCTCCTCCCTCAACCCCACCCCCGATGTAGGGTATCCCAGCCCTTGCTTGACCGCTGTGTGCCAGACTATACCACTTTCACTACTGTGGGGGACTGGTTGGATGCCATCAAGATGAGCCGCTACCGTGACAACTTCGTCAACGCCGGATTTGCCTCCTTTGACCTGGTGGCCCAGATGACAGCAGAGTGAGTGGAGAGGGACTGGATTCAGTTAATCAGGCCTTAAAGTGATTGACTAGACTGAGTTTGAGTGTCAAATTAGTGTTACACAGATTGACCTTGAGGGAATAAAAATAGTCTCATGTCTAAATTAAACATGATAAGATGTGGTAAAGCGAGTCTGAATGAGCTCAGATAGCAAATGAATAATGTGAATGAAAAAAAAAAGAACATCTAAGTATATTGGTGCATCTAGCAGACAATTCACAAACACATTTGTGAGGATATGAAGATAGATTATGCCTTTAAGACAGTATCCTTTATGAAATACGGTATCGTATTTTTTACTGGTCCAGTATTCATGTATATAAAGAACATTAGTTTTAAAGGAGAAAATGAGAGAAATACAGACAACACGACTTGCTCGAAGCCATAAGAGAGAGAAAATGTGCAAAAGTACAAATGAGAAAACACAAGATCCTCAACATTTTTCCTCTAATTCAGTGTGTATTTGACCACTCAGCATAGTTTTTCTGTAATATGGGCAGGGTTCATATAAATAAGAGGAGACTAGAGACAATTACCTGTTAAAGTGCAAATCAAAAACTTACAATCAACAGATAAACAATGAAAAGTAGTATAATTATTTTTTCAGCACACAGTTTTAGCTGCTTCCGTAACTATAATATCTAGTTGACCTTGACAACTCACCCCCCTTCTGCCATGTTTACGAAAAGGAAATGATGTAATGGAAGTCATGGAAATTGGAGGCCAGTGATGATCAAATAAATGAATTAGGATTATAATGATAAATAAATTATCCTCATTAGCCGCATAATAGGCAATGGAGGTGGGGGTAATTTGTTTCAATTTCGCCAGGCTGACAGGTGTGGTGTACTGTGGCTCTCTGTTGCCCTTAATGGCCAGTAATTCCTCTAATGGTGCCCATTTATTATCATTTCATCCTCCATCGCTGCGCTGATGGGGATGGCGAAATATGAAAAAAACAAAAAAAAAAAAACACCATTTATTTGTGTGAAATTGCTGTGATGCACCCTTATTTGGCTTTAGAGAGGATGGATGTGCAGTGTGAAGTAGGGTGTGTGTGCTCAAGCAGGTGCTGTATGTGTATGTGCATTTGTCTATGTGTGCATCAAGGTGCGCACTTATTGTACTGCGATGGATGGGGCCATAATGTCATTGAGACAAGCAGAGTGTATGGTGTCTGTGTGTTATATTAGATTATCCAGTATTTGTGTATGTGTGTGTGTGTGTGTAAGCGTGTGACTGGATGGAGAGGAGGCAGACTGTGGCAGAGACCCAGCAGTCAGCTAATCGCTGCCCCAGACGCCGTCCGCTCTCTTTCAGCTATCGACTGGGGAAATCAAACAAGCGAGCGGAAAGGAGAGGTTCTCATGATATTATTGTACAGTGTTAAGTCAACACAGACTTCATGATTAGATTATGCCGTTTGACAAATGACAGCCGAAGCAGGTGCGCTCTCTCACGCCTTTTTTAAAGGGTGTACTAATGTCAACCGTGTGTCAACATTTTCGTATTTTTCCCACTGCACCCTGAGCGCAAGGTGTTACTCCAAACATCACACTTTAGCTTATGTGACCACTTTGCTAAAAGACTCCACTTTCCTGTCTAATTTGCTGTAGTGTTTTACGGGTATTTGCAAGCATGAGGAATGTTTTGTAACTGTGCTTCTCATTTTCCATCTCTAAGTGGTCTGTAAAGTCAGCCAGCTGCCGAGCAGTAGCTAAGTTTGCTCTTTAATCATTAACTAATGCATTATGGCCCTTTGACACCCCCTCCTCTTGCCCACCTGCCGGGCAACAGAAGTATGTTGCAGTCTCTCTATAGCTGGATGAGTGTTCGCATTTTGTTGACATACGCTCTGTCAACAATTTTAAGGGTGATTGCCAAGGTGCTTGCCTGTCTCCGTTCCCACCTGGTAGAGTGTGTGTTTACTTGCGGGTGAAAAGTGAAATTTGCACTTCAACTTAGGACATGTGATGTTTGTCTGCTTTTATTTTTTTATGGCCGAGCCACCTGTTCTTATTTTTTTTCTTCTTCTCCTTTCTTCTCTCGGCGCAGGGACCTGCTGCGGATAGGGGTAACATTGGCTGGCCATCAGAAGAAGATTCTTGGTAGCATTCAGGACATGAGACTACAGATGAACCAAACACTTCCTGTCCAGGTGTGAGCGACAGGACACACACACACCGATGCAGTCGAAGGACAGCCAGACAGGAAAACGGGGGGAGGAACTGTGCCAGAGAGAGCCATTGGAAAAACCCTAGCTGCCTGACCCATCTCTGCCAATTAGACGCTATGAAACTGGCTTGCAGTGCCTCTGACTATTTTTTTTTCTTTATTTCACTACCACTTCCATTTCCTGTTCCTGCTTTTTTGTCATTCGTCACTGTTTCTTTTTCCCCCCATCCAATCAGCGTGTTTTTTTGAAGGAGGAAGAAAAGTTAACCCCCTTATATTCCATGCATGCCTCACCAGTTCTGGTGTGGGTTGACGTTTGCATGCATGTGTGTTTTAGTGAGGTTGGCCTTAGCCCTGTAACTGAAACGTCACACTCTTATCCTCACGCAGGAGTCCCACCCCTTGACCCCTCAACCCAGCCACGATGGACGTGATACATAGTAAAGAATGAACACCCTGTTATAAAAACGTGAACAAAAGTTCGCATATAAAAACATAAAAAGCTAAAAAAAAAACAAAAAACAGAGGACCCAGAGGAGATAGAAGGCAGTTTCCTTTCCTGATAGTTGTTTTACTGTGCCCGTGTGTGTCGTTCTCCATCTTCATATTGAAGGTGTGTTATCTATAAGGGGCACTTGCTTGAAAAAGGGTGAGGTGGTGGAGGAGGAAAAATGGGGTCAAAGGTTAAGAGGATAACAGAGTTCGAAAAAGGTCAAAGGAGGGCAGCCACATTTTTTTGGACACTTGTTTTGGCTGCTCGGCCCCCTCAGCAGGACGACCTCGTCACCCTGACCTGAAGTGACTCAGGATAGTTCAACAGCTCGGGATCACCTGCCCATCAACTGTGTTTTTACACATAAAAAAATGTTTTATTTTTGTTTGTGCACACATTTTCTTTCTTTTTTTTTTTTTTTTTCTTTCTTGGCTTTCTTACACATCTTTGGGAGATTTGTGGTTTCAAAATGGCCGGTCAAACCCAAGTACCCCCACTGGACACTTTATGTGATATTAAGGGGAGACAAGGACTGTGGCAACACAATAGAAAGACCACTTGGCCTTTTGTGTGCGTTTTTGTATGTGTGTGTGTGTGTGTGCGCATGTGTGCGTGTACGTGTGATTAAGTGTGCTTGGATGTGCGCGTGTGCACACAAGTATACTGTACAATACAGCTTCCGCTATTTGGCACCGTGGAGAATTAACGCATGAACTGAACCGTGACAAGGAGCAAATATATCTGAAACAGTTACGCTATATTCTGTGGACAACTGTTAAACATTCTTTTTTTTATTGAATCCAAAAAAAAAAAAAGACTTAGGACTTACATATATATATAAAATTATATATATGCATCATGCAGAAACTGAGAGAAACAATGACGGACACCTTACTTTCTACTTACTATTATCTGGATTTAGAAATAATCAAAATTCTTGTTTTTAATTTCTTGACACCCTGCCCTATGTATTTATTTGTACCCTGCCCCCTCCCCAAACCCCACCCCGCCAACACCCAGAAGGACTTGAGGCCATTTGGGACAGTGGACTTGGAACAATCAGAAGGAAGACAAACTCCGAGAGGATTCACCTGATAAAAATTTGATTATTATTAAACTAAAGAAATTGCATATAAATTGGATATTGTATTTTTGTTGTTGTTCTAAACAGCCTGTAGATGTTTTGTAACAAAAAATACGATAAATAACAAGAAAAAACGGTGTTCTGACAAAATGGAAGTGCTGTTGTGAAATGTTTGATTCACAGTGAAATCATCGGGAAGCAGAGGAAGATGGGAGATGGTGGTGGGGGGAAACAACAATCATGGTTAGACTACTGGTAATAACATGTCGCCCTTTTTTTTTTCTCTCCGTCCATTGTTGTTGTGTGAGCGCCTGTGTAGGTGTGCTCAACTTTGTGTGTGCCACTTGAACTGGATATTAGGCTTCCTCAATCCATTCTCATTCTCGACATAAAAAAAGCATTTGTGAAGCACTGAGCTGTAACTAATTGTCTTCCAGGCACACTGTTTTCAACTCAAAACCTCCTGCAAACCTCGCTAACGCGTCGCTGTGGCTGACTTATGTTTTCATTCAACTCATTTACAATCACCTTCAACAACGTGATCCACCTAACTCGTTTAATTACGTAGGACTGTTTAAGAAGTAATTAGTTAGATGGTGTTTCAGGAGGTGTTTCAGCCTACCCCGCCAATCATGTCAATCACACCGCAGGCGGAGCTCCATGACCAGACCTGCAGTTTGCAACAGGATCCTAATCAGAAAATCCGGAGCTGTCAGGACAGAAACCTATTCGTCTTTGTCTGTCAGGTCGATTAATGCAGAAGCCAATCTGGCACTGCAAGGATACGAGCATGCAGCGAGGGCAGACATACGGCAGGCTGACCTATCATTATCTCTCTTCATTTCCTGTCTTGCCTGCAATCATCCTGTCTCAGCTCAGGCTGATGCATGATTAGTACAGTGCAGGATCAACAGCCAAAATCTGCAGGCCCCCTGATCCTAAATGATAGCAGCTGCATCATGGAGGCCATACTATTTTCACTTCTCACAGAGGGGTGTTTGAAGGTAGCGCACGAAGCAATTGAGGCTGCATCACTGGTGGTGATTTACCAGACGGTCTCCATATTGTTTGGTCTGGAGCTGATTGAGGCAATATGTGACCATTATTAGTTAGGTGTGTAACGATGGGGTTAGTGGCCATGCAGCATGACTAACACAACTTTTACTTTTGTCAGCCTTTTTTTTGAAGTTCACTCAAAAGTCATGGAGGATATTATGCAAAACAACTGTTATTAAGTCTGATCTGATTCCACACACAGACGTTTTCACTCTCAGTTCATCCTGTACAGGACTTACTCACTTGTTATTGTTGTGGTACACAGCAAGGATTAATTAACTACTGTGTGCTCAAACAGGAAATGCAGAAAAGAAGTCATATATCCCTGCTTTTCTTTACATTCAAGCATCAGTAAATACAATTTGAGAATAAGAAGCATATGTTGAGTTATATTGAGTCAGTGTTGAAAGTGCCTGTTAAATGTGTAGACAGTTTTGCTTGATATCGTTCTATTATTTCGTCTCCCTCAAAAGCAAAAGAGCATTTTGATTGGAAAACAACTGATGGAATCTACATTTTTTTGTGATGACAGAAAAGCAAAATTAAAGCAATCAGGAGCTCGATTTTGCCCCAAAAGTCTCCCAGGAATACAGCATACAATATTAATCCCTTTTCCTTCACTCAGCTCAGCCATTGAGTCAGCTAAGCCCCACTGTTGCAAAGTCGCATGTGACACCAAAAAAAAAAAAAAAAGACACAGTTGATGAGCATAAAAAAAAAAAAGAGAAGCGGGGCATATGGGGCTAAACACAATCAGATGGCAGACATGCCCACACATGAAAAATGGCAGAGGTTTGGAGTTTGCATGAACTATTGATGAGCTGCACATGGTGCACTGGTGTCTGGAACTGTGTTCACCAAAGTCAACCGGCGGTGAGTGATGAGCTCAACTGGCACTGTTGCACATCTTAAAATGATTAAACTGCCACCGCGTCAACTGCAAACAATTAATCTTTAAGTGGATTTTTCACACAGTCAGGGGAGTCTGGAGTGTTTAATATTCAACATTCACAGAGAGGAAAGAAACCCACTCTCTAGTGTTTTGTGTTTTTTTTTATTTTTTATCCTTCCGAATGCACATTGCTGAAAAAAATTAAGATGGACTGTTATGTTTGTGTGTGCGTGAGAGTGTGTGAAATAAAAAAAGGATTGCCATTTTATACAGACAACACTTTGATCAGCAGAGTTTAAGCTTTGTCAGATGTGGTTATCTCTATGTGTGCCAATAGGATTCCCAACATTCCTTCCACCTTTCTTTCCCTATTTTACCTCCTTTTCCTCAGATCATCAAACACACCCACCCTGCCCCCCCTCCAAAAACCCCCCCTACCACTTACTAACTCTGTTTTCTTCAGTTGTCTGTTTTAAATATACTGTATACAGTCTTTTCTTCTGTCTTCTAACAAGCTCACCCCACATCTGTCTTTTGGTCACTTTTGAAAAAACCCCCTCTTCATACAAAGGAAGTGATATGTTTCAGAGAGTATTGTACATGTGTAGTGAACTGAGAGGGGGGTCGGATTAAAGCGCTGAGAAATGCAATTGTTAATTCCTCTTTGAAAAGCATTAAGATGTATTTAATGGTGCAGACATACACAACAAATTACTAAAAAAAAAATGATGATGCATTCTTGTAGAAATATTTTTAAAAAGACCCTTTTTGCAATTAAATTATTTAAGAAATGTGACCTGATCTCCTGACTGAGTCTCTATGTTGTTTTGAAATTGATGATGCATCCATGTTGGACTAAAATTGTTCTTCCACGAGGTACCATGCCAACACATAATCACACACATGTTCTCCAGTCAAAGAACTGCCCAAGATAAACACATTGAATTTCACTACTTATCATTTATGGCCATCTACCGCTTCTATAATCATTACCAGAACTTTGTGTAGTTCCTCCAGCAGTTATCACAATACCATTTCTTGATGATAGCGTGGCACCAAAGCCTCAGTTCAGATAACTATCTGCTTCAGATAAACATACCACTGTCCCAGATTTAACTCTGCTTGTTTCTGCTAATTTTCTCACTGTACCTGAAAGCAAGAACTGTTCATTTTTCATCTGAAGCTTCTTGATTTGTTGTTTGTGTTTAGGCTGCATCCCTTCCCTGACTCCTGGAGACATTTAGAGAAATACTGTCAGTGTAGAATATTTTTTAACACTTTTATCATCTTGATAACAGACATGAATGGATATTGATCCTCTTGAAAACTGAGTTTCTAAGTTCCATAACTGAAGTTGGTACTATTAGCTAAAGAGCATTCTTCTACATTCGTCTGCCAAACATACCTGAGTTCAACTGCACATATGTCCAGAAAAATGCAGAGACGTTGTAGCATGATTTCAAAACATATACATGCAATTTCTTAAAAAAGTTAACATCACAAACAGTTGGATTTGGGTCTCAGCCTCACAAGTTTGCAAGACATGTTGTCACAATCAAATCAAAAAGTTTGCAATCTGCAGCAGAACTATGTCAACACATGGAACACTAAAGCTCCTCATATTGTCTTTCAAGCTCACTAATTTATATGAGCTCCACTCATCTCTGCAGGCACCCAGCCAAAAGTCTTGTTTTGCAGCAAAAAAGGGAAAGATGCTTAGATCATATATTCTTCCTCATCCTCGCCTTGTCCCCTGGCTCCCCTCTTCTCCCTCTCCCTGTCCAATTAAATACAGAGCCTTGGATCGGGTGGTCTCGGTGTCTGGGTAGAGCAGATATTTTTCGAAACACTCCCCCCCTCTAGATGCGCTCGGAGAAGATTCAACAGAGGATTGTGTAGTTCTTTTTTTTGTGTTGCGGCAGAATAAATTTCACGTCAGATCTCCGCAACTTTTTATAGCTTCTTTTTTTTCCCCACTGATGTTGTCAGATGATGAGTCGCTGGACACATATTCAAAGTCCCCTAGCATTTCATGAATACATAATCTCCATTTTCTACCATCTTTCCTTTGTCTTTAAGTATTGAAAAAAAGTTTCTAGTGTTTTGTTGTGACACCACTTTGACAGAGAAAACTTAGCTTCCTCTGTCAAAAAAATTCCAAAACTTACCACCACCGCTGTACGTATCCTGAGATAGACCTGCTGTAGTGTGCAATTCAATGGAACAATGCCAAGATGAACTACAGTGTATACTGTATACTTCCTGCAACTCTGGAAGTAGTGTAAAATTACTCCAAGCTGGATAATATTGATGGTCTGTAGGTCTGTTTCATCAACATATGTCATATAATGTGAGGAAGAATTACTGAAACGTCAATAAAGATCAGTTTCTTATTTCCACTCAGACAGAGCGGCAACATTAGCATAAATATTACTGTGTATTAGCATGTCTTAGCCTCATGTTGGTCAGGACAAGGATCAATGCGAAACATGATCACACAGCATTAGAAAAAAAAAAAGAAATCCGCTCCCTTACATCCTCTTTACTCATTCCTCCCCCCACCCACCATTTCCAAGCCAAACTCTGTCTCCCTTTATTCTCTCGTATTCCCTACAGACTATCCCTCGCTCTCCCCCTCTCACGAGCTCCCCACTAACATCCCTACACACGTTTCCATCCTCTCTCATCTCCTCTGCCATAATCCCTCTCTTTCACTTTAGCTTGGCAGAGCTAATTGGTCACGTCTGTACTGTGACATGGGGACCTGACATAATTGCTGGACAAATAGCGAGGCGTTTAGCTTCGGACCTGTCTCGGCTAAGCTGTACACAGACACCAGCCGACTGGAAAGCCTAATTACCACTCCAACCCCACAACTTGCTAATTGGCAAATACTTCCAACAAAGAAGCATGTGTGTGTGTCTGTGTGCATCTATGTGAAGCACCTTCTTTCCCTTTTATAGCACTGTGCTCTGTGAAACAAGCCTATAATAATAATAATAATAATAATAATAATAATAATAATAATAAGAGGCATTAGGGGGTTTCCCAAAGATTTTCAAAAAAGTCATCAGATTTCTTAAACTGAATTTCAACAAATGGTCATTTGTGTCAGTGTCAGTTTCAGTGTGTTATGCATCGCATTTCATGTTAGTTTTGTATTATTTTGCTGTCTTTCGTTATAATGATGATTAAATTTTCCATTTGATAAGCTTAACCCTCAACCCTCTGTCTAGACTTCCTCCACACACCATGCTTTTGTTTTTTTTTGTTTTTTTATCTCATTTTTAACACCAGAACTCAACCTCCCCACATTACCTTTCCAAAACACAACACATGTGTTCAGTTTCAGACCTGGTTGAACTGATTTTTCACATCCATGGGTTTTTGAACATTTGATCATTCCTATTACCTCAACAGCAGGCTACTTAAATTATGTTGCTCTGATTTCGGCGTGTACCTCCCTTAATATGTCTTGGAATTTTGGTCAGACATGACAACAATTAAATAGTAAAAATAAATAAATAGACATAAATGTTAAAAAAAAATATCTGTGTTAGCACTTTTCTTACATACTGTGACTAACAAAAAGAATTTTTGTAAATGTTCATATGTCACAAGTGTTTGGTACAAAAAACAGAATATAGACATGTTTGAGTTTTAATGGCAATGTAGGGTAAATAAATATTTAATTGGTGAAAATGTGAAAATTATACTTTGTCAAGTGCTCCAGAAATCTGCAGACAATCACTCCCATCCAAAGACACGACACAAAAGATTATCAGAGTGCATAACCCCCCGAAATATTTGACCACCCGCTCACATCACCCCCTTCCCCGAATCAGGGACCCAACCTTTTCTGTCCCAGAACAAGCATCCTATTGTTGAGTGTTTGGGTGCAGCTGCATGGTCTCTCTGTCTTCTGAGTTGAGCGTATCTGCCAGGGAAACAATGTTGGACAGGAGTGCACCAGGGAACCATGTGGTGACCTGGAGTTCACGGTCAAATCTGGACAGTTGGTGGGAATCCATCACATGTGAGAGGTAATGCGGCCTTCAGGTACGGGGAAGCCATTAAACAAGCACATCAAAATGCCGCTGTGGGAAGATAAGATGTCCTCATGGTTGCACTTATCAAGATAGAGCTTTAATTTACTGTAAACAGAGCATAATACCAGCACCATAATGCATAAATCACATGGCTTAGCATGAAACCACACTGAGGTGGGTCTGCTGGGGAACAGAGCTGCACACATGCAGCTATGCATACATGAGATAATGAATTTATTTTCTTCCAGCCCCCTGCAGAGCTCATGTCCTCATCACAGTTCAGAAGACATCTAGTATGCTTGTGCCTGCGTGTCTTTATCGGAGTTTTACACACTGCAGTGTTTGCAAAAGGCCTTACAGAAAAATCTGTGCTGTATTATTATGCGAACAAAAAAAAAAAAAACATAAATGCTCTCTCTATGGAAATGTAAATCTGTACCAATTTGAATTATATTGACATTGATATTGATATTGGTTTTAGAATCTAAGCTACATAATGGACGTCAACTCGCATAAGCAAAGTCAATAGGCAACAAACATTTCGGATAATCTTTTAAGCAGCTAATTGACATGCCTGGAGCAGCATTTTGTTGACTAAATGTCTGTCTGAGCCTGCTGATGGAGAAAAAAAATATCACCGTTTGGAAATCATAACAATCACTCTCGGTTTAGCCAATATAATTATGAAGAATGATACCTCAATAAACATCTGCTGGCCACTTTTTTCCTTGATGTGAATAATCCAGCTGCACCATCCAAAGTCTTGCTCTCTAGCTAAAAATAATTAATAGCTTGTGCTTGCACTTGTGAAAGGCGGTCATGACATTGCCAAGTTCAGGTCATTTTTCCTCTCCATTGGTGTCATCGGTAGGCATGAAGGGAAGGACCTTGTTCCTGCCTGACATCTCATTAACTGCTTGTCGATATTTATCAGTCTTAATCAGAGCTGTGGCAGGTCTGCTGTGATTACTTCCTGGGTGTGAAAGCAATCACACCTCGTCCTCCCCACTGTCCTTGATTTACGGAGGGAAAATAGCCTGGCATGTTTGAGGAAGTTTGAGAGGGCCACATAAAAAAAAAAAAAAGAAAAAGAAAAAAGAAGACGGGATTGAAAGGAGCACATTCCCTGCTTCTACCTTATCTCTCCTTTTTGCAAACATACTGCCTGAGATAAAATACATCAACGTCCAGGCTTGGCAATAATGGCAGGCTGTTTGTATTCTCTCTTGAAAATTCAGTAAAAAGGTTGTATTATTGTGAGTCAACAACAAAGAGCCGGGGCTCAGAAAAGTGTCGAGATTTTACATCTTAGAAATGTAACACATGACCTGACAATGTGAATGTTTTCCATTACATTCAGAATGGATAGAAGATGAGAATTATTTAAATGATTTTCCCCCCTTTGAAACACATATTTGCTTTGTCTGGGGAGTTAAAACGTTGTCTTTCTTTAAAATGATTTCTAAAATGAGAATGTGGATTAATAGGGGGTTTTCAGAATTAAAATTGAAAATGCAAGGAGAATTTGACCCTCATATTTACTATATTTCTTGTTTTATTTTGGTAATTTAGTAGACATGTCCTCCTTTGGGCCCTGTCTGCAGAAAGCCGATGATGGACAAATTATTTTCGGCGCATTCTGAGAACAAAATATTTAACAGTTTTGATCACAGAACAGCCAAATATGCAGCCTACAGCAAAACAAAATCTTGCCATCATGCAATCAGCAGGAGGGTAAAATAATCACCCGATACAAACCATAGCAGCGAGAGAAGAGACAATGCAAAATATTATTTAAATGAAGGAAGAATTGAAACTTAGCCATCAGGAGGTGGAAGATAAACAGAGAGAGAGGAACAACGAAACCATTATCTCTGTTAAAACCTTACACCAATATGCAGTGGCTGGAAAAACATTTTTATAACTTAACTATGGTTTTATTCTCACAAACTGGTACGAATTTTAATTTTATTTCTTAAAAAAAACAATTATACAGTCATTTCAAAACTTTATCGAATGTCAAAAAGACCTCGTAAAAAATCATATCAATGAGGTAAGTTAATTTTTTGTTCACACAAAAACTAAGGTCATTTATGTGCAGCATCAGGTGTCCGGTCTAACCCCCGGACCTCACTGAGGACCTCTAACAAGGCCAAAGTGAAGCAGTCTAATGTCGAGTGGCAGGCAGACAAAGGTGAGGCAACAGGAGGGTGTTGGATAATGTGCTAACATTCTTGCGGACTGCGCAGCTGTGTGGTTTCGAAAGCCGGCGAGGTGTTTTTTTATTTGGAACCAAGTGTCAACTCATTACAGACTTGGCTTCACCTCTCTGCACGGCCGATGACCTGTGAAAAGTACGAGTCGCTCAGGGTTGTCACGAAACAAAGGCGAAGGCTAAAAAAAAAGTGCCGCTTGAGTGTAGGGCAAACACAGCGGGAAAGCCGAAGCGCTTTCAGGCCAATAAAACAAAATGAATCATGAAAAGTGGGACATTGTCCGACTCTCTAGATTAAGAGAATGGACATGTTATGTCGGACTTTTTTTTTTTTGCCATTATGTTCGCCGCCTTCGCACAGCTACGCTAAACCAATCGCATCACCGGGCTGCGTCTCATTACCAGTCATAGCCAGTCATAGCCAGTCAGCTTCAGCCGAGGATTCTGATTGGACGAAAGTGCCCGATGTATGACCCCGCCCGCGGCCAGACACTCGCATCATGACGGTGGAGGTCATACAAAGGCCAGATCGTGGTGCATCTTGGGTAAAATGTGCCCTCTTTTTTTTTTTTTCCGAGAAGGAGGAGGGCGGTTGTGAAAGCAAAAATGTAGGACAGCTGGTAAACAGAGAAGCCATCAGTCTGTTAAACTAGACACAGATTTAAATAAACCAATCAGACATTCACGCTTTACGGATAGTTGTTACCCTCATGCTCCACCAGTGAGCGTTGTGCTTAATGGCTGCATTGAGACAAGCCTAAACACACACTGCTCGCATATCGCTCATTAACAAAGATTTGCATCAAGCCTAATTTAGCAGAGTGTGCTATCAGTGTGTAAATGGTGTCCAATAAAGAACAATAAAGGATTTCGATAGAGGCATAGTTAGAACCGGCAATTACCTCTCATTACATTCTAGATCGTTAGAGCCGTCATATTAAACACATGGAAAATGTGAAATAAAAGCTATGCTCCACACATCAAAGGCTGCCCATAAACTCAACTTCTATAATAAGATTAGAATGGGCTAATTTGTGAAGCAGTATTATCTAGTACAATGTTGCAAGTGTTGATAGAAGAGAAAGAAAATGTCAGACTTGAAGGCGAAAAAAAAAACCATTTCAACAACGGCGATGTCCTATTTGTTCTTCTCTTCTTTTACCCTTAATCCCTTTCTCCTTAATCCTACGCAATTGTTGAGTATGTTGGTGTTTAATTATATAGGGCGCTTTAATTACAAAGCCAGTGATCTTCAGTTAGAGTTGCTTTGACATGAATAAGTGTGATATAACAATCAAAAGGAAATTTTGAGTTTTGATTTTAAATTTGACCTCCTGCTCACAGGCACTCTGTTGAACTACACATTTTGGGATTTTTTTGCATCCTTGCACCTGCACCAGATCTGTGAACACTGTGTTTGTGTGTGTGTGTGTGTGTGTGAAATTGACGGTGTGTGGTCATACCTCTGGCTGTTCATGTTTACTTTCATGTCTTCATACTCAGCTGCAAAAGCGTGCATGTCTTCAGAGGAGCCGGTTTTTGCTGTGTTGACATATGAACACCATCCTTCCCTGACGGGAGCAGAAAAAAGGATTAGCGGCAGGTTTAAAAAAAAAAAAAAAAAAAAAAATCTAGACATGCTTGACAACAACAATACAAGAACACCTCCCACCATACATGCTCCAGTGGTCCCGTGTGATGTGATAAAAACCATCACATAGGCTGAGAGGCATGTCAGACAGTTGGAAGACATGCACAGACACAGCACAATCCAATAGCTATCACTTCTCCTGGCACACCATGTGCCGCTGAACTGAAAAGAAACAGCACCTGCGCCTCACAAAGTGGTTTCAACAGCACAAATGTAAATTTAATATGGTGCATTATGTAATTCAAAGGGCAACATTTTTTATTCGTACTCTGATTTAATTTTCTACCATATTCCAAGCCTTGACTATAAATATATTTACAGAATTGCCTTTGCCGTAGCTGCATTAAAATAAAAAGGGAACATCCACCTTTGGGCTCGTTCACAATGTGTTTAATAAAGCAGCCCATTAGCTGATTGTCTTAATTGATTTTTACTTTATTGGTATAACCATTTATCCTTAACCTGCCAAGGTGGATCTACATTATTCAACTTCTGAAAAAGACAGATGTGCAGAATAATAATAGAATATTAAAAACAAAACACATCCTTTTGGGTTTGTTCTTTGTTTGTTTTAGTCAAATTCTGATAGGTATCTTAGGCTATAGCATGCGGATATACAGGTATGAAAATGAGACATTCTGAGGATCTAATACCAAGACTTTGTGTTTACTACAGATGGTTTACAAGCTCCTATTTTTCTTTAAAAAACACTATTTTAAGGCTTCCACAGTTTATTAATTGCAGCTTATACACACACACACAAGAGCTGACCCACGTGCATTATTTTTGTGCCACTGGCTGCTGAATCGCTCCACTTAGAGCACTTAGAGGGTCAAGTCTCTTTGCTCAAGGGCAGAAAAATAGTAATGACAGGAGGGAGTTTGAGAGGCAAACAGACATCTCGTACACTTTCCTGTTTAGACTTTCCAAATCGGTTTGAACTGCCGACCCTCTGGTCAAACGCTCAATTCTCTCACTGTTAACTCGCCGTTTTGTGTAGTTGAGATAATGTGGCTGTGGTTACTTTACTGAGGCGAATTCTACCCCAGGACACACACCTCACTGATCTGGTGATTATTGCCAGACTTTATTGCCTCTGCCAGGGAGCATTCGTTCGCTATACGTTCACAGACACACATAAACACAATTCATAGAGGTGCAACTGTCAAACACACACACACACACACTCACACACACACGATATGCATGCATAAAACAAGCATTCCTGCACAAAGGAGTGCACACGGCTCACCTTGAACACAAAGATACTAATGTGTCTCCCAAAGGACTTTGAGAACAGGGAAGGGGAATTGAATCGATTTGATGATAGTGGAGAAGCGGTGATTATGGTAATATGTCTTTGTTATGGCATATAGGAAAAGAAAAAAAAAGAGAAACAGCTAACCTCTAAAAGAGACGCTAATTTCTCACCATTCTCCTCTTTTGTTGCCTCTTCTTTGATCCCCCCTCCTTCCATGCTTTTGCCCCCCTCCCTCATCTGTTGCCTTTGCTTTAATCCTCATCACCATCTGCCCCTTTGCTCTCAGGGTCAAAGAGCGGTCATGTTCGCTAAAATGGAGTTCAGCTCTGGTGAGAAATCATGACGCACTGTAGGGTTATTACATAGCTGTGTTGTTTTCTCCCCTCCATCATGTTTTCATCCTCGGCAGACTCTCTCTCTCTCTCTCCTCCTGAGTCCCCCCCTTGCAGCCCCAGACTCATGACTGGGGAAATCAAGCATGCATATTTAGCATGCATGCTATCTATGTAGCCCACAGGAAACACACGACATGTGCTGTTTATCACTACTACTGTATATCACCCCCCCACTTTTTCAATGCAACCTGACAGCTACTTACCTGAATGTTTCCCACATCATCTTTCATGTTCTTGCTTATCTACGAGTAAAGTGTATGTAGGCTACATATAAAAAATGGTCATGTGCACATTTCCGTGCAGATTTCTGTTGCTCTAACTTGCACACTAACCATGAAGCTGATATTAAAGCAACCGCTTCTATTAAACTGGTTTGATGAACGTAGAACAAAGTGGTAACTTCCAGGTGTTTTTCATAAACATAATGACATAGTTCTACATCAAACCACATGACATACATAAAGTGAAGACTGCAATTTGATATGTGTATGACCAAAGAGATAAATACAACAGACTATTTGCACTGTCCCCATCGACACGTGTGCAAAATTTAGAAAGTCGGTAGTTTGTATTTATCCCCGAGTACTGAGTGTTTACCACACGAAAGCTAAAAGGCCTTTAACTTGCCTTGAGCAATAAATACAGGCAGAGACCGTTACGCTCTGTACTGAAATGTAAGCAGCTTTTTTTTTTTTTGCAGAGGACTTGGAGACGTGGCACACTTAACGTGCACAGAGCAGTGGCGACAAGACTGCCAGTGTGATGAATAGCTTTCAATCAGGCCACAAAATGGGTTCACACACCTCTTGGAGGGGGTTCAGTCATAATTGCTGTTCAAAAGAAAGGCTATTCGTATTACTTTGTAGAAAATTCATTTCAATCGGATAGCGTTCATCAGCGGTGAGCACAAAAAAACATTTAACCTTACAAATGATGGAATGCCTTTCAGCACACTTTCAATATCATCTAGATTCGCTTGAGATCAGTGAAAAGTTAAACATAATTTGTGTGCGGTTTGAAAGTTGTTGAGGTTACTGAGTATCGACTGAGGTTTTGGCTGTAAGTACACGTGTCATCAATCTGTAGAATTTAATCAAGCTGGAGTGAAGTTACACTCTCATTTATTTTTATTACCCCATTGTGTAAAGTTACATTATTCTTTGTTAATGACAACTGTCATGTTTGAACTTGCTAACTGTAGATAAAAATAGTAGCAAATTGTGAGCAATTTGGCAAAGTGTGCGTGTCAGTATTTTAAACATAAACTCTCTCAATGATACATAACTACAGTAGCCGGCTTAGCATGACAGTCAGTCTTGTGCATCATTCTCCTTGCCAAAAAAAATACCTATTCTCAATGATGATTGCACTATTTAATGTCTCAGGACTGTTAATGCCACCCACATAGTCAAAGATCTCTGATGAGTGATCTCCTGATCTCTGTCACATTGTTTTTTCACACGGTCTTGGCCCCCACCCAGCTAGCTGTCTAGAACAGTGAGGCAAAGCTTCTGTACCTCCTTAACTTTGTTGTGTTTGGATGCAAATCTGAAGGTGGGTGTGACATAAACTGGATAGACAAGAATGCTTTTTGTGCCACTTTATGCCTGATGTTTGTTGCCACTGTCATGTGCATTAGACTGATTTAGATTAAACTGACGGAACACAGACACACAGAAAAAACATAAACCAACTGTTCTGACAACTAAAAACAGAAACTGCACATCAGAAACAACCGTCACTTTCTTCCTCACCTTTGCTCTTAGTCTCCTGTGTATGTGCAGGTGAGCACAATTTAACCTGTCCAAAGCCAGTTAACCTGATGAGGACAGGTGCGCCAGTTGGCATGATGGCAGAGAAAGCAATCCCATTCTGTCCCAGTTAGCGCTTAAAGCTTGCCCAGCCATGCCACGCAGCGTCAGCGTGCAGGCATGCTTTGCCCTGTCCTGAGGCGATCAACCTGCTGAGGAACAGGAGGATGGAACGGCTTTCTCTCTCTCTGTGCCTCCAGCAAATACTCACAGCACGCCCAACATCACCGCAAAGCTATTAAATGAAGGTTTTACAAGAATCATGTCATACTTCTATTGAAATTCGAGATCAGAGACAGCTTAAGTGTGAACATCAAAAAGGTTAGTCTAGTGGTTTTCAGCCTGTGTTATCCAAAAAAAAGAAAGCGTGTGTATGTGTCAATATCCATATGCTATATTCTGTTAAAAATAATGGTCACCATAAACATTCAGTGGGGTGTCCTCAACCTGTGACCCCCTGTGAAGGTCACAGCATGGCAATGGGCTTGAAGCTAAGTTAGCATGATGAACAGATGGAGTTACCATGCTTACCTGTGAATAACAGTCATCTCTGGCCATTTCTCATTTTTAAAGAAATAATTTTTACTTCTCATACATACTTAATTAAACCATTAAGATATTGGTTATATAAAACATCTAAATACTTGTTTGCTTAAGCTATCTTTATCAGGGGTCTCAAACTCGCGGCCCGCGGGACGATATTTTTTTGGCCCCCACCTTAATATGAAAGTTTAATGTTAGTGCGTTTTATATAAGTATATAAGTTTTATATAAATGGCACTTTACCGCGTTGTGTGTGGAAGGTCCCTTTAGGCTGGAGCCTAATCGGGGTCAACTCGCCTCGGTTATATAGTTAACGGAACATCGGTGTTGGCTAGCTAGGACATACAACGCCGCTATCTTAGCAGCACCCGCTGCATCCATGGAGTTATTATAGAAAAGAAAAGCCAGTAAATAACGCCTCCTTGGCTGCATCCCCTGGTTTGTATATAATAAATAAATAATGGTATACCTATATATATATGAGTGCTGTCAAAGTTAACGCGTTAATTATGGAGATTAATTTAAAACATTTAACGTATTGAAAAAATAATAACGTAATTAACGTTGTTTTTTTACTTCCGGTGGCGCCTGACCCATAACCTTTGGTCACGTGTGCAGACACACAAGGCAACCCGAGCCATCCTGGCCAAAGCACAGTCTATGGCGCAAAGATGGATAACGACAAACTTTTAGGCGGAAATTTTCATTTAAAAAAAAGCCATTAAAAAAGCCTTTGAATTTGAATATGCTTTCTTTGTGTCGATTCTACATTAATTTCATGATTTTTCATAAATATCCGCTATAGTCTTAAGTTGAAAAAACGCGATTAATCGCGATTAATTACAGAAAATTGTGCGATTAATTAGTTAATTATTTTAAATAGATTGACA
>JAPZDV010000021.1:12754612-12771490 GCA_029814665.1 Acanthurus lineatus | reverse complement strand
TATATATATCTATATATATATCTATATATATATCTATCTATATATATTATATATATATATATATAGAGAGAGAGAGAGAGAGAGAGAGAGAGAGAGAGAGAGAGAGTACATAGTATGCACACAACAATATATAAAATACATAATGCGGCTGAGCCTCACCCAGACTCTGCCTCCGGCAGCCCTTATTTCATTTGAGTTTGAGACCCCTGATCTATATCATCTGCTGCCCATCCATTCTAACAATGACACGATTCTGTTCAAACCAAGCCCCGAACCCCATAAAAAAAGTGGCACATCATTTTGTTTGTAAGTTAAACAACCTTTTGTAATACGAAAATACAAAGCATCTCATTATGTTAAAAAACAAATATTTACATACTCAATGAATTATTATAAACTTAATCTGTAGTTTACAATATATTTAAAATGCGTCAGCAGTTGGCTAAGCAAAAGAAGAAAAAGTGATAATATCCTTCAACTTAGAGCAAACTTTGTGCATGGTGAGCAGCTTTAGTGGGAACGAGCAGGCCGACGTATGTAGAGTCCTCGTCCAGTGTGTCTATCGATGCTGAAACTCTAGCAGGGTGAGGTGGAGGCAGGTCAGACATAAGCTGACATTGTTGCGCCTGTCTGAACCACTGGGGGAACATTCAGAGGTCATGGCCAAACTGTCGGCACGGCACCAGAGGTCAGCATACTGTTCAACTGCCATGGGGGCAAAGGACACGCTGTGTCTGTGCACCCAAAGGTTCTCTATTCTATTGACATGCAGTCAACTAGACATTCACCTTTGAACTTAAGCCCTGTCCGGTCCGGATACATCCGATAGTGGTTAACTGCTGTAGCCTCTGGGAAGTGACACAAGGTTAAATGTAAATGAAGGATAGAAATTTTAGACTTTCACTTTTTACTTATGTTGATCAGCACAAAAAAATTATAAGTTAATCAGGATGTCATTTGTGTATTTCCTCCCACTTAAATTCACCCTGACTATCACAGCTCACTGTCACTAACAAGTCTGTTACTTGCCTTTGTTGTAAATTTTACCTTGATTACAAAATGCTAAGGTGAATATAAATTAAAGTGTTCATTCGTCTTTTTATGTCTTTTTTGATTTAATTAAAGGAATAAATAAATACAATATGAGATTAATTCCAAAAGATAAATAAATGATTTTATTATGACAGCATAATAGTACATGATCTACAACTATCCCATCCTTGAAACTCAATAGTCTCTACAACTTAATATTGTTTCATTCGCTTCCCTCAAAGACTGGTACATTATCCAAAGCCATTACCTACCTCTTTCCAATTCAAGCTTACTTTGCCCCAAAGTGGAATAAAACACGATTAATGATTTCAATTACTCTGACCCTGCTCGCCGTTTACAGTGCCTGAAGTCTGGGCGAGGGAGCTGTGCTGCATAAAAGCCGATGGTGAAGGACATTTACTAGGGGTATGATTCAGTGGGGGGACTGGCAGTTTGTGCTGGCTCATCAGTGGGGGAACAGAGCTTCTCTTTGTGCTGGAACCCTCCTATTGCTCAGCCTGAAGACCATGTTGTAGATTCATGTTGATGATGCTGCCGGCCTGCTGTGCTCTTTTACAGGTTTAAGGAAGGATTACCTGTAATGGCCTGGTCTCATAAAATTACAGAGTGAGCGGAGGGTCTTAAAATGTAACTAATATGCACCGGGATAAAGAATAAAAAAAAATCTGACAGAGACCCTAAGGGGTAAGGTGGCATTGGATTACTTTGACATAAAGCATCATTGAGGCATTGAGGTGAGGAATGGTGACAGTTGTGTTCATTTGTTGTCAACTTTGACCATATAAAATCAAGCTCATGCAAAACACAAATTTGGTTGCAGATTTGACCCAAACCTCAAAATTATTAAAGGATTTTTCAACTTTTTGTTGTTAAAGTGTGAACTTAAGTCAAAGATTAAACTAGAGAAATAAGACCTAGTTCCAAAGACAGAAGAAGAAGAAAAATATGTTTTATCATCCGAAGGTACCCATTCTGCATGCTTTCACATACATAAATATGAAAGAAGACGATTAGTGCTAAATTTGGACAAAATGATATCTCCATCTCATACAAACCGTTATTACTTTTTAATGGAAATTTCTTTACAGGCCAAAATAGAGTAAAAAAAAACGAAATATGACACAATGTGATGTTATATGCTCCCTCTCATGTGACACCGTAGTATCCAAACTAACAAAACTATTATCGCTGGTATAAGAGTTCTGAGGGACTCTTATAAAGTTGTGGAAAATGCTTAATGACAAATGATACAACCAATTTAAAGCTTGGTGCATAAATTTGTTTCCTGAAAAATAAACCTCATGTCATTTTTGCATCATTTTTCCCCCCTTATATGAAACTATCATAACATCTGAACGCATCCTTAAAAATGAAGATAAGGCAAGGAGATAGAAGAAGGAATCTAGAATGCTTGCAGAGTTTTCAAATGAGATGGGTGGGGGTGCATTTGCTTAGCTTGAGGTCAGAGTCATAATACATTTTTATTTTTCATCTTTACGGGTGAAGCTGAGAAATCACAGGTATCACTACAGATTAACTCCGGCAGTCCTGCTCTGCTGGGTCCTTCCCCTTCATCTCCACCTAGAAAACCCTTTAACATCAAAATTGCCTCAGGATGTCTTAAATATTTAAGAGAGAGAGAGAGAGAAAAAGTACATGCACAGACAGCAGACGTGCAGACTTGTTTTGTCTTAATTACCTGAACTGCTCGGCAAAAAGGCTTTTAAATGGAAAATGATAAGTTGTAATTGCAGAGGTTGGCTGATGCCACTGCGTCGGTGCATTAAAGTGAATCAACTAGATGCAAGTGAGTCAAATCAAGTTAAACACTGGATTATAATTTGCAGTCGAACACATATTTGATAAATCCCTTTTCTACACTAACGTATCGTTTGATGTCACTGACTTCTTTCACCGCATCACTTGGAAATACGAGGATTTTTGTGACCCAAACTGATTGTCGTGTTCATAGAAATCCAAGCCTGTCATCCGGCAGGGTGTTAAATATCAGTGTGGTGAACAATTATTACAACAAGGGGAAGAGAAAAAAAAAACAGGTGTCTCTCTTCAAGCTGCACTTCAAAGCTCCACTGTGGCCTTTGAAGTCATGGCGTGCCAATACCTGGGCGCAACAGATAGACAGCAATCCCATTTGCTTATAATTTCTCCTTTTCATACGTTCAGCGCTGAGCAAATAGGAGGAGAAGAAAAGATAAAAACACAAAACAAAACGTGTTAAGTGGATTCTTTCGTCGCCTGTAATCCCCCCCCACCCGCGCCGCTGAAAACGCCTCTGGAACTCGGCGGTGAGGTCGGACAGTAACAATGTCCTTTTTTTTCGGCGGGCGATGAAAGAGTTTCAAGTCATTTTCTATTCTGTGAGAGGCCTTTTGTGCCCCTTATCCACTTATTCAAATCAGTATAAATGGCAATGTGTCATATTAGCAGGCAGGCAAAAGAACTGAAAAATGCTTTGATATGTATGGAAACAAAAGTGAAAAGACTAACAGAGAGGGCAACGTGAACACACAGGCCCAATCCACTGATCCTCTCTAGGCTGCTTTGTGACATTCCCACTTTGGTAGAGGTTACTGACAGCCAGTGTGTGTGTGTGTGTGTGTGTGTGTGTGTGTGTGCACATGTAGTCATCTGGTTATGCATATGTGTGGTTGGGGAGCAATGGATTTATTTGCTAGGTCTTTTTATATGCCACATACAATGCCGCCCTCACACACACACACAGACACCTCCCTCTAGATAGAGCAGAAAGGAATTCTGGGTGTATCGGTCTGCCAGACTGGGGCCCCGATTGACACAGCGGACTTAAAGTGACAAAGTATTTGAGAAAAAAGAGAAGGAGGCAACTGCAGTGGCATCAGAAGGCCGAAGATGTCAGCACCGTATCCATCATCCCCGCATATTAGTGAATGCAAGAACTATGAAGCATAATCGTTAATTAGCTGGGGCATGAACTCGCTTTGAAAGAAACCCTCAACATTCCAAGGTCTTCCCACCCTCCTTCATGCTTTCATTCTGTGTCCCCCCCCCACCCCTTCTCCAATGGCCCTATCTTCCCCTTTTACACAAGTGAGGATAACCATGGCCCCTCTTCACCCGGCCGCCCCCGTTTTATCATTTGAAAAAACAAAAGGAGAGGGGGAGAGAGAAAGGAGAGGGGAGAGGGTGGGGTGGGGGGGTAAAGGCCATTCAGAGTTCTGAGAATGTTGCTAAACAGGATTAGAATTGGTTGGAATAGGGGTAAACAGTAGCATGCTGCATGGGGGGCCAATAGGACGCGAGTTTGCTCGAACGGGCAGGGTGGGGAAGACAATGGTTAGATTAGCCATCTGTGGGGCTTCTGGTGCCCAGCGTCATTAACCGGCTTAGGGCCCCACAGTAACACCAGACACCCTTCTTCTCCCATGCATTAAGTATCAAGCCTTGTGAGACTTGTGTGTGTGTGTGTGGGGGGTGTGTGTGTGTGTGTGTGTGTTTGCGGGGATGGTTGGGTGTCAGTTGTAGGTGGATAGTTGTGACAAGGCAACGTCTGACGGAGCCGATAATTGCATATACAAACACACGTACGCACATGCACACATGCATAAGCATACTCACGTGTGTTTGCACACATCTGCTTGCACACTTAAGCCCTTGCTAGCACACAGACACACGCACACACATGCACACACACATAAATTTAGCATAACTTCCCCATGACACCAACAAACCCCCTCTCCTGTGCCCCCTGGTCCCAATCCCAGTTCAGAGGGACACAGTTTGACATTTGCTTTGTTTCTTTTTTTTTTTGTCTCTTGAGTAGATTGGTACCATTTTGCATATCACTGCACATCGGTTGGAGGGGGCACATAACTAACACTGGGACCTCATTCAAGTATTTACCACAGAACAGACAGGAGGGATAGTGAAGCGGAAAATCTAGTCTGTTCACAATAGGCATTGATGCTATTTTAATTTCCAAAGGGGGAAAATGTGACGAGTACCCACCGCCTGCCATGTACACATCCATACTGTGTGTTATCTCTTTAGTGTCATGATCATTTTGTAGTTACTTGACACTAAGCGGTCATATTTTTTCCCCTTACATACATAATTACACATTTCTTGCCTGTGTTCATAGTTGATGTAATGATGCGCTGTACATTAAAACATGCAGAGAAAAAAAAATATAGGTTAAACAGATAAAGACAAAGGGAAATATGAGGTCAAACACAACACAATGACAAACTAAGATGAAAATGTTACATGTCTTGAGTTATATTTTAACTTAACTGGCCATTATCTTCAGCATGGCCATAAATCATTCAGGACTGCACAGTTAACAGCTCCCCATGTTGATTCATTAAGGCTCACCCCCTGTCAAGTGTTTATATTATGGCCCTGACATAAATGTATCGTTCACTGTATGAGGTGGAAATAACACGCTGTGCGCAATAACTGCAGTGCAATTACAGTGATAACCTGGCATAGACAACCTAATTTGTGAGCTTAATTGCTGTCTGTGTCATTTTGTTGTAATCAGCATATAACAGTTATCATCACAGTTCTTTTTACTGACACTGTTTTATGACTCCCTCTGTTTTTTTTACTGTTTTGTTTGCTTTTTTATATAACCGTTGCAAATTATTTCCATCGTTTATCATTCTAATATGTGAACCTTGTTGGTGTTCATGAGAAAAGTCAACTGAACTTGATCAAGCAGGTATCTCCCTCTGTTTTACGATCTTCAGTGGTTACTGTGGGGTGAGTGGCTTAATTGAATCGGTTGCCACAGAAGATGTGATAATGTCGTCAAGGAAGTCAGACGGCTATTGTTTAACCAAGGTAAAAGCATCATTTGAGCGAACCATATCTACGAACCCCGGGGTAGTCATTCAAACATTATTAGTGTTGAGTTCTGCACAGATGGAACTTCCTCCTGTAACGCTTATATTATATGAGAGCCACATTTGCCATTCAGGAGGACATTACTGGCATAATCAAGATGTCATTTCTATCTACTGCCACAGAGCAAAGAGCCTCTAAGATTTTCTTTTGTTACACATCACTAGTCGCCATCTTTTCCACTAGTCGCTTTCTTTTTCACCCCTTGCCATCTGGCTCTTGACTAGAGGTTACCTAATAAGGTCAAATCTAGGCCAGCATGCCTGCGCACTTTCCCTTTGTGTTTAGCAACAAGACACCTAGGTGTATGCCTCCTGCTCTTTGCGTGCCATTGTCAGCTCACCTTGTAATCCTCCCTGATATCTCAATCCCTAATACTGGTTTTTTAAGGTGGCCTACATAGCAGGCAGAGAATAGAAATTGTTTGGTCTAATTGTCAAAGTGCCATCCCAGGAGGAGAGCGGAAAGGAGGAGCACTGGTGCTGAGGAACTGGTAGATTATGTAAGACAGGAGGAATGTCATGTGCAGCATTGGTTTACATATGATGGATGAGGGCAGGAGAGTTGATATGCACTGATGTTGGACTGTAGTCTGATCATGAACCACCAGGCTGGTTTTGCATCAGTAAAATAAAAAGACCAAAAGTGATTCAAAGAGCATGTCTTTGTTTTCTCTATTAGACTCAAATGCATGAGTCTCCTTGGATGTGTCAGTGTCATCTAAGGGGAATTTCAAGCCTATTGTCACAGCAGCTTTATTCAGTTTTATTCAGTAATTATTAGAGTCAAAGCGGAGACATTAAACTTTCTTAAAAGCCTGCTTTTGTATATGCTAAGCACTGAACAGGAAGCTATTGTTATGACATTGATACATTTAAACGAGACACTCCAATAGGCCATTTACCTCCCTGATTGGCGGAGGAGAGCTGTTTGCTTTGGACTGATTAGCACCATTGTCTCCATTAACCCTTCAGCCAGAGCCACACAAACACGCAAGACTCGAGTGCCACTTTGTGACGACGGCCGTGTACAAACGAGATCCCGATTAATGGATCATAGAATTGTTCATTAGCACTCCACCTGCCAGAGCGGTGCTTGAAAATATGCAAATTGCTTGTTGTTTTCCCTCCCCCACCCCAATCACCTTTCAAGTGCTATGTGAAGTGCAAGCCGGGGCTTTTAGTAACATTTGGGTGAGTAACTGGATTATGGTGGAGGTTTTAGTTGAAACCCGCTTTTACCGAAAAGTGCTTGTTCCAGTACAAAACCAGAGCTCTCCAGTACTTGTTTCTGACCAATCATTTCCACAGAAGGCTCGAATCGTATGAATATGTTAAGATGTCCTTCAGCAGCAGCTAATTGAATTATTAAACGTTCGTCCTTGTAGACTTTATCTGATTTTAAGTTTTGGAGGTGTTGACTGCACAAGGATCAGATTCAGAGTAATTTATTGTATCTAACTCACCCACCCCACACTCCTTTGATATGAGTCAAGGATGACATCCTTCCTCTGAAGGAGACATTAAGTAGGAAGTGCTTCACCAATAGCGGTGTGTTCCTAATGGGAAACTACTTTTCCACATTAGCCTATAAAAAGCACTCGATATGACCTCCTGACTTTGGTAAACTGTTCTGTTCTGGGTAAAAGACTCTGCTCTCTTTGTCTTCCTCCAGAACGTCTCGCTCTGAATACAGCTCTATTGAAATGTGAATGATGCTAGCAAGCTCTGTTCTCTCATCAGAACCTTGGGATAGAAGCAAATTTTTTTGCTTAAGTTGGATATTTACAAATTTTGCGGCTTCACTTGGCACCTTTTGCATCGCCTGGCCTGTCTTTTTATATCTTTTCATGTCTGATTTGACTCTGTATGCATTCACACTACACACAAAAAAATCCCTCCCTCTCTCTGTAAACACATCACACAAATACAGAGGTCAGATAAGAACATCAGATGGATCAAAACATTTAAACTGCCAAAATCCCCAGACTCCTACTGACTCCTTTCAGAACTCTGTTATATGATATATTTCCATTTCTCTTTATCAGTGAAAATGATTAAAAAACGGCATTGAGACATAAAGAGGTTTTCAGATTGTAATGAACTTGTGCCCTGTAGACTCTATGTTTCATTTAAACAAATCAGATGAAATGTTTATGTAAAAATAAAGATATCACACAAACAACTCTAACATCTGACGACACTGACACTCGTGTTAATTAAGAGCAGCAAGTGATATCTACTAAATTTATATGAAATTTGTTTTCTTTTTTAAATTAAACCTGTAATACCAGTTGGTCTTTAGAAGTAACCATGAAAAAAAGGATTTATAGGCGGAGAACAAACTGATTTTAGTCATCAGACTGAAGTTAAAAGGAAAAAAAAATGTGATGATGGTTGATTTAAACAGTAAAAGATTGTTCCAACGTTCCATGAAACAAGAAAAAGATCCTTCTTTACAGTCAAATGTTTGGACCCTCAGCATAACTGATTCACGATGCTCCTGAAAAGAAGAGACTCAACATGGCGGAGAATATAAACTGACACTGTTTCTTAATGAATCCTCAGATCTGGCCTTTCAGGCCTGTTGTGGCCCAGACTTTTCTCTGTGATGTGCTCTCCAGTTATGCTGTCATGGCATTCCTTCAGGTACTATTCCTATCCATCTGGGAGTGATGGAGAAGGCTCTGTGGGGGATTGTGGAGATTAGGTGTCTTCCTAGATTAGGGCTGACAGGGCGCCATGGCTCATCCCCTCTCTCCCCTGGGTATTTACACAGCACTTGGCTTGCCCACAGGTGGCTAATATGCCGTTAGCTGGGCCTCCTTTATCCCTTATATGGCTTGTGTACATATGTGTGTGTGTATGTGTGTGTAGAGAGAGAGAGAGAAAAGAGAGTGATAGATAGGAGAGTATAAAGGTGTTGAGAGGCTGCTGGATAATCAATCAAACAAACAGATAAAGAAGTGTGCACACACAGATGTGTTCAAACTGCAATATCACAATGGAATGTATATACACAAACGCACTTATATACACACTTCCACAAAAGCAGTCAATGCTCCTCTGCAGCTTGTATGCACCGTGACTAAAGACCTCATGTGTTTCTTTTCTCTGAATGTTTGCAGGTGGTGAGAAAGACAAGTGAGTCCCACGGCAGCTGTGTAAGAGTTTGCAGATATGTTTTGGCCGGTACAGGTATTCCCTGTCAAATCCTTTAGATAAGCTCGCATTATGAACAAGAAGTCACCAATCACACATGTTTGATCAAAGACAAAGTACTAAAGCAAACAGAGGAACTATTCCCAGGCAAAGATTTAACACTGGTTCAGATTTCAAAGACTTAAATTCCAAAAGACTTATATTTACTCAGAATTAGAGCAGCTTCTGTTATAAAAAATGCATTTTTTATCATCTCTCTCTCTCTCTCTCTCTCTCTCTCTCTCGCTCTCTCAGTGTCCCTCTATCTACATATATATAGAGAGTATCTGATAGTGACTAAAGCCATGATTGAAAGAACGCTGCCTGCTTACACATTCTCATGCTCAAAGAGTTTTGCCCAAGAGCCTTTAAAGTCCTATTTGCATAATATGATGGATAGACATAACAGTGTGCAGTGAGAGGTGGTTAGTAGAGGTTGCCCAAAAAGGTACTCTTTGGCCTATTGAGGCTTCACACTTGTCAAACTTCTCTCTTTCTAACAGCAAGTAGGTCAAAACGATTGAGGATTTGGGTTGGAAGACCCCGAAAGCAGGACAGTGATCAGTCTCTTTATTAAGGACTGATGATGTTTTTGGTACCTGTCTTGTTAAAACATCATCAGTTCTTTTAGAAAATCTCGAATTATGGAATTCAAAACTTATTTTTTCTTGAAAATGCAGAGATGTTTGTGAAAAAGAAGGGCGACTCTGTTAGTCTGTCGGGGTTTTATGACCTGAGCTGGTGGGGGTGGGGGTGGGGGAGTAGACTTAGACTTAGACTTAGACTTAGACTTCCTTTATTGTCATTTCTCAAATTACACAGCATTTGGGGAACGGAATTTCGTTACATTGGCTTCCAGAGTTGTATCAGGCAGTTTTTTTTAGTAGACGTGGGCTTACGCTCATTTTCTGATGGAACGCAGTGTCTCACTTAGCATTCAGTGAGGGTGTTGGTTAATCCTGCTTATGGTTCTTATCATAGATTTAAGTGTTTATTACTTTTTTGCATAATTATAGAAACCACATGGAGCATTGCCTAAGTTCAGGTAGAGCGGTGGAGTTGCATCAACTGATCAGACACCTGCTGTATCATTCTTGGACCATCATCAGTGGCTCATACGGCTGATGTTCCTGTCAGCTGTCATGATTTTAATGTGATCATATACAAACAAATTGCCTATGGGTTAACTTAACAATTTTTACTACTATGCTGATACCCTCACAAGGGTAAAAACTCCACCATAGCAGTGTCTTCCTTCTTGGTTCAAACTTTTGGCACTGTTGACTAAAATCAAATGTTTATTTTGTGTTTTAAGCAGCAAAATCATCCAGATTAAGTCAATTGTTGAGGACACAGAGTGAATCATTGGATGTTAGTGTAAGGTAAGGTATAGGGTATAAAAAGCAAAAATCAACAGCTCAACATTCTCAAGGGATCCTTTGTGGCGTCATAACGTAGCTATCTTCATTATTACACCTGTATCTGTGAAAAAAAATGAATGTGTGAATCCTCAGCTGACAAGCATGCATGTGCGCTTTACATCTCTGGAAACACTGAGCAGAAACAAACCATGTGTTTCATGTTGCCACTGTGGTCCAGTAATGGGTTTTGGTATTTCTCTGTCTCTTGGGGGCTTGTTCATACAAGCAATTAATTTTATCTTGTGTATTTATGTCAAGCAGAAAGTATTGTTATTCATCATCTTGAGTAAGTGTAGCTTCTGGTTCGCTTGTCGTTTTAATTCATCACAAAGTGAGCCTGCAGTGACTGCAGAAAGGGATGAAAGCGAAGTGAATGGAAAGCTGTAAAAGTCTATGTACATAGTAGTACAAAGAAGAAAGTGCACACATTTTCATGTCAGCTGAAACCGTGTCTCTTCTAATGGGGAAAAGCAAGGGTAAATTGGCTGGGGGAGTGAGGTGTGTATGGCGCTCCTCACCAACTTGCAGACAGCTTTTCATTTGTAGCGGTGAGGCTGAGGTCCTTCTTAGGCTAGAACTGCTCCAACTTAGTGAGAAAAGGAAAAAATCTTATGGAAGCAAGCTATTGGGTTAAAAAATATCTTTCATTCAGTGTAAAAAATCAGCTTGAACAGCAGGTAATCAACAGGTAGCATAAAAGAAAAAAAGGCTAAGATTGGAAAGACACACACAGCACAGGGATTCCATCAACAAATGCAACGATTATTGCACAGTAAATACATTATGTGCTTGCCTTTGTCATGCACACTGTGTTGGTGGAAATCTCTGAGGCATAATCAACTGTGCACAGTTCCTGTCCATTATTCTTTAAAGAGAACTTGACATCAGAGGTGCACAGGAAACTTGCATTTTAATGGCAAGAATCTAGTGGCAGAGAAAGACAGAGCGTTTCAGTGAGTAGGAGTTATTAACGTGGGTTTGTATTGTTGTGGGACTGGGTCCAACTCTTGGCTAACGTTATTTCCATGAGCTCTCCCATTTTCTTCTGTTGATTTCGACTAACTTCAGTAGAGGAAACAGAACCACAAGAAGTGAACTGAAGGGCAAATGTTTGCCAGGCAGTGAGCAAGAATCCCGGCCTCCCAGCACATTAATATTTCTGCTGCTCATCCTGACATCGTTGCAGAGCAACACAATCTCCTCAAATTAAAGTATCTAAATCAACACTTTATACTAAAACAATGCTTTGTATTGATGGTTTGTTTGTCTTATTGGATAATATTCAATATCACATTATTATATGCATCATTAGCAAACCATATATATGAGCTATTATGTATGCATATCACAATTTGCATAATTCCCTCTAACTGTCTGCTGTTGTGTTAATTATTTTGTAGAGAACCACCAATTTTAGCATAGTGAAAAATAAAACTATAGCTTCAGTACTAATGACAGCAAAACATCAAAATTTCAATATGATCGCAACCTAAACACTTTATCAGTACAAATTTACACAATGATGACAATAGTCAGCAATTAGATAAAGTGCCTTTGGAAACAAATTGAGTCTCATAATTACAGCCATTGCAGTGTCCTTCACATCAGAACTCTCTTTGAAAGGCTCAATATCTGTGTTATAGTGATGTATTTTAAAATTATGACATCTTTGATTGCAAAATGATAAGAAACCGGATCGCTCATCAATAAACTTGTGCATTAAAACACTTTCTGCGTAGTTCATCATCAAACAGCAGAGGTATTGATTGGGTCAGGTTGTGCAGAAGCATTTCTGCACCGAGCAATAAAAGGAATAAAGTGTGTCCTCCAAGTCCAAGGACAAAATGAACTGAAAAGAAGTACTGATAGAATGTCTCTCATTGTCAGGATGGCATACTTAGAGAATAAAAAGCGAGAAGGTAAAAGATAAATCATGTTTTCCTCCTCCTTCTGACCTACAGCTTTCCTATTTGAAGGAGTGTAAAGTGAAAAGCCACTGACACGTTTTTTGAAAGCTTTAAAAAAGATTGTTTTTATAATGGCGGATAAAGAAATATTCTATTTAAAAGAGGCTCCCATCCTAAATGTGCACCCACAACCCAAATACACACAAACACAGAATGTGTCTCCTCTTTGGGAACAGATCTCAGTGCTTGATCATCCTCAAAATAAGATACATCAGGGCTACATGCAGAGATTCACAGTTGCTTCTGTTTTGTTAGCATACACACTTCCCTGGCATTTAAAAACCCACAAACCCTTGCTCCCCATGTGGTTATTGTACACTCAGCTTGCACAGTTGCCACCACCGTGCGGTACAACACATCAACAGATGGGAACATTCCAGTCTTGTCTAGCAAGTTGCAGCTTGTTACAGATACATTGAGCAAAGCATTATTCTTTTTTTTTCTTTTGTCTTTAGCAGATCAGCTTGAAACCTTTAATTCGCTGCAGTGACACCTTGTGAGCAGATGTGTTCGGGGTATAAATGAGCAGAATGAAGAGGGTTCTAGTGTATCCTGCAATGCCATTGGTACATTAAGCTTGGAACAATGTTCTAACGACAGGCCTAGATAATCATAGGAAGAGCAATGATGGTAATAACCATTACCGGGCTACGTGATAGGCCCCATGGTGGTACTTGTTTACAGTTATTAGTCAGCGCACCACCCCATGCGGCATGACGCACATTAATAAGGCGTGCGTGCGTGTCAGAAAAGGAGAGAGATGAAGTGTTATGGGTTAAACATCTGCACCTGAATGCCACGTTTGGATTAGAGGGTCTGACTGTTTATGTGCCAGTGTGATTGTTTTCACATGTGTACGTACGCACCAATTTGTGAGTCTTTTCATAATGGCATCCATAATGTGTGTGTGTGTGCGTATGAATGCATGTCACATGTCTGCGCGGAGTGTATGTGTGTGTGTGTGCACTAAAGTGTGTTTTTGCAGCTCTGTTTCTGCTCAGTATCCATCTGCAGCAAAGCCATCCATCAATCTGTCGACTCCTCGGCCCACCGTATCACCTTTCCTCTTCCCTCCTGCATGCCTCCCATCCCTCCCTTTTATCTCACACCTCACTCTCTCTCTCTCTCTCACCCCCTCTGAGTCCTTCTTCATCCCTGTCACCTACTCACAATCCCATTTTAGGCATTACCGTGCCATGTTACTGCCACTGGAAAAAAAAATCAAACATGCTTACGCGTGTTAAGTAGGTTTTTTTTCTCAAGTATGTTAGAAATGGTTCTTTTCTTCGTGCTTCTGTCTTTACTTTAAATGTTTTCATGTATCAAGATTCCTATGAATCCTGTTCCGCGCAATGAACAGCTTCATAGTTCAAGCAAGGGAAAAAAAAAATCTATAAGTTATAGCTTAACACACAAACAAACACATGCACACACATCAAGACCTTTCCATCCGGATAAGGCCATTTCCTCGACTCCTGGGGGCACCCACTCGAAGGAACTAGCTGAGGTCAGTGTAATTGTAGCACCCTTGATCAATGCTCATTTGCCTCTATGGCTGCTGTCGTTCACTCGCTCGCTCTCTCTCTCTCTCTCTCCACACTGTACCGAACTCCCGCCAGCCATGCATCATTCATAAGGACTGTAAAGAGAAATTCAGCAACTCTTGGGCCATCTAACCTCTAGGCCAAGGCTGGCCCCTCGGTGCCCCTTGTGAGTTATGTTCTCTCCTGCCTGTCTGCAAAGGTGTTCAGTTGCTGGGTAGAAGTTTAATCACAATACATAGAATCTGACCGTCAAAAGACAAGTATGGACCGACTCAAGTTGGACCAGGGTTTGAGACGGTAAATCTTTGCATATGACGCAGAAAATGTGAATAACAGTGTCTATTTTAACACTTATTCTAATTACATCTACTAATCCCCTTCTTCACTCAGTTACTCAAGGCATTGTGTGCACTGTAAATATCATTACTTGGTTACAACTTGTTGTAATCATTAGAAATGTGGTTAAAGGGTCAGTTTACACAAAATACAATATAAGTGCACATGCCACCTATATTTCTAAAAACAAAGAGAAAAAGTAGTCATAGATAACTGTTTCTGTCAACATAATGCAGTCAATATAATGCAGTGGTGCTTGCTGAACCAGTAGCATTGTTTAGCCACTGTACATATATATCTCTACATATTTGTGTTTTTCAAATTCAATACGCTGTCTTCATGAAAGAACATTGATGAACATTTTCTGTATTGTTGTGAGCATGAAATTTGCTAATTTACACTGCACTCAGGTATGTTGTCACATTAGAGAGTCTAGTTGCCATTGTGCTTCACTCAAGGTCATCGGTGTGAAATGTTTCCCTTTGATGCCTTAAAATTGCACAATAGTGCTCTGTGTTAACAGTCTGAACCTGAGGGACAAATTCACAGTGCACAACCCTGCAAATGTCAAAGAAAACCACCCGCACGCTTTTGGTTGCACTCCTGCCCTGACACGCCAGCATTGATCATGGAGACTGTGGGTTCTGCCACTGCAAAGACTGGCTGTTTGGTCTCGGAAGTTGTAGTTGTGGACACAAATCTCCTAATTAGCCATGATCCCCAACATTAAGTTTGGGTCACCATAGATGTGTTGATGGAGATGCATACTCCAACACGATGCTGCTTCTAGAAGTCAGGAAATGACCACCAGTGGTCCCACAACTGCTTATGATGATCAAGCAGTGTATTTGGAAAACTGACAGTTAATGCTTGCTCCTATTACATGCACATTATACTGTGCAGGGTTGTATTTATGTGAAACAGAAACAGTGTCTAACATTTTTGATTGCATCTTTTATTTTGACCAGTACACATTAATGTTGACTGTAAGCAAATATTACAACTGTCTTTTAAAAAAACAAAACAAAACAGAAAAGGCATCATGTGCACAATTTCTTAACCATTATTATAGCCATTTTTTCATTTATACCATGGTATACTTACATTTAGATACAAGATGCAAACACCAGAGAGACACTAGAAGCAAACTCCCGAAAACTGTTTTAGGAAATGGAAGCCTGCTTACGTACAAGTGTAATTTGGATTCAAAGAATACACTTTTAAAAAAAATTTTTTGAAGCAAGCCTTTGACAGACATATTTCTTCTTGGGGCAATGTTGTAGGCTACATTTTGATGTTGGGAAAAAATGTACAAAGACAGTATGAAGTGTGTTTTATCTGGATTTCCTCTGCACTACAAGTAGCTTACTTATTACCCGATGTTTTGTTTGTTTTATTTTTTTCTTCAAATCTACGTTGATTCTGTTGATTGGACATACATATAGATGAGTATTTCTGATAGCTGGTTTATTTGTAAAAGTAGGTAGTTATAATTATAAGATCTCAAAATTTAGTTAACAACTATATTTAAATAAGACCAGAACAAGTTAAAAGTCCTGACATTACTGCTGTTGGAATTTACCGTTTAATTTAGCCATTATCAAAAAAATATATATATAGGCTTGATTCTTTACTGTAATTCCCAACACATCTCATCTGCATGTAAATTTGCACAATATAAAGCACTGAATTCAGAAAAAAATCTGTTACCCAAAATGGAAGGAAATAAGATTCATTCCACACCTCCAACATCACGAAAACAAATCTCCCCCCTTTGATCTGTATATCCCAAGGCTATGAAAGTCAAGGCTGCAAATTAATATCTCATTAGCCTTCACACCACTACACAGGAAATCACAGTCTTGCCTATGTTACTTTTTTTTTTCTTTTCTTTCTCACCTAACCCAGAAGACCAACACATAAAAGTGCAAGCAGGCAGGGAGATGGGTAATCAGGGAGGCATTATGTAAATAACTTCCTCTGCTGCCGTGCGGGAGCTGCGTGTATTTAAACTTTCCTGCTGTTCCCTCGTTTCGGCCTCTATGGCGCCCGTTCATTAGTTAGGCAAGCCCGTCAAATGAGCTGAGGAAGGAGGGCGGCGTGGCATCTGCAACATCAGTTGACTGTGTTTCGAATGTGGTTATCCAACGGTCAGGATAACAAGGTGTCGCTGTGAGGCACAGTGTGACCACATCTGTGTGCTTCTGCCAGGCAAAAAGAGAGGGGGGGGATCATAAAAGTAAAATATTCCTATCAAGATAGTGCACAAAACATTAAAGTTGCAATGTGCACAAAAGCCTTGTGGCTCCGACTGTAACTCCCGTTCTTCCCGTGTGTCTCCCCCTTGTCTCCTCCATCGCCTCATCTCCTCTTTGATCACTGCCCTTTCTTTTTACAGGCCTCACTCCCTCTGCACACACACACACACACACACACACTCACACACGTACACATA
>JAPZDV010000021.1:12742181-12754512 GCA_029814665.1 Acanthurus lineatus | reverse complement strand
TCTCTTTTTACAGTCCTCACTCCCTCTGATCACACACACACACACACACACACACTCACACACGTACACATAAACAGTCTCCCTGTGTGTTTTCTCCTCCTTTTTCCTTCCTTTCCTCCCTGGGTATCACCTAGACTTTGATCTGCATCACAGACTTGAACATCCCTTTCCCCTTTCTTGTTCCTGCTTTGCTGTGTCCCTGTATTCCTCTCCTATGCATCTTATGAACCCATACCTTTGTTCCTCCGGGTGTCTTCCATTGCTTACTTCCTTATGCTTCCTCAAACTAACACACCTTCACATACCCGCTTAAGCCAACAAAGATCACCTGGTAGTATTTTGCTTGTTATATCCTTAAAACAATGACTTGAAGTCAAACTGAAATTAAAACTAAAACTGTTTCTTTTTTGGGGGAATTAACAACACTCTCTGTCTTTGATCCGAACTAAACAATTACTGGACAAACAGGACAGCGAGACGGCGAATATCTGGCACTCGTTCAGCATGACTTTCCCCTGGCAGCAGTTAATTGAAGACTTGAAAGAGATAAAGATTCAAGAGGGAGAGAGAGAGAAGGACAATGATGAATGGCAAGTGCATCATAGGCCCCTGTATCTTCCATCAGTCCTCTTGCCTCCCCATCTTATTCGGAGAAGGTAGTAGCCATGGTAACAAGGACAAAGAAGGGCAGAGTGAAAAGTAAGTAAAAAAGAAAAGAGTGTGCAAGAAAAAAAGGAGGGGAAAGGTAGTGGAAGGGACGGAATATTCTGGCTGGAGAGGAAGATGGAGAAAGAGAACAAAGGCGGACAGACATTGTAGAAAAAGGTAAAGGCATGAGCGAGTAAAGGTAGGACACAGACAGGTCATCTCCTCCAAGTCCTGACCCCGAGACAACAGCAGGTCCTTCCTGCTGCTTGTGGATGTGAGCCCTGCGAGGACAGTGACATTTACAGGCATCACGTCTCAAGGGAAGCAATTTCACAGACGTGTACTGCCACAAGAACTTCCTTTTAGCAAATTTGCTCCTCCGGGATCATAAAACCTCAGGGCCATTTACTGTCTTCCTAGCCTTTGTTTTTCTGTAGATTTCAATCTGTGTTCTCATAAGACCTGTTCTTGTTATGATAGGTCAGTTCTTTTCTTTCTTTCTTTGTTTGGAAAGCCTTACAAAGTTGCTTTTTACTGTATCAAGCACTGTGATTGCAGATCTTTTGGCCTCCTCCTCCTGCACATGCACTAACCAGAGTCCATTCCTTGGACCAAGACAGTTGTAATACTGCCAAGTGTTTGTGTGCATGGCAGTCTCGTTGGAGTTGTTTGCTCCAAGTGTTTTTCCCCATTGGCACAACCTTGGGAGGAACAATCTGCTAGAAAGTCTACAACACACACTCACACACTCACACACACACACACAAACACTTAAGTTTGTTCTGACAGAGGCAGCCCACAGCCAAACACTACAGCTTACTAAACACTGCCTCGACGATGCAGCAAAGTTGTGAATATAATGTAATCCAAGCTATGTGGCAGCCCGCTGGTCTGTGTATCGTCAGAGGCAAACTTCTAGTGCTTCGGTTGTTGGTTCAGCTCTCCTCAACAAAAGGTCTCCTAACAAAAGAAGAGTCAAAATAATTTTTTAGCACTACTTTTTACATAGCAGAAAACTGAGGGACTAACTGACAAAAGTCCTTATGGCTACTCAACTTAAAACAACAACAAGGAAAACTGTCTAATTCATAAAAAAGCTGTTTGAAATGCATACCTAACTGTGCTGCTAAGCAAATAGCATCTCAGTGATCCTGTGCTGTTTGCACCTATTCAGATGAGATAATGTGCATATTTTTGGTGCAAAATGGGTCCATTGCTATGCAAATGTGTCTCAGTAAAAAAATTAGTTCAATTCACAAACATTAGTGCCAAAAGCTGTTAAAGTGAAAATCAAAGCATCTTTAGAGAGTTGGCTGTAATTTAAGCACACTTATAAAGAGTTTCACATTAGACTAACTAGTGATGGCTGAAGTAATTATCTGTAAATAATGATTCGACATTAATAATTTATTTATTATTACTGTCACAATATCCAAAACCTCAAAATGTTCTCCAAAGGCAACTTTTAGAAACTTAAATAATTCATGGTACAACAACTGAGTAACACACATTAAAAGAAAACTTTTTCTTAATTGCTTTTAAACTTAAAAGAAGTTGAATTTAACTAAAATATTATAGAAGATTATAGGGAAAAGTGATAAAAGGGGTCTATATTGACACTGAACTACAACCTCAAAGTTATCCAAAACCTGTAGACTGACTCACCAGCAGCCATGAATATGTGAGTATTAGGAACCCATTCTACTTTTTCACATTGATATTTGCAACCAGATACATAACAATGGGAAATTGCACTAGGCATCAAAACTTGACATGTTTGTGCTATTATGATATCATACGTCATAATATTTAGTGAATTAGACTTTGAGTCAAGTAAAATAGTAAGTTGCAGTGATTCACAATTCATAGTACTATCAGCAGCAGCCGTCAGTGCTTTGTGAATTTACCCCCCCGAGTCTATAAACAAACAAATGTTCTTGTTGTAGTAACAAAATGGATCAAATCTCTCATCATGTAAAGTTAATCTTTTACTGAAAAATCCCCTGGATTTTTCTTGCTGCACATATTGGTTATTGCAAGGTTGTATAATATTTCAGTTCTAGGAAAGTTTCTTTCACCAGCAGTTCATGCTCCACTTACAGTGGTCAGTGGTACAAAAGTAGTGTTAAGTAACGCCCGCGTACGTGCTGCTGTATATGCCCGCATAATTTCATTTTTCTTCTTTTTTTCTATTCTTACTTTAAACTCTTATTTGGATTTTAAAGCAAATATTGGTTTCAAACTTTGCCAACAAACCAAAAACATATTTTTAAATGTACTGTTGCTTTTGTTTTAAAGCAACGCGGTCCACAGTCAAGTTTTTTTAAAATGGTCCTTATGTACACACTTTATTGAATTATTCTCTCTTGGTCTAAATTACTTTGGCCTACATAACACAGCATATTTAGTTGTAAAACACTAAAAAATTCATAAAAAGGCCAGTGATTTTTTTTTTTTATGTTCCAGTGTGGAAAAATTCAGCCGCCAAAATCATTGTCCCACTAATTGGTCAACAAATGTATGCTGTAAGAGGCAATTATCCCTAACTGACTCGGAGGTAATTAACACATTGTTTCTCCTCCTGTGACTGGCTTATTCTGAGTCTGCATCCAAACACAATTTGTTGACACACTAAAATCTGGTTTATGACAAGATTTGGAAATGGTCTTCACCAAACAGCTGTCCTGAGACAATAAAACTCATGTAGTGTTTCTAATCTGCCTAACAAAACACTGAGACCACCTCCTGTATTTATTTATATAGGTGTGTGATTCTGGTGTAAGTTATCCATGAGCAAAACTTACAGGAGCAGTGTGTACAATATGGCAGGAATTAAACTTAAAAAGTTTAAGCAAGCAACAGTTCTGATGTTATATCAAAGATGTATTTGTGTTGTGGTGCAAAGTTACTTAAGTTAGCATGCTAACCAGCTAGCCCCAGTCCATCTCATCTCAAGCTGAATTGACTTGTTAAATCCTTATGAAACAAACTTGATTAAAACTCAATAGAAACAAAGTGGTGTTTAACTCATGATACCCTGTTGGTCTGTTGTTCCAGTGTTCTAACAATCACAAACTTCTTTTTTTTTTGTCAAAATAAACCTTTTTGGTCACAGAGTTAGATGTGAAGATACCTGCTGATGATGTCCGATCATCATCTTTCTCCTCTTCTTCTTCATGTCTGTCCTGTCCCTGCCTGCTGTGCCTTCAAAGTCCTGAGAAAGCCTCTGCAAATTGCTAGTAATTACAGTCCCTGTTGTCAAACAGGCCTCAGTCATCTCTGCAGGTTTATTCTGTCCTGCTCCGGCTATTGTGACACTAACTATACAGTTAACTGAATTACATAGCTAATGGCAGCTACTAGCTACAGCTAAAGACAGTTATAGCACGGAGTGTGCTGAGGTAGCAGTCAGGTATTACTTTGGTGAAATGTTGTCCCCTATCATTTTTACATACTGCACCTTTATGTCCATGCAGGGTAGAATGCAAATGTGGTCATTATTAATAACTGGCAGTGATTAAATGATCATCTCAGGTGTCAGGTACAGGCAGGAATGGGGAGCAAAGCTGACTCATCCAACTCACCTGTCAGCTGCTCATCTTAACCTAAAATGCTAAAAAAACAAGACCAATACCCATCATTTAACTCAGAGCAAAATATTGTTACTACACTTTCTTTTCCTAGGTAGTTTTCAAAGGTTTAGAGGAGCAGGGAAGCTCATGCACGGTGAAGTGTGCAGGGTTGGTTTTAACAAGCTATTGTTTCTCAGATCAGAGAGGCCAAATTTCAAGTGAACTCTCATTAGGCAGAAGAAAACCAACACCAGGCTGACATTACCTGTCGTAAAGCAAGTCTACTTCTATATTGTAATAATTGTTGGATCTTTGCCTGAGGTTTTACTCTAATTTAAACTGTCTTTTTGCATGCCAGTACTGATTTTGCACCTTTAAGCTCTTTTCACTGCAATTCAACAGTCTCATTTTAACTTGCCGTTATATTGATATTTGTCGTAAACATATATCCTGTAGGACGGTTTTCCAGAGACCAAAAAGTAAACTACCAATAAGGTGTGTAGGAATGAAAAAAAGATTTGCACATTAACAGTTTTCTCAAGATGTTGGCCTTAAGAATTGACAAATGTCATTGTCACACAGTTTCCACATTCTGTTATGCATCATAAGGTCAACCAAGAACTTGCTTTTCACTCAGTAACTTTCTGCCAGTGGGTGTTTGAGCAGAGCAAACTTCCTCTAATTGCTTCAACAGGAATGCTGCTTAGTTAAAAGAAGAGAAATGGCTACTTAACTGCTTTCAGTAATATATGGGGGGAAAAAAAAGATCTGTTCAGGGAGTCGGCTCGAGTCTGCCACCACACTCACAAGGCTTATGCTTTCCACTGAGGAATATATCCACAAACCCCTTTGATTATGGCAGGGAGCCATGAGTCCAGCCCACTCTCTTTGCTTCCAGACTGCTTCTGTCACATTTTCTGTGAATATCAAGATTTGAAAAGGGCCTGCTTCACCACACCGTCCGACTGTAAGCTCTGAGTTTACCTTCCTTTAAGTTTGAAGCTATTATCCTCACTCCCCACTCCCTGTTGTGCTGAGCATGGTGCTCTTTTTCAGGTCAAGAGCCCTGATGCTAAATATCTCCTCAACATTAAAAAAAAATATTCCAAGTCAGATAGCCTGAGAATCTGAGTGCATGTTAAGCAGGGTGTCGCTGAATCCTAATGCATACAGTTAAACCATATGGAAAAGGTGAGCGCTTCTTTTGGCAGACCTGTCTAGAGTTATAGTAGGAACAGTGCTTTAAGTGACTATAGGAGCTGAGTGCACAGCGGCACAGCACAGTCATGTCTGCTTGTGTTTTGTCCTGTACCTTTATGTGCTGCCTCCCACTCAGTTTGTCCCACCATCTCTCCCTCCTTTTTTTCCCCCCCATAAAACGGTTTGATTGACCCAACCCAGGAGTTCACAAACATGCCCGTGAAACTGGCCATCTGTTCCAGGCACAGCTTGCAAGGGAAATAAATAAATAAACCATAGTATGCGTGTGTATGTGTGTGTGCGTATGCGTGTGTGTGTGTGTGTCTTCTTATTTGTGCTGGTAGGTATGTGACTGAGGAGAGAGAAAAAAAAAAGCAATAGGCTTTGCACCTCATGCATACATGTGAGCAAGTTTAAAATGCAGCAAACATAACGCGGTTTGCTCTCTAAGAAATTGATTTGGTTGAACTCAGACATCAGGGAGTGGACACATTTTCAATCAAGGCTCCTTGTGTCTGGAGCTTTAGACACTATAAATCAATTCATATAAATAAAGTCTGCCAAAAAAACAGCTGCTAAAAAAAAAAAAAAACATGTTTTCTATAAATTGCGCACATTAATAGAAAGACAGCAGCCAAAGCTCAGAGTCACTCTCATATGCTTCATTTACAAGGCTCAGTGTGTGACAGCCATTGTCCTTGTAATGGCTGACACACTGACAAGTTCCATCTCGCCACCACTTTCCTGAACCTTTGTGACCTAGAAAGCCAAAATACATGTAGGTCTGGCAGCAGAAAGTACAGGAAGTAGATTATGACAAGTGGCACCCACAACCACACTCGCACACACACACACACACACACACACAAACAAGTTGCACCACTACATGTCGAGGCAGGCTCGCCAGATGATGCTTGAAGGGCCTGTCAGCCATTTGAGCTCCAGTTCACTCCAGCCCTCCGTCCTTCCCAGGCCTTAATCCTCTCCTCCTCATTTTGATGTAGCAGGACTTTGGGCTTTTCCTATAATTGGACCACACTGGCTGTGGGCAAGGTGTGTGTGTGTGTCCGCACATAGCTGTGTGTGTGTGTGTGTGTGTGCATCCATGTATCTTTGGGTGCGTGCGTGTCTTTGTGCACATTCAAAGATGACCTTGCTAGTTCAGAAACCACTTAAATGAAGATTAAAATATTCTATTTATCCAGACATTGCATAGGTTAATTTTTATGTTCTGGTTTGTTTTATTTTAGCTAATTTTACCTGAGAAAAAAGATCTTTTAGGTTCTATAGTGTATTTTTTTTTCCAGTTAAAACTATGGCTTCTTTATGTTTTGCTGAACATTAATGTCATAAAGATGCAATATGTAAGGCAAAAACGATGGTATTGATGGTGTCAAGTCTTAGTAAGACATGACAGTGTTTAAGTTAGCCAACATGCACAATACAATGGTACTCAACTCCTTAACTGAATATGGCAATCAGTAATTTATGTTGCTCAATTTCACAGTTCTACATGTTTAGGTTAGATAGTTAAGACAATTTCTGTCAAGTTTCAAACTTACTGTGGTAAACAAAGTTATTTAGCTAAACTAGCTCTGTTTCTGAATACAACAGTCATGCAATACGGCAGGTTGACCGGTGCTTGTTGACTTTTCTAATTTAAATTTTGACCAGAGTAGCTCTCTAAAAATTACCTGTATTTCAGCAAAAAATTATAATGGGCACATTGCATTCAATTAAAAAGCTGAAGTCTGTTACCAGTTGTCAAGCAGCAGCCAATCACAATGAAGAGGCCCTGAGCAGTTTTTTTTGTAAACACGCAAATGTTGTGTTCACACTCACTAATTATATGACTCCTTAAGGACTAAATAACATGTTAGGTGCATTTTTTTTGTCTCATGCAACATTTTTTAAGTGTTTGAACATTTTAAAACCCACAAGGCTAAAAATCAATGTTCACTTGCTTTACTTGTTTTACTGCTCCATAGCATTACCACAGCTTTAAAGTTCCCAGGATACCTTTAACACAGGTGTAAAGGGTGGGAATTATAACCTGAACAGGTCTCACATTACTCTGCTGATACGTTTGATACGTTTAGCCGAAGCTGTTTTGCAGATGCATCTTCCTCCTCCATCCAAAGTTTGTATTTATATTCTGAGTTTTTTGGTATTGTTGACTTTACTAAGATTTAGTTTTGACAAGTGTTTGTAAGGTAAGATAAGTTGTCTCTGTGGAATCGTCATTGCTTCCTCCTAAAAAAGCCTTTCCTGGCAACTCTAACTCTACATCCACTCGCTTGCTATAAATGGTAAATTCCCTCACATACAGTAGGTGTCAGCGACGGAAGTTCCTTTTTATTGAATTTACCGATGAACAAATCTGTTCTCTTGTTTCTGAATTGACGAGCTTACTTGAGCAGCTCTGCCTCTGATGCGTGTCTGCGTTGCCCTATTGTCTTGCGTCTGTGTTTGTATCCATGTCTGAATCGTTCAAGGTCTGTTTATGTCTGTGTGCCAGTGCATAGTTACCTGAAAGATCTGGCTGGGGAACAAAGCTGAACTCACTCGCTGTGGTTTTTCTGTGGGGACAAACATGTCAAGGTGCTAGAATTGTTTTAATCACAACTCGAGCCACATTAAAGACATGGGTGTCTCTCAGCAATCTGAAATGTTTGTACTCATCTGTTGAGCTACTTGAAGCAACAAAGTCCAATTCTGCATGACAAAGCTCAGCGAAAAGGCTTATTTAGAAAAAACATTTGGCAGTGCTCTGAATACGTGTTACTCTGCTGTCACTAAAAAAAAAAAAAAATGGTGGGAAGAGCACGAGAGCTTATATATACACATAATAGCTCTCTCTTTATATATACACCTGTGATTATGATGGGTGTGTACATCCTGTAACCAGCACCATTTCAACTAAATATGTAAACCCAATATGTTAGAACCAACTGCTGTGACAGGCCTTTTGGAGACAGATAACCAAGCACCTTGATGGACAAGAATGCTCTGTCAATCTGACACATATCTGTGCTTTTGTCACCACAGAGACGCATGCTTAGACAGCTACAGTCACACAAGCCGACACTCACTGGTTCACACCCTTTGGTAGTCTCCCAGAGGCGCAGTCAGTCACTCAGTGTCAATCTAGATGTGTCTCTCACAACGTGCAAAGAAAACCAAGTCAGCTGCTCACATTCCTCAGATGCTGCTTCCCTCTCCGAGCCCATAATGACATATTTAAGAGCAAAGTCGTCCTGTGAAGCCTCATCAAATTCTACATAAATGCAGATGACAAGTTAAGCTGGTTTGACATATGAGGCAGCTTACACATTTTGATTAACGGACATCTACTTTAACCGACAAAAACTTGTGAAAAATACTCGCTGAATGTGATATATTACAACTCAGATGTTATTTTTGTAGACGTGGCCATCATTTTTATTCGCAATAAGAATGTAACTTAGAAAGTTAAGTGCAAAGATCCAGTGACATGGCAAAAGAGCTTAAAAGAAGTCTTATAATACAAGCAGAACGAGGAGACAGCTGGGAACGCCATGCAGTCACATGAGTTAAAAATTAGTCAAATGACTTTAAAAACTGGTTAGATAAAAGAAAGCAGAGAAACAGACGTTTGTCATGTCGAAGCAAATTACAGAGAGTGAAAACTGATGTTTTTTTGATGACGGGTTCTGTGTGAGCATGTTTATCGACTTTAATTTACATGCAATTATAACATGTTAGCAGAAAGAAACCATCAGCCGTTAAAAAAAGTAAACTTTTTCACTCCCCAAAAATCCCCAAATAGATGAAACCATACCCACATTTCTTTCTTTTTTTATCAGAATCTAAAATCTAAGCACAGCTGTTTCTAACAGATATGGAGGCAAGAATTTCTTTTGCTGTGAAATTCAGCTTAGTTTGCATTCATTTTCCCACTGAAGGCTCTCTATGAATAACCATGAGTGACCGCCTGGTACCAGGCTTTACCCCCCCACACTCTGTATGCAGCTGATGTTGGTGATTCTGCACTTATATGAAGATGACTGTTTGAGTGATGTGAAACGTCTCTGTATTGCACGCTCTCGTCTCCATACCTCACGTGCCAGTAGCAGGTGATTGCCGTTCGTACTCTTCCTTCACTCCTTTTCTCTTGTTCTGTCTCTCTCTCTCTCTCTACCTTTATGTCTTGTTGTCAGCAGCAACCTCTCCGGGGAGATGTATTGCTTTAGGCGGTACAAGAGACTATGTACTCTATCTCATTCTTACTCTCCCTTCCACCATACTTTGTGGCTGTCACTTCTTAACTTAATGGAAACAGTTGAGACCAGACAGATGGACCTTAAAATACAACTTGGGTTTAAAACAAGAAAGACTTTTAAGTTTTGGCCACATTTTTTTGGTAATGTGTGTTCAGCTCTACTTAATTTTGAACATCTGATCAGTTATGGACAGGTTCAGCCAGATTATCATTTTGAAACTCTTCATTTGAATTTAAAACTCAAAGATGACCACATCCAACTGTTGGCAGTAGTTCTTCACTTCACAAGAGAGATACAGACAAATACACACATAAGAATTCAGTCTGTAAACTGTGAAAGACGTTTCCAGCAGAAAGTGTTGTAATAATAGTTGTACTGTTTGCCATTGTTTTCTCTTCCAAACCTGTGGGTTTGCTCAATTCCATTTCACTATCTGTTTTTTTCAGCCCACCATATGTCATTTCAACAATGTTGCACAGTTCTCAAATCCTATTACTTATAGCAATGGCAGTCAAAACCATAAAAATAAGGCAATAGTTGTAATAAATCTGGTTTATTTTAAACAGAATTTCAACATAACAGTTGGTTTTGCACGGAGCATTGTGAATTTTAAACCTGTTTGTTGACACCTGCTGTTGTGGCTTTCAACCAGCTTTTACTGCGGGGGCCTCCACAAAAACACATACACACATCAGTACCTTTGTGTAGAATCAGCAACAGCGTGGAACATTTGTTAAATTATTTTATACAGCATATTCAATGCCCCTCAGCTCTTCAATCACTGTTCTCTGAGCCCCCAATCAAGCCTTTGAATGAAAAAGCAAATAAAGAGTGTTTAGAATGTTTAAATCCCCAGTCAGAACGGCAAATGTTGCCCGCAGATAAAGACATATTAACCTTGTAACAGCCAGTGCAGTGCTCTCAGCTGCACTACACAACAAAATGACATTAATCTCACATCTTTATCTTGCATTTCAGATATTAAGCCAATGCTCGTATCTATGCAAACTGTAAGAGCGGCAGTAAATATAACTTGGTCTATGAGAGTAATCATTCATGAAATTAGGATTTTGATGAAACATTAAAATTATTTGTTGCACGACGGTTCAAATTCAAGTGTAAATCAAATTCATCACAAGCTAGTGTAGTTCATATACATAAATATTCTTCTGAAAAAGATGCTTAAGGCTTAACCACAAAAGAAGAAACAGTCATTGTGAACTATATTTGACATTTGAGAACCGGTTAAAAGAAAAATATGCTCCTTGCTGACATGGCTGTTGTTACCCCTGACTAGCTCAAACCTGCTCAGTGCCTCTATACTTAACATTACTATGTGCTAAATCACATTTCACCCAAATTGCTCACTGCTCACCCCAGAAAAAGAAAAAAAACAAAACCACTGTATTTTAATTTTAGCTTAAACACTGACCAGACTGATTTGCATGTAAAATATATGCTTGGCTTATTTCCCTGATTCATTCCCAGACCTTAAACACAGAATTTCATTTTTTATTTAAAAAAAAAACACGGCTTTACTTCACTCAAAGATATTGTTTTTTTAATCTAATAGAAAAAAGTCAGACCTGTGACTATCAATCAAAAACCTTTATTTTTATTCTTTTTATTGAACCAACAAAGTTTAAGCAGGGAAATTATTTCCTTCTATTATGAGTTTTTTCTCCCCTCTTTCAATGTGTCTTTTTCAGGCTTCTCTCAGTATCAGATCCTCCCACAAGCTAAAATATAAATGTATAAAAATAACTGAACCAATTGAAAATTTCCCTATAAATCACATGTATCCAGCTGAAAAACAAACACTTTTTGGTAACACAGCAGCCTTTTTTCTTTACAGAATCTAAAATTAAACTTAACTCACTGCAGTGCATTCTTTTTTCACTCGCCACATTAATGTCATCTGTTAGCATTACAGGGACGGTGCACCTGCTGTATGACTCTTGTGTTTGACAGTCCATTGTTCAGCTCACAATCATTTATTCAGAAAATGGCATGTGTGCAATATAAATTCTGGGTTGTGGACGCTTCGAACTCATTGCATAAGCAGAACTGGATCGAAATTGGAGCGGGATGGAGCTGGAGATAAGGCGACGCTCCAACTTTTTAAATAATCAGCTCTGTGCCTCATCCAGTATTCTTCCCCTCACACTCTGCTTTCCTGCTCTGACTGACAAAGTCTGTCGGTGAAAAAAAAAAACAAACTGCAAGACAACAATCTGTTCTCTGTTAAATGTATTTATCTGATATTGTTAAAAATGTACGTCACAGTTCTACAACAGCAAAAAACCTTTTATTGTTCAGTAAATGAGTCTGAAAATGGGGAAAATACGACAGAAAATAAAGTTTTCAACAGCTCGTTTTTCTGTTTTACTTTCTAATTCTTTCAGACATGCTACCTGACTGCTAACACTCCTCTGAACATACAAGACACTATTGTCTGCCTGTTTTAATGTATCCTAGCATTTCTTAAATAAATATATATTTCTTAATGAATCTATTCTTTCTGAGTCTAACATGTTACCACAATGGTCTTTTGTTAGAACATGTTGAACGGGGGGTGGGGGGGGGCTGCTGTTGATTTAGTTTGACATTTGTTTGTTATATTTGCTTGATCCAGATGGATGATTGATG
>JAPZDV010000021.1:12720540-12742081 GCA_029814665.1 Acanthurus lineatus | reverse complement strand
CCCCCCCCCCCCCCCCCCCCCCCCCCCCCCCCCCCCCCCCCACATGATAAAACTGTTGGCTTGATAGGGATCTGAGACTGAGGGAAACATGCAGGTATGCAGTGTAGCATTTTCTGCTGTGATAAGACAAACAGTTTCAAAATGTAAAACAAGGCAGACTAAGGCCTGATGGTGGGAAGGATAGGAGGCTTGGAAAACACAACAGACGCTGTGGCTGTGCTCTGTTTTCAGTGGCTGCACAATAGCAGTCATATAATCAGATACAAAACTTAAATTTACTCGGTGCACTGTTGGTGAAAAAATGCAGCTTATTATTGAGTTTAGATATTTCAGTCCGAGCCAAACGAGTGGACTGATCCACTTATATTACCTCCCTACAGCTACAACACTTGCAAAGCCAAAAAGCATTCATTCTGACTTACTATCTGACAAATTATCATATAACTTTGACTTTTTATGAGCATTCTTATTTTGTGATATATGAGCCGTTGTGTTTGTTTCCCGGAAGAAATGGGCATTATAGAAGAGGGTAAATATTTAAAAAGGCAATAACTTTATAACCCAGTCATTATAATGTTCTTTATACTTAAAGATATAAAAGTAATATAAAAGGCAAAACAAGTGTCAGTGGAAAGAAGCAGTACTGTTTTGTCCTTCATTATATCGGTGTAAACACAGTAAACATATTCATTATTTCGTAGATTATCACTTGATGAGGACTTGTATGTCTTGAAACGAACAATTCAGTTTCTATCTTGACATTATTTAATTGTAAAATTAATGATTTTACTCTGACAGGATGTAATAGTTCTTCTTTCAAAAATCATATTCAGTTTGGTTCATAAACAATTTGCACCGCGTGCTCGTTGCCAGACCCTGTGCTCACACTGAAGCCGATAATGGCCCACTGTAGTTTCTTTATCTTGGCCATGAGTTGAGTCACAGCGAGTTTTTGTGATGAGGTGTCCTTTGCTGTTGTGTTTACCTTCTCTGTGCCTGTTGTTGTCTTTGCTGTTCCAGCCCCCTGGCATGTACACAAAGTGCTGTGTTCTTGTTTTATCTGATACTGCTGAGGCCTAACTTCCTACTGCATTTCCTCTCATGGCATGTATCCATTAACCTCAGGGGCTCCGAGGTTCAAGGTGAGGATATTTTGGGTACAGGCCACTTCTTGCACCTTCTGTGCTAATATAATTTATGTGGTGGGTAGTTTGCATATAGGATGGGGCGATTGATAAGTCCATGGCCTAAGGTTGATGGATTCAGTTTTAGAAATCTTAGTGAATTTATTTTGAATTTTCTAATTTCTCTCCTACATAAACACATTTAGTTGTGAGGTTGTGGCACATACGGATCTCTTCAGCATAGTGCAAGTCTGAGACCTCTAGAAATTGGTCCAAAGCAGAGATGACATCATTGTTGCTGCGAAAATGGTGACCACTGACCTCTTTCCTCATCCTCTTCCCACGGTGGCAGATCCAGTAAATATGGCAGTTGAAAAAACCACAAAAAGTTACAGACCTCAAACTCTCTGGATAGTCACTTAAATGGTTGATCTTCATAAGTGTGTAATAAGAACTATGCGACTCATCTCCTTCCACTTTAGGCCTCAAACTTTTCAATCACTCCTCATACAGGGTTAAATTCGCCAAAAAACGGTAAAACATTCCGTGCATTTGTATTACAAATCCTTTAATCAAAGCTGTGAATTGCCTCAGAACATCTTAACGCACATAAAAAAAAGTCTTCCTGTACTCTTCATTTGAAAATAAGCCCACACACACACTGCTTCTTCTAACCTCATCATTTCAGTGCTTTCTAGCAGATACAACGGCGCTTTGTGCATAACGTTAGATAGAATCAAACCTGTTTAGACATGCATATGTCTGCGTACTTAAATAGCCTACTTTGGAAAAAGCATCTTAACAATGCCTGAGTGTTGGATGCTCTCTCTGCCTCCCTCATTGTAGTTATCTTTAAATGTCAGTGTGATCATATCCTGCTGGATCAACCTTTGCATCTTCACTTAACCGTGTCTTGTGATCATCACCCTATTCACCCTCAGGGTTATTTTCAGCCTATATATGTTACAGAGGTAGAAAAATGCTGAGATAAATTTGATATATTGGTTAAAAAGATGTAAAATTACAAGACAAAAAATATTTACTGTTTTCCTTTGTGTTTTATTCTTAAAGATAAAATTGATAAAAAGGGTTTAATTTATTTTGTTATTTGCATTATTGAGTTATGTTAAGATTTGCTTCCTGTTCAGTCAGCATCAGTTCTGTAACTCTTTCTAATGTAACTATCACACATAAAGGGATGTAATTTGGTTTGATATTACTTTCATATTGAGAAAGTTACATAATCGTAATAATGATTGTTGTTTGTAATATCATTATATTTCGCAAATGAGTATATCAGGTGCAGGTATAAATAAAAGCCTGATTATTATGAGTTTCTACATTCTACATGAAAGAACTTTTACAACAACTCACTCACTGTCACCTCTCTTAATGTTTTTCATTTAAGCTCTCGTGGTTAGATCAGGTTAGGGACATTCAAACCTTCTCCACCAGTGGCCTGAATGTATTTCCAGTTATTTCCAGTTATTTCTCTTCTCAGTAACTAACTGGTTCTTTTCACAGTCATGACTCAGGATGGAAAAATCCTGCCCTTACACGCAGGGGTATTTTCTTCAGAGAGAGAGCATGAGTTAGAGAGCATAATTACTCCCAAAATTGAGAGTAATGGTTGTATTCATGTTGTAAATACACACACAGGACTTTAGCATGCACATTTCTGAGGGAGAAGTACTGAATCTCTTTTTCTTTTTCTTTACCTAGTCCGATACTCACTTGTATTTTTGAGCTCACAAGCTACCTTGTTAAGGTCACATAAAACAGGTTTTTTTTGAGTTGGTTTACCTTTCTATTTTAAACCCTTTCTATGCAATGCCCTTGGGAGGTTTGGGACGTATTCAAATGCTCCTGTACCGGAGCATGTAATTATTATGGTCTTATATAAGTAATGAATCTGCCTGGTATTTAAATTTTCCCCTCTGGCAGCGTTCCAAAACGACTGTTGCCAAACTAAACAAGTAAATTGTTCCTGAGAGTAACACTTAATCCAAGAGATACTGGGCGAGATCTCTGTCTGCGCTTCTTGTAAGAAAAGAGGCAGTCGGCCTGAAGCTCCTACAGCTCATTTAAAGTAAGGAGTTACAGGAAAACACATGCAGGCCACCTGAACTTGCAGTCATCAACATAATCCTTTCTGACACACTCATATTCAACAACTGCCTGTCATCTGGCTTTTGTTTTCATTTCTACAGATGCATCAATGTGAAGAATACAGTAGGAATGCAGCATCTGACATGCTAATGATGTTTATTGAGCTTGGACTTGGATTGATATACAGATCAAGTTAGGGAAGGCTGATATATAATTTGTTCTTTATTATAATAACAAAATACTAATTAAGCAGATTTGAAACATGTCATAATTGCAATTCTCTGTGCTCTATCTTATGGGGGGAAAAACATAATTAAAACAATGATTTGGGGACTTAAAATTAAGGTCACTGACCAATAAAAATAAATAAAGAAATCCCCCCTTATATTACTCTTGGTATAAGTAGTGGTAGAAGCAACTTCTGACACAGATACACAACACCACATTGTGCCAACATGCAGTCAGCAGCAGTTTCTCCCTCAGCAATCAATGTAAATAAGGTGCGTTGCACTGTGTTCTGTGGCTGTGCATTTCTTCAGTAACAGAAGAAGATGTAAACACTGACACAAACATACTGTATTTACTAGAGCCTGTCAGTGCTAATATGGCGATGTCAGCCAAAGCGACTGCATCATCAGACACTCTGAGACTAAAGACATCTGATAATAAGACAGCTCAGACTGCTCTGTCACAAGTAATGACCGGAGTGCAGGGAATATTTGTCTAACTGTTTCTCTGACTCAGATATTAGTATATAAGACTGGAAGTGGTCGATTGGTTAAATTGCTGAAATTATCGCCTGGTGTAAGGCCAGCATAACTGTAATGCACCGAAAAGAGATGCCTGTCTCTCTAAAAGGCATCTCTTACTGGACACATTAAGGGCAGATTTCCCCACATTCACACAAATAGTGGTGAAGTGTGCAACCATTAACACACCAACCTTTTTTTTTTTTTTAATGTAGGAAAAGTGGAACATAATCACAAAATAGCTCAAAGAAAATAGTGCATGCACTGTAAGACGGGGCTGAACTCGCTTTTTCCTTCCTGGAATACAGCTGGATGACCCAGAGATAAGCAAGCATGGTGCTGTATAAAGTCCCTGTTTAGTAAAACCTTTAGTGTGACACTGCAAGCGACAGAGACTGTTTTTAATGTTTCTAAAGACACATTTAGGGAAGTGCCTAAGCTGCACCCCTTCTGCCCACACTTTCTGTCAGGATCAGGGACAGGTTTTTAAACTCAAAACACTTTTTCAACGCTCCACAGACAATGTTGCTTTCAGCAAGAGTGAGGACACACCAGCTGGTGGTGTTGCCAATTCAAAAGGGAGCAGGGCTTAAGCTGCCAGCGGGGACACATAAATTAGCATCCTGAAAGACACCACCTAGATTTAGTTTCCAAACTCGACAGGGGTCACTGTTCTCTAAATGAGCAACCTCAAATTTAGACCCCACCAAGTGCAATATACACACAAGAGGGGCGGCCTGCTTGGAAGGAAATAATTGCTTGATTTGAATGAAGAGTCTCGTAGGCGGGTTTTAGAGTTCAACGCAATCAATAAGGTCCGTTGGCCAATGAGGACTTCCTCTAATTTAGCTGAACCATCCAAATGTATTGTGCTTAGTAGCTTAATTTTCCTCTGATTTCCACCGGGGTCGTGTGTTTAGAAGTGAATGCTGGAACAAAGAAGCAGAGTGCTGCAAGATTTTCAAAGTGCAAAAGATCAAGTAATCCATTATGAGAGGTGGGATGATGTGGACACTAATAGATTTTTTGGCATTGCAAAGCTCCTCCACAATTTAAACACAAGTGTTTTTGAAATATGTGACATAGGAAGTGGGATAATTGAGGGGGAGAGGAGTGAATTGTTTTTGCTGAATGTGCAAAAGTTTGAAAACTACTGGCATACCAGACAAGCAAAAACCAGTCAGTTCGCACATTTTTACGGTATTATGTCCGTGATGCAAAGCAGCGCATGTCAGAACCCCCAAACAGAATATTTTCAACATGATTTTTTTTCGACAGTTATGTTGTAAGGAGTGGGAGAGATAGTGATAAAGCCCAGTAATAAAAAAAAAGGTTCTGAAAGTTTCTTGATGATGATGATGTTCTCGACAGTGAGCCAAGTCAAACAGACAAGGCGGTGAACTCCGACCTTGGCAGTCACCCCCACCACTCCTCCCTGCGCCGTTCCTCCCTTCCCTCCCTGTCTGATATATGGCTCTGGTGGTTGGACTAAAAGAGCCTGGGGAGGGTCCTGCAGTTCCAGATAACTCCAGACAACGCTGACTCCCTCACCTCCCCTGGTGTCAGAGAGTCAAAGCCATATCTCTGGCTAATTCTGTGGTCTAAATTTGTGTTTGAACTTTAACCAGCAGGAATCTGCAAGAGAGCTCTGGAAAGTTTTTTAAGGGCTCTGAGCAAAGGAGGAAACTTACTAGAGCCCTAGAGTATTTCAGCAGTGTATTATGCAGTATTTCTTTGGAAGTTACAGTGTTTTCTTATGCCATGTAATGAAGTAGCAAGGCGTAACAAGGCCACGCCAAAGAACTCACCGCAATATTTAAACACGTTAATCTTACTTACATCGCCACAGTTGTCCGTACACAGGTTATACAAACGCTCACTGAGCTCTCCTTGTAATCTACATTCTCTGTTTTATCTTTGAAGCCTTCATTACTTTACTGGAACTTTAGCATTTGAGAAAACACAAGAGCCCATAAAAATAATAGGCCTTTCGCTAGGGGCGGCAAAAATCTTCCATGACCTCTAAGGTAGTCTGCAGGACAATGTTTGTTCTGTTATGGGATCTCACACAGCTGACTGTGTGTGTGTGTGTGTATGTGTGTGTGTGTCTACATGTGGGTGTTTCTGTATGAGACACAGAGAGATAGTATGTGTGTGTGTGTGTGTGTGTACATGGGCTATGAGGGAGTACGTGTATGTGTATACACGCGGCGACTGTATGTCTGTGCATGTGTGTGTGTATGTGATAAAGAGATCCTGTTATCGCTGCATATCAGCTAGGATCTAGCACAAGACCCATGCCTCTGCTGAATATGGTGCTTGTTCTGAGGAGGTTCGACTTACCTCCCTCTTTAAGCACAGCTGGATTCATAACACACAGCAGCTTGGATCAGATCCACTCTCCAGGTTGAGTACGGTCTCTTTGTTAGCCTGCTGTGAAAACCATGATAGTCATACCAAGTTCTGGTTTATAGCTAAGCTTATAGCATCGTTGTGGAAGTTCCATCGTTCCCCCAGGATGTTCAGTGACTTTTTAACCCTGTGGAAATGTCACTATCTCTACAGAGCAAAAAAAAGTTTCGATTTAACTGGAATTCAGCATGTTCTTGTGCGTATTAACCATGACCTACATTCAAAAGTCTAACAAAAAGGAGCTTGTCACTAAATGCATTCAGGATGTCAAATAATATGCCATCCTGTTTGAAATTATATCAACTATCTTATCATTTTCATATTAATCCGGCCAATGAGTGCTTTCAACCTGCATGTACAGACATTTTTATGCATAATCTAATTCTTTCAGATTGACTGTCTGTGAATAAGACCTGGACAAAGTAGGGCACGATGTCTGGGTCATGTGCCTCCAGTCTGAAGCTCCAGGAAATTCTCACTTTTATCACAAACGGATGCTTGGTCAGGACCCCCTTTGCATCACTTTTTACAGCACTTCATATCTTTTTTATCCCCTGTTTGCCACTTGCAAAGACTCCCTGCTACTAAGCCTTTCTAACACGTAGCTAACCTTGTGAAACTCACTATTTTAAACAGTTCTTTAACCTTGTTTGACACATTTAGCATTTTGAAATGGTTGCAGTTTGGTCAGGTTTGGTTTAGGAAAGAGTTTCTTGACTGAAAGTTCTGTTTTGTGACTCAACATTTTACCCCGACCCTTAGCCGCTCTTTGGACTTCTTTCTCTTTTTTAACTCGAGTCGAGCCGACGCTGTGAGTATTCAATACAGCTGCTAATGGATTTAAATCATAGTTGCTTGCAAGCCCCATGAGTTGCAAACAGATGCTAAAGGGTAACCCTCTGCTTTAAAAAGTGACACCAAGAGGTCCTGACCAAGCTGCCATATGTTTGGAGTGTTCGGAGTAAGAACAGGTTGGAAGCTTAGATGGAGTACACGCACTGGCAACATGCCATGGGAGGACCTGCTTACAGAGTGGAGGTTGAGTTATATTAAAAAAACTAAATTAGAGCTGCCCTTGGAGCAGAAATAGTTTTTAGTTGAGTTAAAGTTAGTTTACTGGCTCAGTATTAGTCTTGTCAAAAATTATGGATGGGAAAAAAGCACTTTTGTTGCACCACTGACCTTCTTTACTGACTTACTCTGTGGCTAGTTGGCTTACTTACACTCTTAGTCATGTTCCAGATTCTTAAGTTTGCCACCCAGTTCTCAAATTTTGACAGGTGATTAAAAAGGTCTGGTGTTAGTGGTGGGAGTGAGTAGAGAGCAGAAAGTTTCACTCGTCTCTGTAACTCCAGGGTTTACTCATACAGTTTTACTGGTGCTTCTAAATGTGGAAACATGTTTTTAGGTCTCTAAAGAGATATTAATAAATTCAGTAAAAGGTGAAATTAGCAAGGAGGAACAGCTAGTCTGGATCTTTCCAATCGTTACCAAAATTCCACATCTCCCAGCTGGATGGCCTGACAACTTCACTGTGATGACAACAAGCCCGTATATAACTTTTTGATTTGTAAGCCAAGCTTTAGACATGTTTTTAGGCTTTTTTTTTTAAATATAATATTCCTGTGAAAGGGGCCAGAGTATTTGTTTCCTCTTGTTTCCAGTCCTTCTGTTCTGCTAAACAAACCAGCTGTGACCATGGCTTCAGACAACAAGGTATCAAAGTAATTTATTCATCGTCAGACAACATGGTTGCACAACGAAAAAAAAATTGTCCTTAATGCTTCAAGATACACACAAAACAGAAAAGAACAATGAAAAAATATAGCAATATATATAATAAAAGAACTTATTTCTTTTAAATATTAATGAATATAGAAATAGAAATATACATCCAGGAAATAACTCTGTGGTAAATTACATAAAGTTATTTAAAACAGCAACAACAAAATAATGAGGGTAAATGGGTTAGCATCTTTGCAACAAAAGTTTAACATCCAGGAAACACTGTCCATCTGCTTTGCCTGCACTGGATCATCAAGCACAACTAATATGAAACACAGAGTCAGCCTCCATCTCGCCCTGCTTGAGTCCTAAACTCTGTCGACTATAGACACAATCTGTATGTTGTGGTGGAAACAGGTTTCTGCAAAGATGGAGACATAAACACTCTGTGATTTTCCAGTGCTTGGCCAGCAAGAGTCCCCGTTTTGTCCGTTTAATTTTCCTGCGACCGGATATTAGCCAGGAGCAGCCTTTAGTCCAAGCTGGCCTAATGGCTCTTATCCCGGCTCTGTCGCCTCTCCTCCTGGGGCAGTTAGACCGGTCTGACAATCTAACTCCTGGCAAAAAAACAAAGTAAACATCTAACAAAATGCCATTTTACTCTTTCAAAGTCTGCACCTTTTCTTATTGTTTTGTTTGTGTTCATGCCTGCGTCAGTGCATTTTACTTTTATGTACAAGTGAATGTGTCTTGTCTAAATGTATTCATGAAGCAGTTTTGAAATACTTAGTTTATACAAAGAGCATAGGGTTGCCTGGTTTGATTTTTTTTTTCGTTAATGATATCCACCTGTGAAGTCCGTGTGGTGGTAGGGGGCTGAGGGGCTATCGATCACATTCTGCGGCAGGAAAGGGGAGGGGGAAACGCCACTGAGGATGTCAGATGAGTGGGCGCGGAGACAGATAGACCTTCTTGACAAGTTACAGACCATTAAAGCATGCAGATAATGTGAGAAAAGGGGTCCAGAGACACAGTTGGAGTCACGGAGAGCGATTTGAGACATCACTGCAAAAAGACCAGGAGGATCAGAGAAACTCCAGCTGGTTAACTTAGAGGCAAGGGTCAGACTTTATATACAAATGATTCATTTAAGATCCACTCAGAGGGCCAGGTGGGTGTAATTTTCTTCTGAAAGATCTATTATTGTGCAATACTCTGCTGTCAGCTACTTTTTGGTAGTCGTTTCTCTCTTTCATTTATAAGATGAAATGAAGTAAAAATGATCTTCAACTCTTCCACCTTATGTCCAAAGGGAGAGACACGTATCATAGATTCAACATTTTCCAGTTATTTTTTAAGAAAAACAAACATTAAAATGATACTTTTGCAGTGTAGTGTTATGAAAATGTTAAAGAAGGTGTGGTTTAGTCCGGTTAAGAGGAGAGAGTCCTTCTGGCAGCACACAGGGGGGCTAAATGTGGCTCTTTCTTACCAATGGGCTTCACATGAAACAGGAAGAAAAAAAGATTTCTGGGATGGAGTTGAAAAAAGATGAGCAAAAACACAGGGATGACCAAACTTGGAAAACTTGGAAACACATGCACCTCAATTTGTTTTGTTGTGTTTCTTTTTGTTTAAACTGCAAATATGCACCTTATTAAATCCAATAACCACATCAAGAACAACAGAAAAAGCCTTGGGAGTTTTAAATAGCACCTCCTGTTGCAATATGCAGGGGAGGGTACTAGTTTACAGGCTTGCATGCCTTGGAGTTAGGATTAATTATGAGCCCAGGTTAGCATAGCAGCAAAACAGTAGCCTAGGTGGTACACCTGAGATCACTGTGGCACAAAACACAAGGAGATATTTTGCCTCAGAACAGCACAAATATGGGAGCAGTGTTCCGTGCTCCAAGAAAAATTCAGAGGCGCATGCTGTAGCTTTTAATAAAACTGCACAAGAGCTGAGACAGCAGTCATAAAACAAACAGAGTGTTGGCAGGGGCTTCGAACCGTTGTCTCAAGGTTACCGAGGTATCTGCTGGAACGTCTGTGAACAGGTGTACTGATGCCCTGTTAGCCATGTTAATGAAATCATTAGTGCCAGGCTTCTGGATGCAAGTGTCTCCATGGGATTAGAGGAAGAAACCCTCGACCGTCTGTTTTGCTCACCTGTCACACTCGAGATGGCTCTCATGATTTAATTAAGTAAACAAATGCCAGCGAAAGCTCCCCTTTGAGAACATGGCTCAAACCTCAGTTGTGTCCATTCATTAAAATTGATGAAGCATTCATCAAGCAATGTGATCTGTTTTTAAAAGGATGCATGCAACTAAAAGACCAATCTATAACTAATATAAGCTTTATGTTGTCTTTGAAATGCTTTACAGTTTAGAATGAAGGGTCTTGTGTAATCGTTGTTAGATTTGGTTCTTTTTATTGGTTTGTTGGTCTGAATTAGAAGAGTTTGACAAACCTATTGCACCAAAAGACACACCTTTTGTTCCTCTCATTTGATTAAAAACATTACTGTTATATAAAGCTTTTGCTACCATAATTAGATTTTATTAAAGACAGTGTGTGGGAGCTCTAGCACACACTCTTTAATTTCTTTAGTTTAGCTGCACTACAGTGAAAACAGAAATAGATGTGTAAGAAGACAGTAGCAATCAGTGAAGTGTACCAAACTGGGGCATAATATACATTTACATTATCACCTTATAGGTCCAGTGTATAGGATTTAGAGGGTGGGGTTCATCAGCAGAAATGAAAGGTAATATTCATTGTTATGTAACCCTTTCAACATCGACTTTTTTGGATGGCTTTAGAACACCCAACACAAGGCTTTTAGAGAAAGAACTGTAAGGCCAGTATGTATGTATGTATGAGGGTTAATGGGTAATGTAATCATTGTATGTACATGTGCTTGGAAATGACTTAAACTGATCATCAGTGATCTGGTGGATGTGAACAATTTAATGAGATAATAGTAAGATTCAGTGTGATTTTATTATCTTAAAATGAGCCCTTTACATCGACAGAAGGAGTGGGTTCCTTTTTTGTATGAAGTCCGCCATATTGCATCACCATGTTTATGTACAAGCCCTAAGTAAACATACTAAACGATGGATTTAATGGATGGATTTCGCTTTTTTTCATGAGCATCATATGCTTTACTCCACAACTTTTTAAAGGGGAAGGGTGAGCAGAAAGGTATTAAGTTGATTGCAATCTGCAACCTGACCTTGGGATGACACTGAAAGGGACGACCTGGACCCTTGGGGAATTAAAAACCAAAAACCAAAAGAGACAGGTTTGGTTATGCTGACTTTATAGAATGAACAATCCCATAACTGAACATAAAAAAAATCACCATTACTCTTCAATGTGCGTCACAGTTGTGGATTTAAACATTATATCAATTTTGACAGACACACGTCATCAGGACCAGACTGTTGAAATATGGCTGGTTGGGCCGCATGAGGAACTGTTGAAAAGACTGACAAACAGGAGCAGATGGTTGTGCAGTGTGTAAGTCAGTTGGGCCTGACTACACCCATTTTGACCACTTGAATTATTTGACAAGTAGCAGGTGGAAGACTCCAAATCCCCAACTGCTTGGGCCATTTACCTTTACTGCACAGCTGAATGCCTTTTATGACATTACTTTTTATTTCCTGTGCATGTGCTACATACTGATAATATTGGGGAGAAAAAAAAAGAATGATTGATTTTGAGGGAAGACATCATTTTTTTTTAAAGTTGTTCTAAAAAAAGACTTTAAAGATTGTCTCTTATTATTTATAACAATTCTTAATTGCTTCCAGGATTTCTGCTCACTGGGGCACAGTGATTGGTCTTAAGCTATCTAACTGACACACACACACACACATATTCACATACTTCTCATGTAAAAACCAAAATTATTCTAAGTCGTTTCAGTGAGTACACAGTTGTCACACACACTCTCTTTTACTTCTGTTCGTAAAATGTCCATCTGTAGGGGAGTTTTGACAGTCAGATTGACATGCCTGGTTTATCTTGCTCATTTTATCGAGCATCTCCTCCAACTGAAGACAGAAAACACTGTAGTGGAATTGATTGGTTGTCAGCATGTGGAGTAATAGCTCTGCTCATTTTGCATTGGAAATACATATTTTCCCCCTTCTGCTTTGAGAGACTGATGCAGTGATGAGAGGGAGCAGAGTGATCAATAAACTGCTGCCTTTGTGAGGATGAATACACCGAGGATGTTACATTGATTCTCGCACTGAATGATTCAGTGGATCACCTGACACTGACTTGGGGTATATCACACACTTTCAGTGAAGCGTGCACCACCAAACTTCAAATCCTTCGACAGGGTTTATGGCAACATCTCGGAGTAATGAAAATGATGAAACCATGGGTGCTAAGAGGAAGTGAAGAAGAAGAAAAAAAAAAGAAGAATGGCTGACAACGCTTCCAAAGCAATTTCAACATCCCTGGAAGAAAATTTATAAGATCCATTTACAAGTCAGTTAATGCACACACTCTGCAGTTCTCCGAGCCAGAGTGTTGTTTTTCTCCGCTATGTCCCGCAGTCAAACAATGCCACATTCATTCTGCAGCCCGAGACTTAACAAGAGGGTGATGCAAATTAAAGTGGCATTAATTTCATTACAAGCTGAGAACAGTGAGGGATACAACATTAGAGTGATTCAGTTGAGAGGCTGACAGCAAACTGAGAAGGTGGCAGTCCATTTCCCTGAAGCTAATATGGTACAAAACCCCAGAATAACCTGAGAAATGCTGGAATTTCTTTACAGCACAACTGCCACTGGCTGATGTGATAGGAAGCCATATTATAAGCTGACGGCAATGATTATACATTTATAGTAATGCTTCAAAACAGTTCTCAACTGCCTGTTTAGAATAACATACATTCATTCCTCCCAGATAGCAAACAGAAAGTTTAATTAAAAGTATGAGATTTTGGCAGCTAATGGCAAAATAATTAACTCAACAAAACAAAAAATTAATAATGATAATAAAAAAGAAAAACTTGGTGAATGTTTGTCTCTTGTACCTTCCTGCATATGGCAGCTCCTTGCTTGGTCACTGCAGGGGTGCGTTGCATCCGTCTGCTGGAGTTATTTTGGTTGGTTGTGTGAAATGTGTGTTGGTACTTGAGTCTTAAGTGGACTGCTGGCTATGACAGGAAGAAAGGCTCACAGACATCCTTTAAGTGTCACTTTACAAAGCACATTGCAGAGCAGCAGAGCAGCAGAGACCTTGTGTTACTGCTGATTTTCCAGGGGGAGAAAACACCCCACACTTTGTAAGATTACCCCCGCGACATGTTTTTTTTCCTGTTTTAACAGTGTACTTACGCTACTTGCACCATGTGATGCGTTTGAACCCAGATGCTGCTTGCACATTATGTAGCGTCATCACCATATGAAAACAAGTCTTTGCAAAAGCATAGCTGTTCAAAAATCTAAACATAAACTGTTGCGAGGCTGATCAAAGAGTGAATATGCAATTAAGCAGTCTTATGAGCAGGTGTATGTGTGTGTGCACGTGTGTGTGCGTGTGTCAAACCTGATCGTCCTGTGGTTACCTTATCTTTGAGTGCACTGACAAATGACTAAGTCAGCCAGAGCCAAATAATCATTAGCCGTCTGGAGTCTGAGGCAGAAAAGTGGACATATTTGCGACATCAAAGGAGCTCCCATACTGTGAACACCCATGTGGCAGGCGTCTTCATAGCACAATGCTGAAATAATTAGCTTCCCGTTGTTGCGTGAGAAATGGAGACAGTATCTGTTAAGCGCGGTTCTATAAAGCCTCCAAAGCAACTCAGCCAGTTATTAAGTGCAGTGTTGAGTGTTTTTATATGTTTATGTGCAGTTCCAGTTTGATCATTAGTGACTTGGCTCAGACTACAGGGGAGTATCATTAAATTATGAATGAAAATATTCCAAATCCCATGTTCATACTGGTAAAATATTGAAACAATCTGATGCGTGACCTCAATTATTTTATCTTTCAATTTGAATGATTTATTGTTTTAATACATCAGGCAACACAGACATTTATCAATAATCAGTTTATGTGCCAGGAAGTGAACAAAAACAACAACAGAATGGTTATGAAAACAAGCTGAAGAAGCCTGGAGCCTCTTTCTGCAGCATCATCTTGACTTCTGAGTTCATTGTAGGCCATCTGTCTAATGTTTGTGAGAATGTAGAGGACCATTTCATCCCTGGCTCTGAGGGAGAAGGTGGTCTGACGTTCCACGTTGGTGCTGAGAACACTGGAAACTGGGTCCAAAATGGCCTTTGTCACACCTACAGACAGTTGGCTGAGCTTTTGCAACGCATATTCATATTGAGGAAGTGCCCAGAAACCTTGCAAGACTCTTGGAACAACCTCAGTCTCCACCTCTTGTGGACAGAATGTGAGTCACACTAGGCTTCATTTTCTTTCATCATGATCAGCACGAGAGCTGTAGTTTATTTTGAGTCAGTCCTCCATAAACTGTCCTGGTGCCGTGAGTACCGCCTAAAACAACAGCAAATGTGTATTAAAACGGCAGGGTTAAATGATCACAGCTCTACACTCTACACTTTAATATAAAGTTGGTAACCAGCAGATCTGTGGCTTTGGTGAAGGCCACTAATTGCTTACAGAGGCACCATAAAGCTAAAATTTTAAACACAGTGGCATCACTTTGGACAAATTCTTATATATATTTTATTTTTACCTGTTAGATAACATGCAAACTGTATTCTCTGCACAAGACCTACACTCTTGATGTGGATGAGTCTTGATGTAATATCTCTACAATGTCTGATCACTTGCCAAGCTGATGTTTCAAATTAAAGTGGTATGTACGACTGTCACTCACGGCCTTACATTCCATTTTTGCTACGAGGCCGATGTTGAACAAGATAATTAATGACAATGTGAGAAAATAAAAAAATGCCAGTGATAATAATCAAAACGCAGAACGAGGAACTCATTCAGCAGATAAAATTCTTTGAATTCCTGTCTCATAATACAAGCAGACTTTAAAAAAAAGCAGAGAGAAGATTTGGCTCCTTGTTAAATATCAGCATGTATTCTTTTATGTATGCATATAATGGGTGATGCAGCTGTTTTATTTAACTCGCCTGCACACCTCTGAAGAACCTGAAAGAGTGTGCACTAGTGTGATTACAACCAATATTTCTAAAAATGTTGAACACAGTGTAAAAAAGGTTGTGATAATGTGCTTTTCCTATATTACATACTTTTTAATGAAAACCATGCAAAGACAATGGACTTCAAGTTTCACCTCCTAAACTTTTTAACATGCAAAACTGGCTTATTCTAGATCTGATGCCACAAACATTTTCGAAAGTAGTTGAGACAAAGGCAAAGTTGTGAAATGTTCAAATGACACCTGTTTAGATTCTTTTACAGGTAAATAGATTCAGGCATTTTTGGCAGCATCCCAACTTTATTTTTTGGAATCATGGTTGTATTAACAAGAAATTAACAGCTGAGGAGTGAAATGACTGACAGTTTGGGTGAACTATTGTACTTATCAGGAAACAAAATGGCCTCACTTTGGAGCATAAACATTATTGGTTGTTGGACTTTAAATGTCCTCAATTGGATGAGCTGGAGGCTGAGCTGCTCATTGGGAAAGCTTCATTAACCACATGCCATCAGAGTCTGTGTGACTAAGCAGTGCCCATTATTATTGTGTCTCAAGTCAGAGTGCAGAATTACTGTCAGCATTACAAAATGCTGTCAAATAAACCTACAATATTTTTTATGAGGGACTGGTTTGCTCTGCAGAAGTGTAAACAGCACGTCTGCATTAGATCCTTTCTACCTGCTTCTAAGATTATTCAGGAGATATGTTTTTTTAATTTTTTTTCCTGTTTCTTAAAATATGCAAAGATGCAATCAACCCAGTGCTGACTAACAGGAGATGTAGGAGATGTAAGGAGGAGGAGAAAGGAAAACGCTTAAGAGAGCAGTTGATGCAGGGGAGAATAAATGCTGACTAACAGGAGAAATGAGAGATACAAACGACTCGGTGACAGCGCCGTGTGTCGGCTTGGCAGAGGCTCAGACGTACAACGGGTTGCGGTGACACTGACAGGCCGAGCAGACGACAGCGCATCACAGGTTGTCCGGCACTGTTGCGGTGGGCAGTGCTGATGACACCCTGTCTGACGGCAGAAAGAGAGAGCTTGTTACTGGCAGAGCCCTCTGGCTAATTAGGGATAATCTTTAGCACTGTGCAGGGGCAATAAAAAAGAGTTTTGGGGGTCATTTTGAGAGAAAACAGTCGAGCAATTTGCTTTGGAAAAAAGAAATAACGTGGTGAAACAAGGGAAAGGAGTTATGCAATACACGTGGAGGACAACACCTGTAAGTCATTACATGATGGAAATTTAAGATCACACCATATTGTAACTGGAATTTGGTGAAAGTGATATTTTATTCACCCCACCTTCTTTATACAAAGGCCAAAGCACACTTTGTAACTGAACTTGTTTTGCTTTAGCAGCACCAACAGCCTTTACTGTACCTCAGACACTCATTAACATACCAGGAATGAACCGACTCCAGTAATGTTTTAATAAACAAATGGAAAGACCAACCATTGTACAGTCATTTCCTTCCATGGCTTTATTCTACATTTCTGGCCAGTTTTAAGCTTTTAATTAAGTTCGATGCTGAACTTTAACTGATGCCATTCTCTAAAGTTGAAAGTGTAATTAAACTACACATGAATGTTAGTGATTAAGATGATCTTTAAAAAAAAAGAAGAAAAAGCGAGCTGCCATGCCAACCGCGAAGGTACTTTCAAGGTTTTTCAGTCCAAACCACACCCGCAACAAAAAGAACTGCTTTTCCTACAAGCCAGCAGCTGAATCCAAGTTTTACAGTAAAACTGCCAGTCAGACTCCCTTCATGAAAACGAACTCCTGTGTTTAGAATATGCGGTGGTGTTGGAGGATAGCCGACAGCCAGACCTGAATAAAATCAAGCACAAATGAGTCCATAAAGAAGCGATCAATTCTGAATAACAAGAAATTAATCTTGCAAGCACATTTCGCACAGGGATTTGAGAGGGCAGATTGCTGTCATCAGCCTCCTCGAAGAAGTTAAAAACATTGTCCAGACTTTCTCATTCCACTGTTCCTCTTATACCCAGGAGGGCTGACTCCATTCGCTCTGATCCACTCAGCAGATTCCATCCCATTTTCCCATCGATTTCCCCCAGCGAACGCCCTCCAATCTCACCTACCAAAGAGGAGCAAATTAAACGCCCGACACATAGTGTTAGAGTTCAGGTTGAAGCATGAAAGAAAGAGTGGTACAGCTGGAGACCTGTTCTCAGCACAAATGAGTAAATTAGACAAAGTACAGTGAGCAGGATCAACATGTCGGCAGACAACGGGGGTGTCTGCCACTGATAGGGAGAAGTGCCTCTAAAAAACATTAATAAATTATCTTGAATTAAGAGTCATTTCTGCAGTGTTTTACATACTGACCTCTTCCTTGATGTTAAATGTGAAAAAGACTCTGTTATTTCAAGCCAGGATCATATATTATTTCATACTAATATCTGTCCCCAATTAGCTCTGTTATTTCATTTCCTTCCCTTGCCCCATCAAAACCTCTTGACTCATGTTTCGAACTCGATGAAAATCATACCCTTTCAATTTTGCAGCTGCCTAATAAGTATAACAGTCACGTAAGGGTACTCTCGGTCAGTTAGCCTGTGAAATAATGTCAAGCATATGACTAAAATTTTCAATGGTGGTTTATTTCTAATATGCCAGTTTTGAACCAGGGGCTCTGGTCTTTATTGATCCAGACTGAATTAAGAAATGTAGGTTTGAATTAAGTCATTTAACCCTCTTGTGAGATTTAATCTGTAGTGCTACATGTTTGTAAGTGTACTTTAGAAACTGCAGAGCTGTGTGCTACATTAGATGGGTTTAGCATGCATGCTATGGGCTTTAGCATGTGGAGATAATGGCAGTTGAAGCGAGGCAGAATCTTGTGCAGGCCTCATCTAAAGAAATAGTTTGTATGTCAATGAAAGGTAAAATGAATAAGACAACTTTTTGTGTCTGATAAGTTAAATTTATAATATAAATGCATGTTACTATCACAGACATCTAAAAAGTTGCTGAGGAACATAACAGTAAAACTTAAACAACTTCACACTTGCATTTTTATGCATAATAGCTGTTGTCTCTTATTATTACAGTTACTCTGCAGCCACCCACTCCATTTTTTCCACTCTTGTTTTGTTAACCTACCACTGCCACACGGCACTTAATTGTTTTTAGATAATTTTTTTTTACTACAAAATAATTACACTGTAATATGTAGGTTAAAATCCATGCATTATCAAAAACAGTATCAGTAGACTTTCTCCAGTCTGCTTTTACGAACACTATCACACTCCAGAAGCGAGCTGGTTTCAGCTCCATTATTGTTCTAACACTCAAACTGCAGAAAAAAAGACAAGATATAGATAATAACAATTTTAATGTTAATACTCTTTAAAAAATAAACTAGAAAGCTCCTTTTGTTCTTCTTTAATATGGAATTATTTTGTTTATTCATTAAAAATGGATGCCATGGCAAAGATGCCATGAATAACAGTTGTAAAAAGACCTAAATCAACATTTTTATAGCTTTGTTTCCTTTCTGCCAATTAAGCTTTAATGAAAGTCTTTCTTTGTTTGTTTGGTGTGTCACATCTTGTTTTGGTCATCCCATTACATTTTATAGTGAATACATGGGTTGTCAATTCTTTTTCATTACTATGACTTTTTTACATGTCATTTGTTTATAAAAGCACCCTTTCAACATTCACTTACACTCCTAAAAAGGGTATTTGTCCACTGGTGAATGCTTCTAGTGTATGCATTAGGCAATATGTCCTCTACAATAACCTGTAAATTATATCAGCAGTTAAGCCACCTTTTTTCCAGCAGGCATGTATGAAGAAGCCAATTGATGCAGAGATCCAACATTTTAATCAACAGGAATTTTAAAGGCTCATTGTTATCAAAGTCCTTCATTTCTACTCAACAATAAAAACTTTGTTGATTATATATATAACTCTCTGATTAGCCTAAATGATGTGACCAGGATACAGCCACTTTGATTTTAGCAAAGCCACAGGTGAGACTTTTTTGTTCAGTAGTTTTATGTGTATATTAAATTTTTTTTCCTGTACTGTATGACCTCATTGAGTTACTGTATGGACTTCCATCAGTTAAACCACATGCATTTCAGCACATTCAATACGGATACTCATCTCAATGCCATTCTCCTATCTAAAGCATTCTTTTGCTATGATCTGTTCAGGTAGTGAACAATAGAAGTCTTTTCAGTGTTTTTCCTCTCTTTTATAAAAACCCTGAGATGAATAACATGCTATTTGTGAGTCATGAGCCTGGTCATTTCCTTTCATGGGACACTTGATCTGTCTGAATGACGATATTTCTGGTTTGACAAGTTAGAGACCAAGCCTTCTTTTTCAGCAGAATTACGACGCTTTGTTGTCTATCTTTTTTTTTGCTGTCATCGTTCCAAAGATGTAATTATTATAATTATTATCATTGTTTTTTATTGTTATTTAAATTGAGTCATCTGTGCTTACTTTACCCAGAATTACTGTTATCTAACTTTTATGGCCAGCTTTTTAAAAAAAAAAAATTTTTTTCACCTTTGTGATGTACTCCTGGGTTGGTACCGCATATATAAAGGGAGCACCTGTATTCATTGACCTTTTATACTGAGATGTTTATACAAATAAATTCAAATGCTGAGCTGCTGGTCGTTACATTGTCTATGCTGCATTTTACTTATCTTTGTAACAGTAGCAAAATACTGGGCCAAAGTTGAGAATAACAAGCTCTATCAGCTCAGAGTCAGCTGATGAGCTTTGTCTGAGATAATCACTAGTGTGTCTGTGTGGATGTGTGCGCGTGTGTGTGTGTGTGTGTGTTTATAATTTGTGTACAGGGTAAATGTGGGTTTTCGGAGCCAAACATCAGGGCATGACAGGAATAAGAGACATCATGCTGTTCTCTCTCTGCTGATGATATCTTGATCTTTCATCTCCTCTCTGTCTCAGCTAGTCCTCATACAGGCCAGTTACAGGCGCTTCATCGATCTTTGTCTGTGTGTGTGTGTTTGGTGTGCGTGAGTGTGTATACTGTTAAGGTTGTGCATGTGGTGTTTGTCATGGCTTGCCTTTACTTGCCTCATGAGGACTCACAGAAAAAAAAAACACAGACAGACAGAACAATCAACCCCCGCTGCACTTTAGATTTTAGCAGATCATTATTTTACTTTGTGCATCCAGCATTCTTTGTGAAAGCATCTGCTGATCTGTCAAATATTAAGGAAAATGTAATTTATTTAAAAGGTTATTTTCTTAAATCTATCTATCTATCTATCTATCTATCTATCTATCTATCTATCTATCTATCTATCTATCTATCTATCTATCTATCTATGCGTCCGTCTATGCGCCTGTCTGGCTGTCTATTTGTCTTCATTTTTCACTTTTCTCTCTTAAAGAATTAGGCACACAGGGATGACTTGAGGCAAAAACAGAGACTATAGTTGCGTCTGGGGAGTTAACTGTCTGAATTGCACTTCCACAGTATCAAAAACAACGCTGGATAAGTGATCAGACAGGAACACTTAACTGAGGCAATAGAAAGCATTATCATTCATCTACGCCTGAGGGTGGTGACCTCCTAACAGCTTACAGGTTATGTATGAGTTGCATTAGAGGGTTTTACCTGCCCACCCCCAGCCTGGAAGATGGCTACTTTAATGGCCTCTGTGAAACAGGGGCTAACACACAAGACTAGCTATACACATGTCAGGAATGATTGAAGTGGTAATAAACCATTCTGTCCATTAGCAGGGTGTTTTTTGCTATTAACAGAAGCAGGGATGGTGTTTTAGCTTGTCGGTGCCTTCAGCTATCCCTTATTGCCTGAATGCATTGGGTGGGTGGGCGGGTGGGTGGAAATTGCTGGATCCGTGGAGTTAAAAATACACAAGGGGGTGATTTTGTGTTTAGTTAGGGGGTGAATCTCGTCCGTCTTTCCCCCCTGACATATGGTATTGAAGGAGAAGGGGACAGGATGCTAACAAACACCGCTGAACGTCCTGTTTGTGTGTGTGTGTGTGTGTGTGTGTGTGTGTTGATCCTCCACCCTTCTCGACGGTGATCCGTCTCTCTCGTGTCAGACCGAGTTAAGATGACTCCCAGGCCATGTTGACCCACAGAGATGCTTCCCCTCACACACACACACACACACACACACACACACACACACACATATGTACACTTTTAACTACTCAGCACTGTGTCAGCAGCCAGGCTCTG
>JAPZDV010000021.1:12701976-12720440 GCA_029814665.1 Acanthurus lineatus | reverse complement strand
CCCCGCCTTTTTCCACCCACCTTTTTTATACCAATAAAAACCACACACCCACAAAAAAAAAAACAAACACAAACACACTCACCCGCCCAACAGATCTTTAAAAAAAAAATAACACGACCCCACCCTCTACTGTCATTCTTATCTTATCTCGCCTTCTATCCTTAACCCCCATCACCCCCCCACCCCCACCCCCACAACCCCCCAACACACACACACACATACACACAGAAATGGCCCCAGGGTGCCCCCTGAATCCTGACCTTCCTCCATACACACACCAGCAGACAGACAGAGGTAATTCATTTCCCCTTAGTCACTCCATCATTTTCTTATTCCCCGTCTGTCTCCTTTCCTCTCCTCTCCTTAACCTCTCTCCTTTTCACACTCTGAACTTTCAGAGTAAGAGGCTAACTGTTGGGGAAAAAAAAAGACACTACGCTATCACAAACAGTTTGTAAGAGCACATTTGACTGAGGAGCATCACAGCCGTCTTACTGTACCCCATTAGTAGTAATTTTCCGACAGGTCACAGCTCAGTGTTTACACTTTGACTTGTTGCTCCTGCCAAAAACCACCAAGCCAAAAACTTTTGGCATGGCTGCAACAAGAGGGCAGAATGAGACACTCCGCGTCATTTACCATCGCTTTGACTGCATAATGGCCAACGCCTGGTCCTGCCCTCAGCCTGTTATATCTGATGTATCACACCTTAGGGTGCGCTAGTGAATATATGAACTAGCGAGCACAGATGGCTCAATGCTTGGCCGCCTTGGGTAAATAGGTAGCACAGTTCTCGGACGCCGATTTCTGTATTGCCCCGAAGCCAAAAAAATTTATGACAAACAAAACAGAAGGTATTATCATGTATCACAGCCCTCCAGGTAGCTACGGGCCAATAATGAATTGTGTGGCACGGCTGGTGATACATGCGACCCTCTGTCTGCTCATAGGGGAATGGCTTCATCAGTCACACCCTGTTTCAAGAGTAGTGGAAATGAATGACTGCTGTTGCTGCTATGAATCAGTGCACGTCTGGCAACTTCTGCACTGGTCAGGCTTGTGGGGTGTTTCTGAGCTGTATATGAATATATATATATTCCATTCTATTTCATTATGGTGCTATTGCATTCTATGTCAGAAACACTGATGTGATTGGATGATACTTTGAGAAACACTTTAGATGAGAGTGATACAGTTCTTATATAAGTCTGTATTACAGAAGGCCACAGCCAGCAGTGAGTATAAACTTAGCATAAATACTAAAAAACAAGCTTTGCTCTGTTCAGAGGTAACAAAATCTACCTACCAGCACCTTTAAAGGTCACGGGGACTTTTAAAATATGTTTTCTAAAGGCGATTTGCACATAGACCCACTGAAAAATAGCCAAGGGCATTCACCACGCAAAGCCACAGTAAAATATGGCGTCTGGACTTCTCAGACAGTTACTTATACTCGCTTTCATTTCCAGTCGCCCAAGCTAGACAGGAGTGTAAGGCTATCTAGTGGAATGTAACGATCTCTACACCTCCGTAGAACAAAGACTCTTATCTCCCAGTGCCTTCTGCCATTTCCTTTACCCTCAGGCTCCGTGGACACCAAGACGAAAAGGAGCGTAAATCACTGCCTCGGTATCTCTTCTCCTTTTCCTTTCTTTCCTTCCTTCCTTGCGTTTGTAGCGTCATATACTCGATCTGGTGCTACAGGGTGGATATGTCTTCTGCAATAGCGAGAAATCTCATGCTGTTTATTTGCTTTCTTTATATTTTGCTTCCCTGTGGCTTTTTTTTTTTTCTGCACGGCAAAACAATGCTCAATTTCCTATTTATCTCAAGCTCATCCTCTCGCTCTCTTTGATACATCCTCTGTCTTTCTCTGCCTCATTTTTCTTCCCCTCCTGCCTCCCTTCTCTGCTCCTGCTTCCTCCCTTCCTTACAGTAATGATTTAATTGGAGCCTTTTAAGGTGGCTTGTGGTGGATGCAGAGGGATGTGAGGGGGTGTTGAACTGTGGAGGCAGCAGTTGCCTCTGCCGCTGCTGCTGGGCTGTCTGTTGAAGCACGGTGTGGCCGGCTAGAGATAAAGCAGCTCTGTATGTTTGTGTGAGAGACCGGCAATTAGGGCCCGCTGCAATACAGAGAAGAAGAGTTGACGTCAGCCCCCCGTTCCACCACATTGGATCTGGAGTGATGGCAGAATGAACAGACAGAAAAAAAAGAAGGGGGAAAAGATAGGGAGAGCGTGATGGGACAGAAGTGGAGGGATTAAGTAAGAGGAAGGATTGGAGGCAGGAGTTTGACAGCACAGCAAAGACGATAAATAATTCTCATTAACAATAAAATGACAATTTAAATACAAGCATGGGAGGCATATAAACAAGCCTGCAGTGAAAGACTTGGAAAGATTTGCAGCCAACTCCCCAACCCATAAAGGCTCTATTGAGCTGAAACATGTCGGCATATAACTTGGAATTTGAATTTTTTCAATTATCTTGCATCATAATTGCTTCAGTACAACAAAGCATCTCAGATGTTTTGTTTATTGTCTTTGGGGGGAAACTCTGCAATGCTGGAAATGGACAAACAAACCCTCCAATATTGCATTATCTAAAGCTGTCTAAGACATTTACATATTTCTGCCTCGGACAAATGCACATTAAAGCTGCTTGAGGCCTGTTTATTCTGTGTTTTTTTGTCTTGCAGAAACCTGTTTCATGTGACTACATATGGATGGTTGAAGTTGAGAGCAGCCCCACCAGTGGCCTATGGCTTCATTTACCATAGAGTTACATCTGTGGACCACTGACTCACTCACCAAGACCATTATGGTATTGATGTTTACAAATGTGCAGGTCAAACTAAAAAATCTATTAATATATTTTAAAAATAAATGCCCGTTCTGCCTCTGTGCGCTGACCACAAATGTTTAATCCATGCGCAGGTTATTAAGGCTTTGTAAATTTTTCACTCTAGCTTTCATTCATTTAAAAAAAAAAATCCCCTGTTGCACAAATAATGAATCGGTTTGGATTAGGCCTGAATATCAGAGGAGCTTAGCATTAGCAGTGATTGTAATTCCCATCTACTACCTACAGAAAAGAGAAGTTTATTTGTCAAAGCTAAGCTAAATGACAGCACTGGTCAAACTTGACAGATACTCTTTTAGAATGAGGTGCCGTAACTTGTGCGTGATCTGTAAAAAGTGCTCACTAACCACTTTTTTCTTTTATTTAATTCCTTTCTTTCTCTTTTAATCTTGTTTCATTTCTGCTCGTCTCTCGTCACTCGCCAGCCATCAGCATGTTCATTATCCCGGAATGATAGCAGAAACGTAGTGACAGCATTGACCCGTGCTTAATCGACTTCTTCTAACCACATTTTAATTCCCTGGCCGAGGATAAATAGAAAGGAGCTATATGTCACCATGCTGATTGGACGGATAAGACTGTGTGGTTTAGAATTGTTTGTTTCAACATGGACGGCTTAAGAACTGATGTTGACTCTATTTTGCCTGGAATTTCACTAAGGGATGTAAAATATCCGTGTTTATCCTTGTTTCTCCTTGTCGCTTGTCGCTCTTTACGCAGAGGTTTAAAGAAAGAGAAGCAGTTGGAGCACTGCAACAAAAAAAAACTTTAAATAAAAAAAAAATCCTTACAACTTGTACAGCACATAGTAACACAACACAGTAACTTTAAAAACTGAAAAAAAGTATTTTTAATCAACAGAATTCACTGGACTCACAACTTGTCTAGTAGAGAGAGTAGCCTAAGACCTATTTAAGACTCCTTTTTAATGAATAAAACAGTCAAAAAGATTATAAAACAAGCATGTCCTCCACTGGTTTCATAGCATAAAATGTCTTTTGTGGATTCAATAGAAAACTAAATGAAAAAAAGGACACACTTGGCCAAAGCAAACTTAATTAATCATTATTTGTTGCTGTTGGAACTGTGCTTTGTTATTGCTGCAATAAAAGATGTTCCAGCTGTTTGCTAACTTCAAAAAATTCAAATAATACCTTGTGCATTTCTTCTTAATTACTCTGACAGATTTTTGCACTAGGTTGAGAGAGGTTATTGATAGGTTAGTCTGCACTGCTCTGAACTCTAGAATAAAAAAAATAACATTGTCTGACTTTGCATACTTGTCTGTCTGATGTTTATGTTTTGCTTCCAGTAGCCTCAGACATGCTAAGTTAGTATTTGAATTCATGCGAAATACTCATTACTCTTAATATTTGTTCAAATTAGTAAAATGTCTGTAGGCTAATATTTTGCTTCAACATCATTATTCATCTTTTTGCTAATTTTTTTTCTATTCAGCAATCAAATTGCAAAACATAATTCCTGAAAATGAGCTGTGATGCTGCTGAACCATCACACTTGAGACTTGTAACTTGACGTGACAGGAGTTGATTCCTAAATTTTTGTGTGACTTCTGAACATCTGGTGGAATCACTGTGATTTTCACTCCCTCTGTGCTTTAGACGGATGGTCATTCCTGGCCTTCACCGTGACTGTGTGGTTTAGTTTGTTATGTCTGCACCACGGTTTCACACCATGACTCACAGGCTTCTATTATTTTGCTGACATTGTTCTGAACAGAGAAATAAAAATTGTTTGTTTATTCCCTCAGCAGGAATAACTCGGAAAATCCCTTGAAGGTCAGTGCTCGGACTGGTCATAGCTCTCACGCCTCAGTATGTCATCAGAGCGATAACACACGGACACCTCGCTGCTGTTACTGCGGGGGGGCCGGTCCTGATGCAAGGTATCAGTCACGTTTGGTCACTGGAAGTGAAAGGTAGCTGTGAACCTGATGTCCACTTCGCTTCACCTCTAACAGAGGGGGAAATTTGTACCACACATACTCTCACATGCACTAATACAGCACATACAAACAATTTCCCCCCTTTCCCATTCATATACACGTGAAGTGTAACAGAATACAAAATGTCATTTCCTCTCATCCGTGTAGACACATGAACGCTTATTTCAAACTCCTGACCGACCTCTCAGATCAAGATTTGATTTTCCTCTCAAAGGACTCTTTTGTTGGATAGACTTTGCCTATAAAGTGCATACAGTACTGTGACTTAATTTGAGTTTGGGAATAAGTTGTTGTATTAAGTTCTCCAATATCGGATTAACAGTTTTGCCCTTTTGACTCTTCTGACTCCTGTTCTTCCTCTGCTTTCTTACTTTATCCTTTGAGAAAATCTTTGATTTGTATTATGGGGATACAAATGAATGTTGCTTAAGCACTGGGTGAAAACACTCGAAGAACTGTAGCAAGAGGAAAGCAAGGACGAGGGGTAAAACTTTAAATGAGAGAAGTAAAGGTTAAAGGGGCAACTGGCAGCTAAACTATGGATTAAAACATATCTCCCATGTATCTTTTTGTAGTAAAAAAAAAGCATAAATAAAGTTTCAAAGGGTCATGGTTGAGATGACACCTTTGGCACATGTGAGCAAGTGAGAGCTTGAAATTACATGGGATCACATGTTCAAGTGCAGGGAGTCGGGCGTGAAGCGGAAGTCAATAACAAGTGGAAAGGAAAGAGAGGCACAACAAGCTCGTCCTGTACATAAATCTGTGAAGCAGACCTGAAGTACAGATGTAATGATGCAGAAGATATGCTCCATTTGTCACGCTTGACTTTCTGCCCCCCTGAAAGAAAAAAAAAACCAGAGAGAAAAAAAACCCCACTTCCGCTCTCCTTGCTCACAACATAGCTTAATGACAAGGATCGCCAGGATTGTTTTATTAAGATCTCCTGTTTTCCTTTGTTTGAGAAATAGAAAGTATTTCCAAAAAAGGCCTTCTGAGAGTTGAAAATGAGCTGGGGGAAAAAAAAATGCAAATAATTAGTAAAGTGAGGCTGATTTGCAAGTGAGGGAGCAATGCTAATGTATGTTAACTAATTTATTCCCATTCCCATTGGTCCCACACAACAAAGCCTCAAGATGGCTGGTCACGTTTTCTCTGTCCCCAGAAGTAAACATCTGCTAAGGCCTCTGTGACACACAGCATGCCATCTGTCCCCCCCTTTCTCTCTCTCTGTCCCTCTCTCTCTCTGTTTCTGTTTCTTGCTTCCTCATCTGTTTCCATCTTCTGCAACTGTGTGACTGGCAGCTTTTAGTAAAAAGTTGTGACACGACTACTTTCATTTCCTCGTCACCGGAGCTGCAATAAATACGAATACTTTTCAAGAAGTGAACTCCTCAAGACTATACAGTTACTGTGTACACTTAGCGAGGGACAGTTACTCCATCCTGTGCGTGGCTTTGGTCTGGGTTTTGCCCAGATGAGCGTGCCACAGCTCTTCGGTGTGAGAACAAAGGCCTCTTCTCTAAGTGAAACCAGAGATCTCCAAGGAAGCATCTGGCAACTGCTCGAGTCGAGACTAGATGATCTGGAGATGAAAAAAAAAAAAAAGGCCCAATAATGCAAGCCTCCTTTAGGTCTCTTGGCAGGAGTTGACAAACTCGATACATTCCTTCCTCGGTGTTTCTCCTCTCTCTCCCTCTTTGGCTCTGTCACTCTTCCTCTCCCTGCCACTCTGTCTTCCCCGGTCTCTCTCATTTGTTCTTCGCCCTCACCGCTGGCTGGCTGGCTGGCTGGCTGGGCGAGAGGGAGAGGTGAGCCGACAGAGACAGGATACGCTGTTTGTCAGCCAGCAGCGGACGTGCCTGGCGGAGCTCCGCTTTCAGCCAAGGTGTCAAACAAAGAGTCACTCGGTCCAGGAATTGGAGGACAAGCTGTAAGTCTGTCCACCCTCACAGTTGCAACCCCCCCCACCCCCCTTCCATGTTAGTGCTTGCCAATACACACTCCCTCTCTCTCTCTCTCTATCTCTCTCACTAACCTGACCCCCCTCTCTTGTTCATTTTCTGCTGGCAAGAATCGCCCGAAAAAACAAAAAAAGAAGCTAATGACACCGCCGTGTCCTAACGAATTGCTTTTTGTGTGTGTGTGTTTTTTCCCCTCTGCATTGCCCCCCCCAATCAGAGAGCAAAAAGATGACAAAGAAGAACCACTGTGTCAACGTGTTAGAGGTGCAATGGAGGGAAAGGAGGGGGATAGGGGGGCACGCAGGGCAAACACAAGTAGATTTCCTTTCGGACACAATCTCATCATCTTTTGTTGCCGCTGTCAGGCAGATGGTGCTCTATTAGTCCTCATTTAACAAACACATGCACACACACACACACACATGTGCTAACAGACATGCAAGTACACACACTCCCACCCTGCTCAGTAAAAAAAAAAAAAAAAAAAACATACATCATTTCATTACCCGTCTTCGGTTTTGTACAATAACATCCGCTGGGGTAATAACAGCATGCTCTTCCAGAACATTTCATCAGGGATATCAGCCCGTACTACTGGGCAACGAAGCCAGGACTCGTCTTTTTCTGGTAAAACTATCCCCGCATTTTCCCTCCAGCGCTGCCCCCGCCTTCAATCAAACAACACCTGATACTTTCGATTAAATCGGAATCAGCTTCATTGCAAGCCGGTGGAACCAGTGGTGGAAAGTGGCAATACGTTTCGCCAAGGTATATATTTTGCCTTTAGAAAAACCTTAAGGAAAGAAAAGTAGGGAAGCAAATTTCCAACCTCAAATACCAAGACTGATATCCTGATTTAGATTTTAGCTGTTATATCTATTAGTAGTCATGTGAACTTTAAAGTTGGGTGGCCATAATGCTCTCAGGTGCTGTGAGACTATTCAAGAAACAAGCAACTCCGAGTCTTAACGTAATTAAAAGTACTGCTACAAAATGATTAAGAAAAATATCTCTGCCTCTGGGTTTTGAGAAAAATAAATCAACTTAGACATTTCGCATGCATTAGCTTATTTTTTTCAGGCACTTTTGGGCAAAGTCACAAGCTGTAGCAAACTACTGACATATTATCACCTTATAAAGTAGTTATGGAAAACATTTAGCAAATGGTTGCCTATTTACAAGAACATTAGCATTCATTTGCAGCCTCGTTTCTGGCAACTGGACAAATGCAAATCTGCATATTGACAATACTGAGCTCTGGTTTTTGTCTTCATCAGCTCTTAAAGGAAATACTTTGCTCTCTAGCTTCCAGTGATCCACTATGGTCACCAGCTAGTCCTCAGCTTTGTCTTTCTGCAGCGTGGTGTTGTTCAGATAGTGTACAGTGAGTTTATCAGAGCTTTTGTTTTTTTTACTGACACCAGATGCCCGCTGTGCCTGGAAACAGGGTTGATGAGAGCAGTGAGAGAGGGACCAAACAGAGAAGTTGCGGCTGTAACCAAAATAATGAGCTGAGAGATGTTAAAATGTTCCATAAAGCTGAGGGACTCTGCTGTAACTGATGGAAATGGCCCTGCATAATGTCACATTCTCTCTCTCGGCCAGTTATTCACAGGAAAAAAAAATACATCAAGCTACAAAATGGTACCAAAATTGAAAGGTGTGTGGCTAACACTTCCATTTTTAACAGTGATGTAGGGGGCGGCTTTTCTTATGATTTATGCACCGGCATACATGTATGTGTTTTGTGCACCACTGTTTGCCTTTCTTCACACCTCTTTGTGTGTAAGCCTGACTGAACACAGTCACGTATTATGTGCCTGTACATGTGAGTGCAGATCGTTGTACACTCATGTAGGCATAATCCCTCAATTTGTTCACACCTCTTGTGTTTGATGTAACTTTCCCTGTTTTCCAGCACCGCCTTTGACAACAGAGCTGTCACACCCGGAAGCAAATCATCATTAGAGTGACTCAACGGTCGAGTGACAACACAGAGGAGCATTGACACTTCAACACTGTACCGGGTCACCGTGTCACTACTGTTTACAGACACATGCCTGCACAGCTGCCTCCTTTACAATATTCTATCATCGCTGCCCCTAGCTGTGCAGAGGCAGGAGAGCTGACAGTACGGGTGAATTACTAACACCTCACTATTGACATACTTTAAAGGGGCCGTCTATTCAATTTAAAATTCCAGTCAGTCAGGAACCATTATTGACAATTTGGTATTTAAAGTAAAGCAGAGGTCGGCTCTGGCTCTGACTCGAGGTAAAATACCAATCATTTCCCAGCAACGGTTTGTGTTTGAGTTCCTACAAACGCTCAATCAAAGAGGACTTTAACATGTTAAGCCAATAACAGATCTAGAAACAATCAACATTAAGCTTTAAATAAAGATTATTACAGTTTAAACTCCATTATGTGTTAAAAAAATAAGCCTTGATTAGTGGTTTAGCATTTAATATGCTCAAGATGATAAAGATGCAAAAATCAAAGATGAGAGAATGTGGTTTCATTCAGTAACCACAAGCTGACACTCCTCTTCAGTAGGCTGGCAGATATCAAAGTGTCATACACTGTCTCAGATATGCCCCAGTATGAGGTGGGGGGGGCTCTTGAAGGAGTCAGCATCCACTAGTCGGAGCTGTAGATAGAAGCAGAAGGAAAAAAAAAGCTTTTTGGCTTTTAAGCAGCTTTATAGCACTGCAACGTGACTTTTTTAATACAAATGTTAATATATATCCAAGCTAGAGAAAGACACGCACACACGATGTTATGTGACTTTACAAAACAGTGGACAGAATAGCTTTTGTTGCGTCCTATTTGTGCACATAATGTGGTTTATAATTATTTGTCAGCTACCTTTATTGTAAAATATAATAACAATAAAAGAGGCAACAGTCACAAAACGTCCATCAAGGGGATCTGGATTATTGAGAAAAATAAAGGATTATGATTCAACCAACCTGGTGCTCTGGTCCTCTGGAAAATGTGTCTGTGTGTGTGTGTTTATGAAAGTGGAAGACAAAAGTGTGTATGTGTGTGTGTGTGTGTGCTGTATGCCAGCCAAGCTAAAGCCACACAGCAGATGGACAGTTTGAATAAATAAATGTTGTGCATGACATGACTGCTCTCTCCCCCTCTCTCTCCCTCTGTCTCTCTCTCTCCCTCTCTCCCTCCGTCCGTTGCTACATGAAGGTCTAGTCATGAGCTGACTCTTTGCTCTCAGAAGCCTTTTGTCTGGCTTGGCAGCAGAACAGATTCAATCATGTCTGAAGGTCAAGAAGTTAAAAAGCCCCGAGTTGCCTCCTGTTTCTCTCTCCGTGTGATGGCGAGAATGGACACAGGGAGGGGGAAAAAAAAGAAGACATTCAAACCATAGAAAATCATTCTGCAAGTAAACATTGCCTCATTTTTTCCAGGGAAGCATGCATGCAGTCAAAGTATTGACACACACACACAAACACACTCACACAGGATACACCGTACCACACAAATGTCTTCACGGCGTTTGAAAGAAAGAAACAGGAGCCCTCTGGGGAATTTACCTCGTATTTCAGGATTTCTCAGTGCAAAAAGCAGACAGTGCTTCCGTTTAGACCAACACAGAACTTACAAGGATAAACAGCAACTTACACGTAAGGTAGAAAAGGAAATGAGAGTTTGACAAACAACTTGCAGCTGTTTGCTTTAACCAGCTGATTAGTGAATTTGGTTAATGCCTGAAAGAGGAAAAAAAAAATTAGTTAAAGTAACTTTATGGGTTGTAATGGTTTAGTAAAAATTTAAAAAAAGCAAAAAAGAAACAGAAACAGGTTGATATAAGTAGGTTTCTGTTATTTATGTTTATCTGGGTGCAGATATTTTTATTTATATAATGAGAGGGAGAGAAAGAGAGAGAGAGAGAGAGGATGCTCAGTTATTACCATTATTTTTAATTCTCAAGTTCTAACAATTGTCACTCTTGCTGTTACAACCACAAAGATAGTAGGCCTTATTAAGTTTTCTTTCAATGTTAAAACAAGTTTAATGCGAGTTCTATTTTTTTCACATGCTGAATAGTTACTTCTGGAGACACCCTCCTCATTTGAAGTGTAACTCTTTCCATGAGTTTTATCAACCGCCAAAAAAACAGCAAGAATGGGAAGTAATTAAATGTTCTGTAGAAATGTTCTGCAGCTTCCAGGGACCAGAAGTGGTCATGCAGATTTTTTTTTTCTTCTGCTAATTCATTTAATCGCAGAGCTTCAAAGACAATCAGAACCTACGATACGACTCTGTGTTTCCGTCTGGAGATCTGGTTAAGTTTTTTGGGCTAAGAGAGAAGTGTATGGTCTTAATACAAGTAGTAGTGGTGGACAACCAAATCCGACTTAAGCGATGGGGTTGAGGATTATTGAAGTGTGTGTGCTGGGAGGACTGGCCAGATTAACATTCCTGTGGGAATTTTAACACTCTGGGCGACAAATTTGCAACACTGTGTCCCCCCCCTGTTCCTCGCTAAGCCCGGGACTCAAGTTTAGAGGAGGTCATCTGGAAAGAGCAGAGTAAAATCCCTTCTTCCCTGAGAGCTGTCGGACTCCGCCAAAGAAAAGGCAGAGGGTGTGTGTGCATGTGTGTGTGTGTGTGGTAGGGAGGAATTAAACTGCAGCGGGAGGAGGAGATATGGTTTTCAGTCGTCTTGTTCCACTGGCTGAAACTGAGCCTTTTATTGGAGGTGGTCCCTCGCCATTGTTTTGGATGCTGGCGTAAAATGAGCTAAGGATTTCATATTGGAATGTAAATTGATGCACTCTGGAGCTGCATCCATTAGCTAATGCCCTAAACACTGAAAATCGCTACTTACGGAAGCATGTCCAGGTTTAGGTCGATTGGTCATCTTACATAATAAATAATGAGAGGATAGTCACAAACATGTCATTGTGTCTTGGCAGGTCAGTGGCTCTGAATTCAGTGCAGCCGCATGTAGGAAATTTGCATTTGTATTTTTAATTCCTATAGGCCTAAAAAAATCAGATTAAATCATTGATAAGGGTTAATCCACCAAAATCACAAAAAAAGTTTGTGACATAAGGAATAACGTTTAAAAAAGGAATAAGCAGCACCAGTTACGTTGCTTTTTATTGTACGTGTTTTAGAGTGATATATTTAGCATCAACATGATCATATTCAACTTCACTACACTAGAAGAAATTTCCGAGTTGCATTTCTCAAAATTTCTGCATATAAATCCAGGAAACTATCTACATAGCTGGAAACATCAGAGGGATTTGGTTAAGTAAAAAAATATTATTTTGGTTTCGTGTGGATGAACCAAAGTCCTGAAGTACATCTGAGATAAGAACGAGACCATATCAGCAAAAGAAAATTCAAATCCATGTCAGCTCAAAACTCTTTGTATTCATGTGACCTCACCAGTAAAACTGACCTTGTGATATTTACGGTAATGCACTCATCTCCGCCGCGGAACTGCTGTCTGCAGTTGAATGTGTCAGCTCGGCTAAGTGGAGGATATCTCTGTCGCTCCCCCACAGCTTATCTGTTAGCAGCACTTCTGTGAGTCAGGGCGAAGCAGGCGTGGGAGGCAAGACACTACAGTGTCATCAGCTCGGCACCAGAAAAACCCAGGTGTCTAAATAAAGCATAAAGTGTAGCGCTGGCATACAAACAGATAAGCACTCTCATTTTCACTCACATTGTCACACAAGTACGCAAACATCATCCTCACACACAAAAGTGTTCGAAAGGATGCAGCGTTTTTCAGCACGTCAGTGAATAAACAGCCTTGGCGCCGTCCAATCGTGTTATTCTTGTAAATCATATCATCCTGTTGTGAGATTTTGAATTTCACTTAATGGATTGAATGTTATGTTGAGTCGATGGGAAAATGCCACAAGTCACCGGAGTCTGTCAGCTGAAACACCTTTAAGAATTCAAAAAATGCATTTTCTCATATGATACCTGGTTCTCACCCAACTGTGACATGATGCTAATCAGAGTGTGTGTAATGTAATTATTTGGTCATTGTGCTTAAAATTACATTAAGGGGGATGGAAAAAGTGACAAGATGGAAAGACGCTACGTCAATCTGTGAGACATTCATTCACATTTCTGTTCCCTTTTTAAGTTTGAAAACTCTAGGATTGTGTTGTAGCCTGGATGGACAGGAACTGATTCTTCTGGAAACACTGACTCAAAAATCCATCCACATTTGCCTCCTGGTTGGGTCTTATCACTCATGATGTGTCCTTTCCAGTGTGACTCCTAATCCATGTTTTCTGCCACCATGACCGCCTCAAGTGTTACTTACAGTAACTCGTCCTTTTGTCCCTTGTTCTTTCTTGTTCTCCTGCAACCAGCCCTCTACTTCCTGTTTGCACCAGCAGACACGTTCCCGTTGTATATGTGTGATCATGTAGTGTGTCTTCTCAGGCTTACTAGTCTGCATGGAGATTATTTTTGAAACGGTGCTAACTCTTGTTGTTTTAGTTTTAACGCCATTTTAAAACAAAAAACACAGTGTGGATGTAGTCAAAGATCTGCAGAGGGTGAACACAAGGACACACAGTGTAAACTTAAAAAAAAATAAACTCTTAAAGCATGAGTCATCTTACATCTATGCCAGCACAAACACACACTCACACACACACGCACAACTTCACCCTTACATACTGCAAGTGCTGCACATATCGTCCTAATGGAAGGCATTTGTTGCTTCACCTTTAGCTCTTACAGCTGCAGTGGAGTGCTGAAAACAGTAGGCAGCAGCTATGAGTTTGTGTGTTTATGCTTTGTGTCTACATCTGTGTGTCTGGTAGCTGTAACACTGGGGCCGGTCATAACATACTGTAGGCCGTGGGGTGCTAAGCAGCAGGAGGAAGCTGTGCAACACAAGCCAGGAGGAGAGAAAGCAGATTCAGGGTCAGCATCTGGTATTTGGGTTTGAGCAACAATCCCTAAACGTCCTCCCAGAGAGATGGACAATTGTCTGCTGACAGGGAAATAAAAGACTGCTGAGTCTGGATGGACTACCTGCACACTAAGATAAATAAAGGCCCTCTGAGATTACAAGAACTACAGTTATTTTTTTTTCATGCTATTTTTAATATGCCTAAGCCATTTGATCCATCTGTAGAACAATAAAGGATTGTCTTATGTTATTTTGGTGACTCACAGTGTTGTGTATATGCAAACCCGACTGATAATATATCTTACAGAGCGTCAGAATATGACACATACTGTAACTGTTGTTTGTACTTTTTTTTTTCCTCTGTTCATTTTGAATAGCTTAACGAGGTAATGTGTTCTCTTTGCCTGGATTTAATTTGTAAAGAAAAATAACATCCAGAGCTGTCAGTCATGTCCCGGGGGGGATAAAAAAAACTGCAATAAACCAATAATCAAAGATGACAAGCTGTGAAAGCCGACGCAGAGAACAAAGTGTAACTGAGTCTGGCAGAACCTTGGCTTTTACAGCTACCCGGCCAGTGTATACAGAGTCCAAACATGACCGGTTATCTTTAGCAGTTGTGCCTGTGGTCCACTTCTGTCTCTATCAGAGCATTTTTTTCCTCCTTTCAATTCAAAATCACTCTATGAGGAAATTAATGAATGCAAACAAAGCTGGCTGTCAGAATATCAGTATGAGTACTACTACTTCTTCTTCTACTCCCACTTGTGGGAGTTTGACATGCTGTCTGATAAAAATTACACAAAACCCAAAATGCAGAGCAAAAGAGAGATATTATACCAGCACGAAAACAAACAAACAAAATAATCTTCTATTTTTTTTTTCCACAGTAACAGATTATAAAGACGATGTGACATGTTTTGAACTTATCACAGCATGGAAGCTACGGTTCAATGTTGCTTTAAGATTGACTTAAAGGTGTCTTTAACCTTCTAACCTGTCATAGGTTTTCTTAAAAGAAAGACAGCTGAGCAACTTGATGAAGTTGTCCAGAAAGAAAAGAGAAAAGTTTATAAAGATTCTGTGCAAACTGATGAAACGCTTGGTGTTAAAGGCCTCCTTATTTTGAAGGCCATACATACATACAGACACACACACAACCACACACACAATTGCGCACCTATATACACCCACCCACACACACCTGTTTAAACATGGCCTGTGTCAGAACAGTCTGTAGACACATCATGACTGATGGGTCATTCATTATCAAGGTCAGACAGTGAAACTAGAGAAAAGCAAACTGGAACAACAAACTGGTATATGCTCCTTTGTGCTTTTATACTGAATTTAAAATTCAGATTTGGGTTCAGCATTTTATTTTTGGACAATGCATGTATGGTTATCATGTCCTCCTTGAAAAAAGACACACACACACACAAAAAAACTGAAACTCAGACTCATCATCATTCAGTCATTTTGAAAAGTTAATAACCTCAATATGTAAGTCATAAGTAATATTTCAGGTTTGTTTTATGAATAACATTTGATGAATAAACAAGTGCATCAATTACACAGGCTTATTCAAGTTTATTCAAGTTTAAAATATATACCCTTCAGATGTTTACTAACTTCATGTTGTCATATGCTAAAAGCACCTTAAGGGTCACAGAGTTCAACCTTCTTAATCATATACAGTCTGAAAAAACACAGACATCTCCCTTTGACTCTTACTGCAATTCTAACAGATCCGAGGACACTGGTTTGCGCTTAAGAGCCGAGGTGGAGGTACTGACTTATAATTCTTTGTCAGATAAATACATGCCAGACATACACAGGCCCTCAAGGCTTTTGAAAGGAGGGAATAAATGACAAAAAACTTTAGAGAAAGGTGATAGATCCATATATTTTTCATTTAAGAACAAGTAAAAGCGGCAAAATTAAAGGCCTGCTACATGCATTACAAAACTGAAATAACTTCCATTTCAAACATATAAACATCAGGGAATTTTAAATATTACCTGTCAACGGCTCAGAGCATTTGGCAGAGGATACAATGCATTTTTACAAACCAGCAACTAATTATGAAACAGGAGTGCTGGCTGGAGGTTGGCCATCCTTGATTGAGTCATCAATAACGCTTTAGCTCTTGAGGCCATTATCATCGCGCTAACACTGTTATTAATTCATTCACCTCGTTTCTATCCATTCATCAGCTGAGCTGAGTGAAGATAAATAAAGGTTTTCCGGGGACTCAGGTGGAGAACGACTGTGTGAATGTGAGCTGATGATGGATCAGCTCGGACAGAAGTCAGACCTGACAACGGGAGCGGCCAAGCTGTTAGCGATCTGCATTGCTCATGTTCAATTTCTGTTTTGTTTTACCAGCTCAACATGCGTAGTGGGTCCTATTATTCATACAGTGTGGAAAAAGCTGACGTGGCCATTTGCAATAAATGGATTAAAGGCAGTGCAGGGGTTTTTTTTTATATATGCTGGTTTGTAAGAGTGCTTGAGAGAGAGAGAGAGAGAGAGATCATCGTAAATGTCCGCATTACCGTTGTTTCATTTTTTTCCCTCATTGATTCTTTTGAGAAGAAATAGTTAATTCTGTGCTAACTTCAAATGAGATACCGTTTGTCTTCTGTTTTTCTTTTTAAGGTAAGAGAGATCAAAGGAATTGCAACCTACCCTGATAAAGTTGCAACATGCAAAATAGCTGTGATGAATCATTGGATCTGCGCAGACGCTGCAAATACCACTCACAGGTATAGTTAAGTTCTGGCATTTTCTGTTTAAGTATTTCCAAAAGGTCTCTTCACTTATGCATGCATAGAAATGTCATGTGAATGGCTCTAAAATGACTTCTGGGTCGTCCCAATTCAGTTGAAGCCTCCATTTTCTATCTACTGCCTCCTGCGGGCGAGCTGTTTAAACCTTAACAACCACCAAAATGTCAACCACTCCCCTGACTGGCAACTTTGCTGTTCCTCTAGCCCGTCAGAGCACATGTGTAATGGAATACCAGGACATAAAACAAAGGTTAACTAGGAGACTATGGTGTGATAGAGTCTAGGGGCAGAGCAGACTCCTAGGAGCTTTATACCTGAGACTGACTCAATCTAGACCTACCGCTGTGGAGCACACTTGGCTTTAAACACTGCAGATTTCCAGTATTCAGAGTGGTTTATATCAGTCTCTGCTGTGTATGTGGGATTTGACTTCTCGAGATCTGTATCTGGATGCAGTCACGCTGCATTCCTCCCTCTGTTTACATGGGGATTGTGTGCGATATGTCCGTAATTGTTTGGGGCTTTGGGATGTTTTCTTCTCCATGGTGGTTTCACCTTAAGATATCACCACTAATGATTTTTACTTTGTTATCAGCATGTGATTCAGTGTTGCAGTTGTTTCAAAAACTACAAATTGATACTGCAGATATTTAGTTGCTGATTCGAGTGAGTGATGATTGCTAAAGGTTCGCACTTGACCTTAAAATAATGCACTAAGTGCTGAATGAACCCTTTTAAGGACTGAAAGCAAAATAAACTTGTACATGAAAATCATTTTATGTGGCCAGGAAAGTATTTAATGTTTTACGACATTGTGAATACTCTGCCTTAAGATCCATTATCATTTTTGCATCTGTACCCCCTCTGATAACTACTTAACTCAGGAAACCATTACTTTCCAAAACAGGCAAAGACGGCGTTATACGAGTGGTCAACAGTTCTGTGCTGGATTGTTTAGTCTAAAAGCATTTCTCATGGACAACCAGAGGAGTTATGTGGCCTTGTGTCTTGAAATGCATGCAGTAAAAAGCCAGAAACATGACTCTTATAGAAACAAGCCGGTAATAAATGTGTCAGTGTTCTGTGAAGTGGTTTACATTCAGGTTCTTTCTCAAGCACAATGGTGTCTCAAGGATAATGAAGGTGACGGACACTTGCTGGAATCGGCTATCCTTACCTTTACCTTTGCAATTTTTCACCAAACTTTAAAAAGATAACCAAGTCAAACATTTAATAATGAAAAACTCTGGAAAACAGACTACAGGCATTGAAAAAGTTTTGCTCTTGGGTTTATGGCAAGGTATTGGTCATAGAGGGATATCGAATCTTGTATCAACACTGAAAACAAATAACTATAGATGCAGCAGAAAAACACAAGTAGAGAAAGCTGGAAATTAACCAGATATTAAGGTTGAAGGTAAATATCTATTGCTTTTTCATTGCATGTCTCCATACCCTTGATTTTTAAGTCAGTGTCTATTCAGCTCCAGGTTTTCTCCTTCTCATTTCTGGTGATGGAGGAAATATTTCTCTCTTTTTGAGCAAATCCTGTGTTATTTGCTATTAAGTCTCTCTTAAGGCAGTGATACTAGACTATCCATGACCAAAGACATCAATCCATACCTCTAAAGGGACCTTAGATCAAGATTAATTACATCACCTGCCATGTTATCCCAGGAAGAAGTCAGCCACAATCTCACAATCCACCATGGGGAACATCCCCACTTTGAGGTTGCTAGCAGCTAAATCTGATACTTTAGTAAGTCCATTACTAGCTAACCTCTCTGCCATTAACATGCACTTAGTCATACATATTTACGGCCATTGCATTAAAGAGCTCAGGGTGAACATGCCTTTCTCTGGCAAATAAAAGCCTTAAAGGAAGTCCAGACATGCTACGACCTCCTCAGAGTTTTATACTGTAATAAAACATGTTTACATGCTTTCCGACTGTTTGGACCCAA
>JAPZDV010000021.1:12671855-12688819 GCA_029814665.1 Acanthurus lineatus | reverse complement strand
TTGTGTTTTATTTCTTTATATAGCTGCTCTCGAATGACTAATTTAACTTTCTTTATAATAATAGAGTTGTTACATTCAGAGCTTATACCCGGCACTGTCCCACAGATTTGACTTGAAACTGTTCCTGTGCTCCTTGTTTAGCCAGTTTTGGCTGTAAGGTGCACAAATATTGCTGTATAATTTAATGAAAAATATAAATATCAATTTTGCACTTTCCAATTTAACACTTAAGTGATTTCGATCAGTTTAGTTTGGTATAATATATGAGAAACAAACTACATTGACTTACAATGACCTGAATATATTTCATATATACCAAATGTCTTACTGCACTGCAAAGTGATGACCTAAGGGCCAGTTACAACTTCATATTGACAGCTCGCCTACATTGTCAATATCAATGTCAGTAGTATCTCAACTTTTTTTTTTTTTAAGCGTCAATTTAGCAAAAAATATTCAAAAGGTCACTAAAAGGTCTAAAAGTCTCAATCAGTTTGTTACTTGTGAATAACATCTTGTGTGAGTGCAAGGTCCTGCCCTGTTTGAGAACAATAGTCCACTTATGCTGCACAGTGAAATGGTTGTGAATGCCAGCAAACATGGAGATTTGCATCTGACATTTACAGCATTCCCTTGAATAATTTGTTGTCCCTAAGCTATCTCTCTTAAAAAAAAAATCACGATTAATTCAATTATTTTCATTTACTTATTTATTTATTTATTTATTTTAAATATATGCGCTACTACAATGAAGCATGTTGAGTTTAATTCATTTACCATATAGGTAAGACGTCAATGTCCCTCCGTCCATCGTGGCAGTTTATTGGATTACCTGATTAAATGAAGACTGAACGATTGCGGGCAGAAAGCAATGCTTTCAACCTTTGAAAGATGAGCTTGGAACTGGCATGAATCACATGTCTGTGTGGTAACGTGTAGCCTTTTCTCTCTCTTCCTTTATGCACAAGAATAACTGTTCAATGCAGTTCATGAAAATGTGAATTCCAGTTTAATTACACAACAACAGTGACAATTTTTTTTTTTACATTTTTTTCTCTCAAAAGACAAAATGCTAATGCTCGTGGTAACACAGGAAGCGGCTCCATTCTTCTTTTATACTAGTGGAACAAACCCCCTTTTAAAACTCTGTTTGCTTTTGTGATTTATATCCTTTATAACAATTCCAAAAAATGTGTTTAATCGTTACGTGGCAGCGAGCTGAAGGTGCTTCGGCTGCCAGGAAGAGTGTTTATTTTCACAAGTCTCAGAGAAGTATAAACACAGAGGGCTGAATGTGGGGGTGGCCATTTTCATGCCAAGTCTGCTGAGTTTTGTGAGCGGCACCAACCCTGTGTTGTTCTACAACCAGACAAGGTATTCCCTTTCATCCGGCAAAGGATTCACCTCATTTCATGTCAACAAGGCCCTTTAAGCTCGGAAACTAGGTGGAAAAGAAAAAAAAAAAAATTCCGACGGAAATCACTGTGACTGGAAGTTGACAGACAAACCTCTTCCTCTAGACAAGAAAAAAAAAAAGAAAAAAGAAAAATGAGGCTCGTGTTGCAAAAACAAATCATCCAAATGCATCTTAGAAACTTGTTCTGGCACGTTTCCTCTCTGACAAGATTTTTATCTGCTCCCCGGTATAAAAACCAGTGTGCCATCTCACCCAGCCTTAAATAACGGCTATTAATGATGCATGATTAAGTAAGGATAGGAAAGAAATTCTCACAGGGCTGAGCTGTGAGTGATCATGTTATGAGGTGTCGTGGCATTCCTCACTAAAGCATGTTAGCCAGGTGACACCGCAGCCGGATGCAGGTGTTGTCTGCTTGTCTCTCGGTCAGACCTGACTAAGCCAGGACAGAGGCCGCTCGTTCATTCATCCAGCACCCCTCCTTGTTCCTCCTCCTTCAGCCTTAAATGCCCAGGCTATCTGGCTCAATCAATCACCTGTGTAAAGAGCAATGGCTGTGTGTAAAGGGTGGGCTGTGCAGCGGAGGGCGGAGAGAGAGAGAGAGAGAGAGGGAGAGAGAGAGAGGGAGCTGTGAGGTGTGTGTCAGGGACAGGTGGCCAGGGTCAGTCTCTCTCTCACCTTGGCAGCTCCTCTCCAAGTGCTCTTGACAGGCTTACATGCATCCACCCACCTGCACAAGAGGGGCCGCGGGCACACAGACACAGTGTAGGTGTCTCTCCCACACACTCGCACACACGCACTCACACACACACGCACGCACGTGGTCACACACGCGCACTCACAAACACCGGTGAGCAGTGAGAACTGCTGCAAGCTACTGGCGCTCCCTAGGGGGAACACTCCAACTATGCTAATGCATGCCAGTTCATCAATTTAGGCCTGGACGCAACTAGCTTTCCGGACTGCCTGGGCATGCATATTTCTCAAGGTTAAAAAGTTATCAGGGATAAGATGGCTACTTCTGTCTGAATGAATCTCCATATCATGAAAGGGAAATCAATAGCTGTAGCCAATAATGCAGCAGATGGAGTTAAATGCATAAGATTCACCCAATCATTTAATGCGATGTGTGTTTTCCTGTCAGGGTGTGACAATCCCAGCAGGCAAAACCCTTTGCGTGCGTACTATACAGTTTTTGTAACCGTTAATAATGTTGACCAGAAGCCATTAACTTACACAAATAACCATAATGACCCCCCCAAAAAAGAACATATCAGGTTGCTTTGCTGTGGTTTTTAAGGCAGACGTGTCCAAACAGTGGACACTTCAATCAGTGCGCCAAAGTGTCAGGAGTGATGGATGTTTTGCACATAAGTAGCTAAAACAACCGAGCCTCAGCCACACGGTGACGGAGTAAGTGACTGTACCACAGAGTGAGATGGGCAATTAGCTCAAGAGAGAGAGGGGGGGGTTGGACAAAAATGAGTGAGATTTACACAAAAAGAAAAACACGAGGGAAAGAGGGAAAACGAGTATTGAGAAGATGGGGATTAGGTAGGAGGAGAGAGTGAAGGAGAGAAGACGGGTTGGGCTGGTAGGTGGTAGTATTAAGAAATCTCATGCATTTGTAATTTTCATTTCTGCATTCAGATTTGTGTCTCCTTTTTTTTTTTTTTTTCTCCTCCTCAGAAATCTCATGAATATGGATGAGTCTGTCAATGTGATGGTACTGTTCCTTCGCTTAGACCAAATAAACACTTTATTTCCCAGCATTCACTTGACCGAACGTGGCTAAAATAGCCACAGCGGCGGTGTGTTGCCTGCTGCTTGTTCAGCTGCTTTCGAAACAGTTTGAATTTTGCGACAAAGCGAGCGTTTTTTCGCATTTTCAGCTTCTTTATGCTGTGGCATCGTGACATGTAAATGAGGATTGTGGGAAGTGGAATTAAAGGGATGAGTTCATATATTTGTATCTCCTTACATGCACACATACACACACAAACACATGCTTTGAATAACTATTGAATATATTGAATATGCTGATTATTTTATTGGTGTGAGATATGCAGTTACACTATATTAACTCGCCTTCCTATGAACCCTAAGCCTACACATGTGTATGAATAATTTGAGCCCCCCCCCACCACAACCTCATCCCAATAACATGCTTGTGCTGTAAGCTTCCCAATAAGCATATTTTTGATCTTAATTCCCAATGATCAGAGAATTTCTGCGTAAATCCATTTTGCCCTCCAACACAAGACAGTTGTTTTCATCATTCCGGCCCTGTGATAGTGGATTTAGACTCTGTAATAATGCTGATAATGACAATGTAAGTAGGAAAAAACAGAAGAAGGGAAAGAAAAGACAGAAGAGGGGAAAGGAAGACATTGGGACTTATAGCCTGAGAATGGTCCCTTGTTTCAATGCTGCTTAAAAATAATGAGCGACAAACCAGATGCATAATTTACAGTGTGGTTAGGGCATGATAAAAAGTGACAGTGGAAGAATAATCTTTTTTTTCCCCTCTCTTTTCTTAAAATCTCTAAAAAAGGGGAGCAAGGATTGGGCAAAGGGAGGAAGTTCTTGATTTTTAAAAAAAGAGGAGTCTAAGCCTAAAGATCTGCTCTTACTCTCACAAATAAAAGCTGCTACTGGTCAGTTTGATGGATGTGTGACTGATGAGAAATGAACAGAGTGGGCATTATCATTTGTCACAGCAACACAAGCCATCGATGGCCGCCGTCGTCAGCCTGTGGTTTTAGATGAAGGAGACACGAGAGGCAGGCTCATCTGACTTCCTGCAGTCTCAGCTAAAAGCACTTAACCCTCAACAAAGGTCTGGGTTCAGCTCCCAGGCACAGCTCCTTACAATAATAACCCACATGTTCTCCTGCCCCGGCGTTCAGGGCCCCTGAGGGCCAAGCAAGGAATAGCTGCTGTCACAACGAGTTGGCTTTTCATTTGTTTTCTAACCAGATGAGGAGAGGTGGTCAGACAGAGAGCAACCACGAAAGGATCTTCCAGGAGAGAAACAGCCTAATCTCCTTTTCCTCTCTACAAGATCTGATACATACAGGCTGTATATGCCTGCTTATATTTCAATTAAACAATACCCATGTATCTGTATGTGGGGTTTACAGTGGCTGTGTGATTTACAGCCTATCAGGTAAAGGAAATTTTGTAAGATTCATGAAGCACACCACATAGGATCCAAGTTTTCTTTCTTTCTTTCTTTGGTGAAAAAAAAAAAATACGTAGCCCTGATGAAGGATTGAGCAAAAGCAGGAGGAAGCTGTTGCCAAGTACACACAGTGGCTAGTTGCCCCAAGGGGAATGCCAGATGTGTCCAATTTATCACAAAAACAGGTGAAAGGTGGGGAGACGGACAAGGGAACCCAACAAGTCCCTCTGTGCCCTTGCAGGGAAAGGCAGAAGATTGAGGGAGTTTGTTATGGATGAAATGAAATGTTTGATTAAAGAAATTATCCAAGATATGCTAACCATTTATTTTTTCCTCTATGGCTAAATTAAATCAAACATTAGTGATGTAACCTGCACCAACTCAGTAAAGGCTTGCAGCTCTATAAACACTTTGAGTAAGGTAGGACATTCTCAGAATAAATTCTCTCAACACACAACAACAGATCCCTTTTTGTTGTTGCAGTGGCTTGTTTGTATTGCGCAGAGCGAGCAGGTAGTTATGGACAGCAATGGCCACCATGAATGAGCAAACAGTTTGTGTGAAAATGACAAAAACAAACACAAAAAGCCCAAACTCTCAACAAATGACTGATAAATGATGTGGTTTTCTGCCTTTTATGCATGTGAAAAAAAAAAAAAATTAAACACATCTTGATCCTTATTCAGAATCCTTGCACGGTGAATTCACAGCCGAAGAATGTGGCTGAATGGGGAATCCTACACCCATTAGCCCCCTGTTGTGCAGTACAATTCAAGTGAGCACAGTCAGCAAACAGCCCCTGCCCACAAGGCTTAAGTGTGTGCTCCTGGGCGTTGCTTTCCACCCCAGGTAGGTTCACACACGTTGCCAACATGAAATCCCTGTGTAATCATGCTGGGATCTGTTCCCAACGAGACACACAGCTCTGAATGGACCCACACCTGTCTGGCTGATCATAACCTAAAGCAAGGATTAAAAAAAACCTCTGAATTCTTTGGATGTCTCATTCAGGGAGCTGTCAGTGTCAATGCTGTGTAATTTAACAAGTAAAACACTTCAACAACTGTCCAAGTAATTAGGCATTGCACACTGATATTTTGGGCAAACAAGCGTATCCAGAGAGACATTTACTTGAATGCTTTAATATGCGGTCACAAGCAAAGACTGCAGGTTATATTTGACTGACAACAACTTACAACAAGCAATATTTCATCTTGTTCAATTAATATACTTACATTTAAAGCAGCAAATTGACTCTGAAAAGTGCACCGAAAGAACAACACTGAAAATAAATGACTCACAGTAGAGTCTGCTAATCTTTTCTTCCTTTATTTTATCTCTAAAAACTTTCAATCAAACATGCATTAATACCAATGTGTCGCACAATAATCACAGTGTTAGACAACAAGTATTGATCTGTCTTTAGAGTTGAGTTCATACACATTAGCAAGGAGGACGCCAGCAAAAGAAAAACAAGTCAAGTTCCTTTTGTTATACTAAAAAAATGGGTTGGAAAAAGTTTGGGTGCAGCTTTAAACTCCACTCTTAAAATGACTGAGAGACCTATTAAAAAGCACAGCCTACTTGAAGATATATTTTACCTGTTGTCAGTGCAGCAGGACCTGTGTACTTGCAGGGCAAGTGCTCCCTCAACATCATTTTGACATGTTAATTACAGAGTGCTTCAGCAATTATGCCTGTTTTTTTGATTCCCACACCTGGTAGAGCCGTCAACAGTGCTCTGCATCATGCCGCTGGTTTGGTGTGCCACGTCTTAATTTATGTTTATGTTGGCAATGTGCCCGGCAGTCGGTGGTGAGTAAGTGTTTGCTTAAAAATGAGAATGACATGTTTTTAACAAAGTTTTTTTTTTTTTTTGTCTTCATGTGGGGATTGAGTCTGGTAATAGGACGACTAAAGGGGTCTTGGTTTACTGAGAGCATTGCATGGTAATGAGAGGATACTGTGCAGTGGTGCTACTTGGCACCTAACTCATGTTCAAATGTTTACATCACAAATGAAACAAAATTGGTATTTTTTCCAAAAAAGATTGCAGATGGATTGAAAAGGTTCACCTCTTTCATATGAAATGTTCTGGAAAAAAAAGCTGTGTCTTATATCTGAAAACATAAAATCTTTTGCAAAAATTATAAATCACAAAAAAATGCATTAACTGCCTGGTCACAGTGTGATAACACAGTTATTAAATAAATGTTTAATACATTTATAGCATTTTCTGGAGTGAAATACATTAAAAGTTCAAGTACATTCATAAAAATGATCAAGATAATAAGAAAATACGGTTGTATACAGAATCTTGCCAATAACTGAATGATCTTACATAGGTACACATGTACTACTTTCATGTATATATATGTACGTCAATGTTTCAGAGTAATTTTAGCTTTAGCATAAAGTTCCCCTTGTTAAATATTGTTTTGTTGTCAGTATATGTACCCATTTTGTACCCAGAACTTGGTTAAGAAATCTGTCGATTAACTTCTGGATCACAACTTGATTGGTGACCTGATCCTGGAGATCAGTAATGCAAAACTGAGAGGCTTTACAGATTCAGGCCTTTCTGCAAGACAGACACAATGGCTCTCCCCCAGAGCTTTGCATTCAGATCAGGTTCTGCTGGAGCCAAGGCTGTCGATTGGCAAGACAACAAATCCGGCTTGGCCCTTCTATAATCTTTAGTCTTATTCAAACAGTCGTATAAAATCTGAGATGATGCTGCTGTGTTTGTCTCATCACTTGAGGGAGTGTGCATTGGGTTTGACGCAATAAACCAAATAAATGGAAGAAAACAGTTTATAAGGAAAAAAGAAAATGTCTTCAGAGGAAACATTAAAAAAATGTTATAACTTTGACTAACCCTTAATCCAAGTAAGAAGCTAGGTTCTGGATGATTTCATTGATCTGTCAGGATGTTGTAAGGAGCAACATCAAACTAAATCCCTTATAGAGGACAAGCATGACCTTCTGTGCTCAGCTTCACCCAACTGTGATGTAGGGGGCCAAAATGCAAAGAGCTGCACACAGCAGGCAGCCACTGCTACATGGCTCTGTAAATGGGCTAATAAGCCTGAATGTAGTTACACTGTGAAGAATCCATATTCTCGATAAACAGCTGTGTGAAAAACTGTAAACCAGTGTTTTTCATCATCAATTACTACAACTGCATTGCGTTTATTTATTTCATTTGGTGATGTAAGGCAGCTAAATGTTAACAACAAAGTGTAAATAAGAAGTACTCCTGGATGGATGCCCTTTAAAACCATTACATATATGACAGAAGAGAAGCTTGTGACTGTTAGAGTGTCAGTTCAATCTAACAACAAGCAATAAAGAAGCAATAGCATTAATATGAGTAAGGAAGTAAATAAGCGGCCTAACACTTTATTGCACACAGTCAGTCATCCTTGTATTAGCAGTAACCTGAAGGATTTGAATGCTATTTAACCCGTGCACTTGCACTTTGAACCACACTCTCTGGATGTACACAGCCTTTCATTTAACCTGAAGTCAATGGTTGTGTTGACTTTTCAATAATATTCACAACTGGTAGAAAATAGCTCCTAATTAAATCTATTAACACTGTGGTTTGTGGATTATTCTGAGAAACCATTTCATTGTTTTTGGAGACAATGTTGGCTGTTTAGTTGCTCGAGCATATATTTTTTAACACTTGGAGCACCACAAAGAGCATTCAATTCACCCCCCTGTGGTGTAGTGGTTGAAGAAATCTCAGCAGGGAATATCTCAGCACCTCAGCGGGTGAAGGTGAAAGTATCTACATGGTTTGTACTGTAGTGATTCCCAATATTTCCCAAATTGCTTTCTGAAACCATGTGCAAGATCTTGTTCTAAATTGTCTCTCTGTTGTGTGCGTAGGTGGAGAGAGCAATAAGAGGAGCAAAGGTTTTTCTGGTCAAAGCTCATCCCCTACTCCAAACACATCGTGTCTTGCTGTTGCATTGCATTGTGGTCTCCTGAGGCTGGTGTAGGTGAGGAAACTGGCATCCCTGCCAGTTTCAGAAACGCCTTTTGCTTGTGCTGAACACTGGTGAAAAATAACAACTGTCAAAACAAGCCCTTGTTTGTTTCCTCAGAGTTATTTTGCATTAAACTCTTGCACTTAACAATGACATTTATTATTGATGTTTATGTTTATGCCTTCAATTTAATGTTTGTGTGCTTTTTTAGATTGAAAAACAACTTTCTGTGTATTATTTGTGCTCTTAGAATACAACGATGGAGTCTGAACATTGTCTCTTTATAACAAAACATTCTTAATCAATATCGAACACCAAAAGCACCACACATCAGAACAAATCAGTTAATGCAGTTCAATTTTGTTATCAGTGATTGACATTTATACAAAGAATAGAGAAATAAAGTTCAAAACAGATAAATAGGACTATCCTCCATCCAGCCTTTCTGTTACTAATTTAATATGCCATTTTATCTTTTCATCTTTGTGAAATTTCACATGGCTTGAATGTCCCTTGTTCTTTATGCAGTCTGTAAACAGACAGGCATCTGACAAACACCCTTATCAGCCATTTAAAAAAAAAAAACACACAAAGTTTTACACTTTAATCGGAGAAGATACGCCACTGACCACATGTTCATGAATTTATTACACCATCAGTAAAGCCACATATAAACTACAGTTAAAAAAGGCGTTTTTAGATTACTGCTGCCATCTTTTTTATTTTCAGTGTTCCCTTTCCCCACCAAACACACTTTCATCTCCTGACAAAAAACTGCCTGTAATCCTTTTCCTCTGCATGCTTTTCTCTCATCACACACAACACACACGCATTCATGCTGACATGAGTGTATGCTTGGATAGAACCAAAAACAACCACACACACACACACACAAATTCATACGCATGCCACACACTTCAGCTGAAAACTGAAACAGACTAGCATGACATGATGAATGGTTGTTTTGTCAATCTTGCTAATTGTCAACAACTTTGAAGGTATGTTTGGTTTGCTCCAAATGAAAATCAGCATAAGGCTCCAAACTGTGGAAATTGTTTGTTATTAATGAGGCAGTCTCAATCAATCTCATGACAACAGCAGATTGCCAGCTGATTTAAGCATTCATCTCATTCGCATTTCATTTAGGGTTTCATTCCACAAAATAATTTACACTACAATACATGGCACCTTCAATCTTTGGAGCATCAGTGTTTCTATTTTTTTGACAGAATGGGATTTTGGGCCATAAAAGAAAGGGCTAACATGAAATAAAAGTCCTCTTTTTTTAATGCTAATGAAAAGATATTTAAATGTTGCAATTTTCTTGGCAGAAGCAAGTTTTTGTCCTAACTTGATCTCCAACCAGAACCCAGTGTTTGTATTATGTTTGCCTCAAAACAAAGAAACCCAGTGAATGTTGAGGACATCTCTGTTGTCAAAGCTGCTCAAAATGTCAAAACTGCATAGTTTCTGTCAATCACCAAAACATTTTCAGGTCAATAAGAAAGTAATAACATTATGCTCAGATAAATGTTTTCTGGAGTCTCCTTGAACCTTAATACACCAAAATATAAACATTACTTGGTGCAGTTGTGTTTTATCGCTTAGTGTTACACCACCAGAAAATTCTTGTCTCGCTGTTGTTTTAATCGCGGACTATAACTGAAGTGTCAAACAAATCACAGCTCTGTTTTTATAATATGATATGATAGATTTTACTCCTGGAACTCAGTTTGACTTTGGAAAGACGCAGGAACTTGTCACACCTTGTCACAGGTGACAGATCTTTTTGTACTTACCTTTATTCTTAGAAAGGGAATCATTCTGAGTGTGCGTTATTTTGTTTGAGAGAGTGAAAGAGATTTTGCTTTGGGAAAGTAAGACGATGAAGAAGGATAAAAACCCTAGAAGACAATTTGTTTTCCAGAATTGTAACCCAATGTCAAGGCAATAGTAATGTTTCAACTTGATAGGAACGGCCCTATTGCCATTTTGATTGTGTTAGCTCATTTTGTATTTGAGTCTCACAATCTTTGATATCCTGTGATCGAGACGACGACTGACAACTGCTTTTTTGTTGTTCTGCTATCGTCTATCAAGAGACAAAAATAGGGCAACGGTATTGTGGCTCACACTGTGGTGCCTTTACCTAATTCATTCTGCCAACTCTACCTCCCGTTCTGATGTGAATGATACTGGCGCTTGGGCTTCTAATCCGTTCATCTACCCCTGAGCATGGATCCAACCCTCTATCTATCCTTCAACACACCCATCCAAGCATACATGCATTTTCTAAGCTGTTTTATCCACTTTCACTACAGATATTTTCTTTTGTGTCTGTAGAGGTGGAGAGCTGTCTATTCGTATCCCATCTTTGAACTCGGTGCCCATGCCAGTTTATTCCTAGGCAGAAAATGGCACCAGCTCACAGACGCTTTGTTTGAATCCTGCCACTGGAGTTGGGGTTCCAGCTTTAGGCATGTCAGGCCTTTGGGCTTCAGGATTGGGTTTCCCCAGACCCCCTTGTCAAAGGATTAGCTCACACTCTGATCATTGGGAACGCAGAACGGTTCCTCCCCTTTTCTCCATTGCCGCTTGCCACTGCACACTCGCATTCCTTTGTACTTCTTTCACGCCTGGTAAAATTTTGCTAAATGTGTGGCAGCAGTCTTACTATATTCCCTGTTCTCCTACCCCTGCTCCCTCGTTACCCTTTCCGCCTCCCCTACTCCTGTCTTCTTTTTCTCTTTCTCCATCACTTCCTCCTCTCTTCTTCAGCCGTGTGTTGATGAGCCTCAGCACAGTTTTTTTTTTTTTTTTTTTTTTCTGAGGAAGGAAGAGGGATTATGCTAAGCCCTAACTCGGGGAGACCAGCCTTATCTTGCCTGTAGCAGCTCCGTGCACCAGAGAAAAACAGGCTGGAAGAGAGCATAGCTACAGGCCAGGGGAAGACAGTTGCTGGGAAGACAAAGATGGGCATGACCGGCACTACAGCGTACATCCACGTTTTCATACGTTGTTGACCGTCTCCAGCCATGTTTTTTCGACACTCGAAGCACAACAGCTTTTCGAAGACAGTATGTTAAACAGCAATATTTCCATATGACATGATCTATTTTTCCCTCTTCTCAAAGTCTGCAAATTGCTCTAATGACATACCAGATGTTATTTATTCTGCAGCGGAATGACAGTTTTCCCCAAGTGACTCAGATTGCCCTTCCCTCCAAAATGCCCCTCACCAGGACACTCCGTTGTGCCGGAACCTGCTCCAATCCGTCCTTTTAGCGAATCTTCAATTACAGCTGCATTATACTCAATTATGGTGACTCTAATTAAAGTCCCATCCCCTGATCCATTTCCTAAATGAAACCTTCCCCCCTCTACCCCAGTCCTGAGACAATGGGCCATGTTACAGCAGGGAACAAGGCCCCACTGTAAGCAGGCTGCTGGTCTATTCACCTGGCCTAATTACCCTAACCCTATGGGGGTCTGTGCTCCTGGGAAAGGCCCTGGCTCTGGGGAGCCCACAGCAAACTCAAGTTTCCTCGCTGGTGCCGAGGCAAGCAATTGCCCAAGGACAAATGAGAAAACAATGGCGGAAAATGACAACAGGAATCAATTCCAGAAAGTAAATATCATTCACACAAGAGAGCTGTTCTAACCCAAGTGTGTTCATGTACCCAAATCTCTCAATGGGTCAGTAAATGCCAGGACCTAAGCCCCTCAAATAAATCTGAAATTTATGGAGGCTTCAAGTTGTTACAAATAACAGATCACTCAAGCGGAGACCCACTCAGACATTAGCCATGGATAGCGCAACCCCTTTGTTAGTATTTGTTGTCTGCTTCGTTTACTTCAATGTCATCTGAAAGCTTCGTCGAGAAAGCCTCAGCAACAGATTAGCCGGGACTTGTGGGGCGCCAGAGCCAACAGAAAGTAAGCCTCCATAAACCCAAGGACGACATTAAGATACCAACCAAGGACTTGGTCTTTCAAATACCCCAGAAAATCCAGTAGGCGAGAAAACCACAATTGATGATACTTTAAACCCTGGCATTGTGTCCTTCTAACGCACGACCCTAATTCTTTGGCGCAACAATGCTATGGATTCTCAAGGCAAACAGACAACTGGTAAATGTTGTCCTTTTTATGTTTTGTATTACTGTGTTGTGGTGGGGGGGAGATTGCAACTCTGCAAAAGCATTCTTTCGTATTTGAAGTGTGGGATGGAAAAGAGTGGGATTCAGACTGGTGTGTTTGACTTTAAAATGTATAACTTCTTAAATCTTTATGTTGCATTTAGAGCTGAAACTGTGTAAAATCGCAATCTTAGAGTGACCTGCATGGCCCTGGGGTTATTAGAAGGCCAGGGTGGGGTATCAGAGGGGGGAGGTAAAGGGCAACAAAGCCTCTTTCTTCACTCTTCCTCCTGATCCTATCACTCCATTCCTTGGCCGTGGAGATGAAAGACTAGTCTGTAATTGGAGAGGAGGGAGCAAGTGGAAGTAATGAGAAAGTAAAAAAAGGGGGAAAGGATAGAGAGTGCTTGAGCAGTAGGTAAGGGAGAGTGAAAGAGAAAATACTTTTGATTTCCTCAAATTAAGTGAAGAAAAACAGCCCTGCCCCGCTCCTCTATCAGACCACAGTTTGATTGACAATGTAGCAACGTGAGGCTCTCGGCTGTAATAACTTGCCTTTGTGAGGAGAACTCAACGCTTTGTCTTCCTTGTTAGAGGGTCCCAGGGTCCAGGGATAAGCCTTGACTTATTATGACTGGCTTTGTCCTTCAGGAGCTGTGGGAGACTTGACTTGCCCTTTCGTCTGTCATCAGAAGAAGGATCCCATACTGGGGGCCGCTCACAAGGCATGGGAATGCTGGAATGACAGGCGAGGACAAGGTCAAAGCATGTAGTCTCCCCTTAAATATTGTTTTACATGTGTTATGAGCACCATAGCATTTACTTAACCCTAATAACATTTGAATTTTAACAGAACATCATGTTAACAAACCTCTGTGATATATTTTTACTTACCAGAAGAAAAAACCTGTAAAAGGTCCATTAGCAGTTCAAGTGACCATCGCATGTAATTCACTCAGTACTGATGGGAACAGAGATGGCAGGTTGGCTGTGTCCTTCTACTGTTGTGAGAAAATTTTAGCAGGCATAGATGGACAAGACAAATGACATCTGCACTTAAAGAAAATCATTTATGTAGAACTGAAAATGTTCTTTTTGATTTAATAGACATCAACTGGGCATTTTTATTTCAAAGCTCCATACTATATTGAAAAACTCTTATAATGGTCAACGAGCACACACACACGTGCAAACACCCACACATTCACATATCATACTGCACTTAGAGGAGGTTTAAAAGACCTGATTGTGACACCTGAGTATAAGCAGATGTATATCATTCATAAAGCTCTGTCTCTTTATTCCCTATAACTCAGCTATGTGACCTTAGAACCTTTGCAACCCCTTAAGTGCCCCTACAGTTTATCTTCTTTCAGGGATAAATCTTTTAAAATGAAACCTTAAAAGATAAAAACAATCTGTGGAACATGCACACGTGGCTGGTTAGGGATTTGAGTTATTGTCCTCACTGTTAAATGGCCAAACAGTGGATTATTATGCCTAAGAGATTTATTCTTCTCTCCTACTGAAGTTTCTCAGATGGCTCTCCATAAAGGGGAATGTCTTCCATTATCCGGCTGGAATTTTTAAGGAGGAACCTGGATGCTTATCTCTGGCTAAAATCTGTGGGCCAGGATCTCCTGTTTCCTTACCGAGCCTTCATAAACTAGGACAATAAAAAGGCTGTTAACCCCACCCACCCATACCAAGTCTAACACCTGGCCACAGCTGGAGTAAAGGATTTTAGGAAAGTACAGTATGAACTAATATGCACATTTGAACAAACTGTAAAGATACAGTATAAGAAGGTAAGGGTCTGGATATTTCAAATAGATTTGCTACTGGGTGCTTATTCTAGAAATATAGAGAATAAAAAATAATGAGTTCTGCAGAGCTGTATTTGCTGTTTTCTTATTCTGCAGTTGCAGTAGATGGTTGATGTTACATTAATGTGTAGGATATGAGCACTACAGTCTCAAGTCAAAATGTCAAAGACTATTGAAAATTAACACTCAAAATAAAGATATTTTTAAGCTTTAAAGACTTTGAAACTCTATACCATTCTTCTGAAAGTAAACTAACTTCAAATAATTTCAACTTGCATCCACATCCAAGCACAAAGAACCACAGGCAAATTTCTCTTTTTGTTGTGTTTTTATAGAGTCAATCTCACTTCCTCATTCCTTTCTGTTCACATCTTGGTTTCTTGTACCTTACAGGTATTGATCGATATGAACTGTACTTGTACACGGTTCGATTATTTCATAATAAACTGAGAAGAACTGTGCTGTACATTGCAGGCTGTACTCTTAACCATAAGCAAAGGCTGCATTAAAAGGGACTATAGACTTAGAAGGAATGTGAGAGGAGCTTAAATACCATGAAGAAGATGGAAGGTTTTGGGAAAAAAAAGATATTAAGGTAGAAAATAGAACAAGGAGGAGAGGAAAAATGGCAAAAGCAAGGGTCAAAGAGAGCACAAGGAGACATGAATCAGAGTGTTAAGATTTAAAGAAAAATAATATGTGTGGGAGTTGCTGGTTGGGTTAGGGCACAGGTTAGAAAGCCACAGAAAGGGTTATCCAAAAAAAAGGTTAAAGGTTTCCAAAAAACTGTGCAGAATCAGAAAAGAGATATTGGCAGAAATACCTTTTTTTCTTGTTTTTACCTTTATTTATCTCTTACATGTTGTGACAGAAACTAACTTCATCTACATATAAGATCTGTCACCATATGACTGCACTCAGTAACCTTTACTGATTAACCCAACTATATTCACCAGCCAGTTTGGACATTTAAAGCAACTTTTATTGACCAAACTGCTTCTATGAACATTCTTTGGCACAATTAAGTTTGTGCCCAAATGATCAGTATTTGGAATAAGTAACAAAGTTAACAAAAAACAAATAGAGAAAATGTTTTGCATCACTGTCACTCTATTCCAATTTCTAAAAATACCTCAAAGAGTAAGAATTTTCATGAATATCAGTTGCATTATGACACAATTTGGCTGACTGTAGAGCCTGAAATGATATTCTGCAGATTTGCAGACTACACTCACACCCACACATACACACAAGCAGGAGCACTTAGTCACAGGGTTGCCCCCTTGACTTTGAAAGTGACATGAGTAGAGGGGGAAAAAAAAAAGCTACCGAACAGCAAAGAAATTGTCTCCTTTCCACCTGGCCACCCCTTCTCATTTTCATTCAACCATCTTCATATCTTATCAAGTTAAACGTTAAGATGTAATTACCTCTGAACAGAGTGAACTATCAAGAGGAGGAACGGCGACGTTACAGGGACCCACGGAAAAACAAAAATAATAAATAAATAAATAAATAAATAAATAGAGTAGCTCAGAGTCATGACAGGTGTTTTCTCTGGGGCCAAACCGAAATGAACGAGGAAATGAATGTTTGAAATGCATTCGGCGAGGAGAGCGGAGAGAGAAAGAGAACAGAGGGAGAGAACGCATCTGTGCGACTGAGGTAATTATTCCACGACTCCTTCACCTGTGACAAGAGGCTTAGGCGAGTGTGTGTGTGTGGAGGTGGGGGGTGTTTCAAAGGGAGGCTGGGAGGGACGGGGAGGCATGGGGTGGGCGGTTGCTGCTACCCAGACAGCAATTGGCCTGAGACCTCTTGTGCTGTCCCTGCTGACTTCCACAATGACAGGATAAGCCCTTTAACTCTCTCTCTCACACACACACATGCACACACACACCACCCACCCACACACACACACACAAACTCTTTCTCTCTCTTCCTCCAGCTGATGATGGTTGTTCTCCTTTGACCGTCCTCATTCATTTCTCCTTATACAACAAATCACTGTTGGGCCATTTGCTCAATTGAAGTTTTCCTTCTCTGTATTTGCAGCGCCTTCAGTCCCGGCTACAAGCAACTCACTCAGGGATGGAAATTAAAGGCCAGTTGCACAACGATTATTACAAATTTTTACCGTCTGCAATCTTGTGGCTGTGTAAGGTGCAGCTTCAATTCTTCTGTGCCCCCGTCACTCCTTTTTCTTTTTTTTTTTTTTTTTTAACAAGCTCTGCAGCCTTGGTCTCTCTTTATGTGCCTGGCTGCTCTTTAGAGCTGAATAAGACAGAAAGCACAATAAGAAAGTGGAGGAGTGAGGTGAGAGCAGCAAACACCGCGCAGCTTTCGCTAGGTGAGGTAGAGAGTCAGCTAGGAAGCACATCTATTTTCTTGAAGTGTCAC
>JAPZDV010000021.1:12611199-12669753 GCA_029814665.1 Acanthurus lineatus | reverse complement strand
CCATATGGAATCTGGTAAAAGAATATAAGGTGGAAAATCTAAACAGATGGATATGCGGGGAGACGGAGGGAAAGACATGAGTGTGATCAAATGTCCAGAGCGATCAGGAAGAGTTTCTGAAAAAGGCATCAAACTTTAACCAAGACTAAAAGACAAATTTTAGTCAAAAGATTAAATTAAATCACAAAGTAACTTAAACTGTTTGTTGTAATCATTTCTTCTAGGTAGAGGATGAAAAATTGTTTAATTTGGTGAGAACTAACCCGAGTTATCATAAAGCTAACGTGGCTACATTGTAACATCAACTTTGTTCAGTTAACTGAACTTTAAACTTTCTATGCCTTTCACTCATTCGCAGCATTTATCCCAACATTTCTGAATGTGTTAGTAGAATTCAGAACAATGAAAAAAAAAATTAGGTGGTAACATTTATGTAAAGCAGATGCATTTAAACTGAGTTTAATTCTAGTTATGACAACTGAGACCAACGATGGTAGACCCACATGACAACCACACTCACCCACCACTGAAAGTGTGACAAAAGGTCCAGTAAGCAAACACCCAGGGAGAGTAATATATTAATGTAATCAGTACAAAAGGTGCACAGACAATGAAAACTTAACAGAATACCTGAGAAAGAAAAGGGGCACAAAGTTCGAGGCCCGTAGCTCAGGCTCTGAGTCTTCTGTGTCTTCAATAGAGTCAAAGTGGCAAAATACATGAGACAATCACAGTCAACCTATAGCAGGTGTACATTGTAGTTGGATTAGATGAGCATGATTTAAATCCTATGGGATAATAAATCTAACAGTGGATGTTGCCAAAGTCTGTGTCCAATGCCACACCCCTTACATCATATCAGAGGGGTGAAGGTTCAAAGCTTGGATTCAATATGTCTCCCTAGGTAGCAGTGTGTTTATGATGTCACCACCTCTGGGTTTTTTTTTTTTCTATTGCTTAGAATTTTAATGATGCTGCAGAGCTGTGTTTGGAGCAATAGCATAATCCATGTTTTGTGTGCAGTCTTATTTTAAGATATGCTAATCTTTAAGGCTCTTTTTCTTGGTCTGACATAAAACAGACCGCAAGGACATTTTAGCATGTAGGCAACATGTTGAGAATGAGAAGCACCTTATTTAACTATAATTTCTTACCTGGAAGATGTGCAGAGAACCTTGTTTCAACAGTAAACAGCTCAGTCAGGTAGCTGAGGTTCAGTCTGCACCGAGGCAACAAACACCACAGGCTACATTCTTTAAGGAATAAAGAAATTCCCTTGAGACAGCGACAGAGCCAACAAGATTAAAGAAACGGTTTGTTATTTTATACTCCATTTGCCAAAAAAAAAAAACATTCAAAAACAGCTTGGATGCATTTTTTAACTTCTTTATGCATTGCTGAGCCATTCACTTGTCAAGCATGTTCACTAGATTGACTGATTTTAATAAGCATACTTGAAGTGTGCACTGCAGTGCACTGTGCAGCTGTATTACCTAAGAAAACAGAAGTATTACATCTAGACTCATTCAGCAGATACTAAAAAGGGAAATGACTCTGATTGAGGGCAAAATGAAACTTGATTTAAGTTGGGTTGCACTGTTTTTTTTATAACGATATCCTGTCAACCTTTACAGTTCACAACAAAGAGCGATTTTCCTTGTTTCATTATTTGCCTTATTGTCTTCCATATGGTAAACTTAGTAGCAAATAAAACCTACTGAATACACAAGGCCTTGGACTTCTGAGGAAGTCCACTTTGGGCAAAGAAATGTGATCATGTAAGAGCGTTAACATAATGAGTTACATGAGTGGTCCTGTGTTTGTATATATGCGTCCATGTTGCATGACCATACTTGAGTGTCAGCCTGTTGTGAAGTGTGGGAGCCTGTTTAACAAGGCTTCAAAGAGAGTATAGCCACTTGTTTAGCATATGTGAATATTTGTCAGTGTTGTTCACATCTGGAGATACTCATGTCATCTGACAAGTGTGTGAATTAAGCCAATATCTGCTAGGATTGTGTAAATATGTAAAAATTTGTACGCAAGTCTGGAAACTCCTGACAATGTTTGGATCTTTTTTTTTTTCCATTCTTTTATCTTGTTTGCCGCATTTCAGGATACAGGCGCCTGTCTGTGTGTGTGTGTATGTGTGTGTGTTCATCCAACTGTGGAGGTATATTGCAGGGAAACTGATATTTTTGTCTGACATTTTAATAATGGCTCTTTAGCATTGGGTAAAGGCTACTCAATGTTGCCCTATTATGCATGTGATTTTACTCAACTAGCTGTGAAATCTTCCCACAGGAGTATCATCCATTTTAATAACTGTACATGCCAGCGAAAATAGTCTGTGAAATTTCGCCGCTCTTGGAGTTACAAATCACACATCCCTGAATTTTTGGCATCCAACTGACTGATAATGAACTGGCCACTGACTTTGTGCATAAGATGCTTAGTTTAATATCATTGCTAACTAATGTTCATGACAATTTAAGCTTCGTGTGCCTACAAATCCTCTGATTCAGAACAGTTAGCGTGCTAGAAACTGTCCACAGAGTAGATTTTACATCAAGTGTGCAGTTTTTTGCTTGAAAAATGAGCAGCTCAAGCTTATAGACACGGGAGAACTGTTAGGTATGAGGTTTTAAAATTAACTACATCTTAAACGAGGCTGCCAATGTACAGGAGAATCTAATTATTGCATAGTCTTAGAAGTCTTTCATCAGGGAATAAAATATTAAAGAACCATTAAATACTTATATTTATTGAGGCCTCTTTTAAATGTATTTAATATTGATACAATAAGGTTCGTTTCTACTTTAAAACAGAAATATCAGTATTGATGAAAGGCTCATATCACCAGTGTTTGCATTTGGTCCAGTTCCCTCTCCTCAGAGATGGGCAGTTCTTTTCATGGAAAAAGGCTTTCTTAATGAACCTCCTGGAACCCGCTGAAATCTCCAAACTGCCTTGAACTTCACAAAGGGCCGTCTGCTATCCCCCTGTGCCAGCAACTACTCGCTGTGGTGCAGAGACAGAGGGAGAGAGAAGAAGGGGGAAAAAAAAAAAGGAGCAGCGACTGTTGAGAGGTAGAGGGGAGGGCGGGCAGCGCAAGACAGGACAGCGAAAGAAAGAGAGAAGAAAGGGAGTGAGAGAGAGAGAGAGAGAGAGACAGAGATGCAATGAAGAGAGGAAGATGAAGCATGGAGAGCTGGAGGGCGCAAGACTGTGTGAGAGAGAGGAGATGACAGAAGACAGAGGAGGAGGAGGGTTTGTTCTCTTTTCTCTTCTCTCTCTCTCTCTCTCTCTCTCTCTCTCTTTCTCTGTTGACGTGTCTCCCAAGAGCAACAGAGGCTCCTGTCTAGCCAGAATGAGGATGCTCTTAATCCTGCTTTGCTCGTCTCTGCTGTGGCCAACTCCACTGATTCATGGTGTTGGCTCAGACACACAGGGGCACATATGCACACACACATGCACACACACACACATACACACACAAGCAAGCAGACAAAGGCCGACAACAGGAAGGTACACACATAAGCTTACACAAAAGTACTGTACACACTCAGACTTGACATATATGGGCTTTTACAAATATAATTGGAAACATACAGACACACACACGCATATGCCAATGCACACAAAGATCAAAATGTATATATACAGGCAGACATTAATGCATGCTCAAACACTCTGACACACTGTTATATCTTGTGCACACATGCACATTTGAACACGCATTCAAACGAATGCAAGTGACACAAGCTCCCGCTGTATGGAAACAGAAACATAAGAGAAACACAGGAGGCTGTTCAGCTCAGTAACAGGTGCACAAACATTTAAATGCACGCACCTTTACTAGCCAAGCAGGAACACACAAACACAAAACCCCGCCTCCATCCACACACACATGCACACACATGCACACAACAGCCAGGTGTGTGAATTAAAACCCATCCGATTCCATTAGGCTGATTGGTTCGATGGCCCTGATTACCTCTGATTGAGTATCACAACATTGGCAGTGGAGGAGAACAACTGCTTCCCCTGGACACACAACACCCCCCCCACCCCCGACCATTCAATCGCAATTATATCCACCATATTAGCAGATTAGCAGACAAGCTGACCCCAGCGTGGAACTGAGCCAACACAGAGCCCAAGCGAGTTACGAGGCAGGTGTTATAACTCCCCCGCACCCACCACCCACCCACACACCCTGTCTGGGCTACTGGCTTACAGCTGCGGCAGTGGTGCGGCATGCGTTAACTCATTAATGATACATGACGGAGGGGGCCCGAGCCCCTTTATCGGCTAATAGTGATGTGTGATGACGGCACAGTGTCTGTTCTCTGGTTTGTTTGATGGAAATGGAGAGGAGGAGGCAATTTTCTCTACCAAACACACACACACGCACACACACACACACCCACAACTCCCTTCATTTAGTGTGTGCATGTTAACAAATGCAAATGTGTGAATGTGCCAGAATCAGGCCGCTTTGTTTTCAGCTCTTGTGCACTCAGAGTTGATGGGTGGTGGTCACAGTGTGTTGTGTGTTGCATTATGTGTGTGTGTCTGTGTTTGTGTGTGTGTGTTTAGTTTGTAGCAGATGCTTAAAAAGTTATTCATCCTCACATCTCCAATGATTACATGTCACAACAAACCTTTGCTCCTCTGTTAAATTTTGTTTTCATTTCACCACAGTAACATTTAAAACTTGCAAAAAAAATCTCCGCATCTGTTCTTTGGGAGTAAAATTTTGTAATTTTTGTTTCTGTAGATAGAAAAACCACAACTTTGAAGGAAAAGTGTAAAAGTTTTTTGACACTAACGTCCACAACAAGTCAGAGGACACTGGCGATTTTTAAATATACCAATTATCTGCTGTTCGTATCAATCACTGACTGTTTCAGCTGCAGTGCAGTAAGTAATCATTATATTAGCAAAAATCATCACTTTTGTCAACAGTATCATCACTGCCACTCTTGTCGTCATCACACCCCTCATTTCTATCATTAAGCCGTGTGCAAAAACATTTCTAAACACAACATTTCCACCACGAGGACACCGATGTTAGACAGCGACATGTACTCATGTCCCAGCAGCTGCTAAGACTATGAATGGGTTTCATATCTCAGTTTGATAATGTGTCCCATTCACCAACCTCCTGTCTCGTCTTTCAACGCCTCTCTCCTCGTGTGTCCGTCTCATCTTCCCTACCCACCTTAGGGTGCTCTCAGGAATGTGACACACTGCCAGACAAGCAGACACACAGACTAAGTGGGTGTACGTGCTGTCAGTGTCCTGACAAGTGATGGCTGGGTGGGTTTTTTTTTTTATTTTTAAGCTGCTCTTCATCCGGTTTTACTTTGTTTAGAAGTGTGAGGAACATGAGTGACGTTAGATGAGCACGAAAACACTGATCAAACAACACGAGCGTTTTTTTTTTTTATGTGCGGAGCATTCTTTGTGAAATGTTTTCATTTCGTATTTTTTTTGTTGACATAGCTGAAGTTCGTACTTTTCTTAACATAGATGGGATAAAACCAACACACGCAAACACACAAAAGAGCAGACCTAACTAAGAGTTTTATTCGTGTGGAATTATCAAGGTAAAACTCAGTCCTTGTCAAAGTATGTTAGGTGTTTTAGAAAATACAATTTTTTAGAAAATCACTACATGAAAGGAGGTGAGGAAAGAAAGTGGAACACGAGTCAAAGACTGTGGCAACCTGCATGTCTGTAATTTCTTTCACACATTGTTGCTACTCTAGTTGCCTACTTCAAAAGTTTCTTTTTTTGTTATTTTAGTAAACAATTCTTTAATTTATGCCGGAGCTGCTAAAACTCTTTCGCGATGAGTCGGATTATGGTATTATTCTTCTATTAAGGGAGCTGCAAGTGAGTAGATTTGATGTTTCCCTTGTGTTTACTAGGTTTCGTTGGAAGCCCGTAAAGTCAAGTAATTAAGTGGTCTCTGATTAATTAAGCGACAATCTATTTTCATTCTTTCCCGTTACACCACAACAATGTGTCGAGATTCCCCAAGTGAAACGCCTGATAGGGAAAATAACATAATGAACGGGCGCAATTTACTATGGGAGTGTCGGCAAGAAAACTCGGGGTAACACAGATTTAAATGGCTTCTCTTCTCTATTAATATTCATTGCTTTTTCATAAAGAGGGCCTTAATTAACAGACTTTTCTTCCCATTAACTAAGGCTGCTTTAAACTCCGGAAAGCAGCAAGACTCAAACTATATGAACACACTTTAATTCCTTCTTAGATAAACAACAGTTAAAACTGAATACTGTAGTGCCTTCACAATATATATAGTCTATTTACTGCCTTTGATTGTTAGTTTTTCTCCAAATGCCTTTAAAAAAAACCATTAATGCATTTGTAAAAAGGACTTTGAGCCAAAGATTACCACATTTGACTCTCTGTAAGCACCCATTAAAGCTTTCAACCATCACATCGGCAGATACAATACATTCAGATGTTTTTCTTCGCTCCACTCAATAAACCTTGTTTCCAGTCCTGCCAGCCACCTAATTGATCTGATTCTCCCTCTTTCCACGGCTATAAGGACTCGTTCTGAGATCCAAAGGGTGCTATTAAAACACAGTTCAAAAGAATATTGTAGCTTTTTTAGCGGAGTCTCATATCACACACCAAAATGTGATATAGTCCCTCACCAAAGGAGAGCAGAGGCATGTAACATGAAAGAGAGACAGAGGCTGGAATTCACATCCTGTGGCTACTATGTATTAAATTTCTTTTGTTATGAGCCAAGAAGCGGTCCGAGTCATGTTGAATACAATGTGTGTGATTAATAGGATATCTGTAAAAATGATAATAAAAAAGCCTGTTGCAGGTTGTAGTTGTTAATATGAGGGCAAATATGTGACGCCTGTTTCCTGCAAGTGTTCAAAATAGCAATACGTACAAGTGTTTAGTTTGCCTAAAATATTGGGTTAGAAAAGAAAAAAATAATATATTCTCATCTTGGTTTACACCAAAACAACCTTTTTTTTGGAAAAAAAAATCATTGGTTCAACACTTCAGGTTGCAATACCTGTTGTTTATCATTGGTGTGTTTTAGTGTGTTTTTGGTGTGTGTTTTAGCCTGGAGTTTGTATGCCACACATTGAGCTTTTAAGAAAATACTGGTTAAGTTAAAATGTTCAAAATAGTAAATAATGGCACTGTTCTACTTAAATGACAAAAAAGCAAACAAACCAAAAAGAGAAATATCAAGCACATACTTCAGACAGTATTGTAAGTAGCAGTTATGGGTGATTGCCAACCGTGTCTCTGTCATTTCTTACATTGTTTTTTGTTTCGCTGTTCGCCTTCACAGAATCTGCACAACGTCAATTATGTATCAGATCCAATCTCTCCTTTAGCATCACTTCTCTTTCCTTTTTCTCCCTTTACTCCGACATCTTTCCCCCTCTGTCTCAGCTCAGGCTTGATTTTTACATTCCCCCCCTCTCCTTCTGCCTCATCATTTCTCATCTCTTCCCTTCTTTTCACCCGCTTTGATGACACCTTGTGGGGTATCTATTATGTGCATGAGGGCCGCGAGGATCCAATTTTACTCATTTGATGAAACTGTAAGAAACCTTCCACTCAATTTTCTCCATCTGACCTTTTCATAGAAGAGTCCATCTGTGTTGGCTCCCTGTGACTTCTCGGTGTGGACCCATCGCTGCCAGTTTCACGGATCACAGCGCCTTGACAGACATAAAAAAAAAATAACACTATGAGATGGAGTGCACTGCCACCAGCATTTCAGTGAAATGAAGTGAACCGAAACGGCTGGTCATATCTCGCCCTAACAACAAAATTACTTATTTAGATGTCACTAATTAGAAACACTACTCGTAGTGGGGAGCTGCGTTCCCCTCATTGTTTTGAGTGATAATGGCGCAGAGCTTTATGAATCATGCATAGAAAGCTAATAGCTGATAACGCACATGAGTCATTTTATGCTGACCACATCCTTACACACAAAGTCAAGGGTAGAGCTGCAAAATTACATTACGACTCATAACCAAAAACCTCAGTGTCAATCAATTCAGCTCCAGAAAGTCCACACCTCTGGATTTGTTCTCTCCCCCCAATAACCCCAACACCACGTAGGCCTCCCTCAGATTAGAAAAGAAAGTGGGTGCAGTGAAGCATTTCGGGAGCAGGAAGCCTTTGGCTGGGCAGAAATCCCAGCCTGGATTCTCCAAAGCCCGCTGGCCATGAAAGATGTCGGCTGCCTTTATAGATGCCCATGCTGAGCTGATGGGGCCTGACACGGGTTGGCTCCTGACCACCTCCCAACCCGCTCCGCTCGCCTCCCCCGACAACAACTAACCTCCGAAACCCAGTTGGGGTAAGGGTGCCCCGTTTCAAGCCAATATGGCTGACGTGTGAAAGGAGCCAGATGCCTGAGCAGAAAGAACCATGGCATTGCTGAACTGAGCCTGCTTAGTTCACATAGTGGGGGATCGGCAGGAGGGGATCGTTGGGGGCAGCCAAGATCCCAGGTGACAGGCGGCTGGGACAATGTCCCAGTGGTGAGTTCATAAAAGACAACGGGTTGTTTTGTGGTCGCTGCCTACCCCAGGACATGAATGTAATTAGAGCACAGTTGAAAGGTCATGGCTGTAGTTTTAAGTGCCACTGAACACTGCAAGGGTCTAATGTACCATTGAGGGAGAGATTGACTGGTGCCCCGTCCTCCCCTCTCACCCGTCACAACGGGGGAACTGGCAAGTGTGCAGAAGTCTTTGTTGGCCTGTCACAACACTGGATGAGAAGAGAAAATATTTGTGTTTAAAGCATGTCTGTGGAGATGTCTAAATGAATGTTGCTGATCTTTTTATTCAAGGAGATCTCATTATATATGCAACAAAAATATATTGGGCTTCATCTCTGGCAATGAAAACATGATGTTATACCTTATTAGACCCAGATCTTTACTCATAACATTACACACATGAACAAATCAGTGTTTTACTGTGTATGTTCCTTCTCTGCTGATTAGTTTTATGTCTCTGCATATAAAAAAGGTGCAATTCGGCTGAGCCTCTATAATGTTCCTACGTTCAAGTTGTATGTAGACCAATATGCCCATCATTTAATTGCCAATATGAAACTGCTATTTTAGTTCTTAAATGCCTGATAAAACTTTAAAACCACAAATCTTAGAGTTGTTTAATTCACACAATGCAGTGACAATATTCATTAGAGTATGTGTAAACCCTATGTATTTAAATCCACTGGCAGCTTGACATGCAAACAATGCACATTTTATCTCTTGGACCTCATCCTATCATCAGCACAGTCTGTCGCCGGACCCTGCCAGACGAGCAGCTCTGTTCTCCTTCATCCATAATGCACCAGATTTTTCCTGTATTGTAGATCCATCTGGTCGGCAGAGGGATTGGACAGAACTGTATTGGTTTTTATTCTGCCGGAGCAACAACTCTAATAGTGGGGGAGACTTCTTGTTCATCATATCCTTCATCACCTAGGAAACCTTAGAGGCACCTCTGAAACCGATCAGTCACGTTCTTTGACATGAAGCTTATTGTCACTGCAGGAAGAGAAGTGTAGCTCTACTGGGCAGCTTTTCATTGACTCCAACAATTTGGATCCTGCCGTGTGCAGCTTGACCCCGATAACCAATTTTGAATACTCATAAGTCTTGCTCAATGATACTCGCCTCTTGGACGAGTGTGTAGCTGCTCCCAGTGTGTGAGTGTGTGCGTATGTGTGTGTGTGTATGTTTCACCTTCCCTCTTTTCCAAAAGCTATATTGAATTATGTCTCTGTCAGGTCCCTAAGCCCCCTATATTTCCTCTACTGTGCAGCAGCTCTAGATTCAGTATCAAATTCTCCTCATGCTGGCACTTTGTGCATCCCCCTGGCCCCTCAGATCTTTATCCCAGCATCCCCTTCCCTGGCCTGTGGACAATGCTTAATTCATGCTAGGGTCAGGTTTTAAAGGATTTTGCCACAGATAGAACATGCAGACATCTGCATGGACATTGCTGCACACATTATCAATCAAAAAATTTAAAGCTGCTGGGGTCAAATTTTTTTTCACTGCACCATTCAAGCTTTAAAGAGTCCCATTTTATGATAAAGCCCCCAAAAACAAAATGGTTTATTTAATAATTATCTCCATGCTAAGTTAGCCTCTAAAACTACTTGGCTTTAATTACCACAAGGGCTAATTAGCCTTGTAAATGTATACATTTTCTCTCCTGCACTGAGAAATTGGATTTGGAATCACACAGTCAATTTGAAGAACCATGGACACTGGTGAATGGAGGTAGACAGAATAACAATAGAGATCCTTTTCTAGCATTGCTCCACGGACCCCCTGTCTGAATCGTCAATGGTGGAGTAACAGGGAAAATTGCCCGATTGCTCTATTTTCTCAAATGAGGCGATTAGGAGGGCAGTCTGAATGGAGATCAGGCTCAGCTTCACTGCGCCACGAGGAAATGAGTGAGGCAGAGAGAATCAGTGAGAGCGAGAGACACAGGGCTCTTTGCACCTCCATTGATTCCTTTTAGCCGAGAAGCATCAAGCGCTTCTGCGAAAATTGATCAGAGCAGGGAGCCACCTTTGATATCAATAAAGATAAACCGGGAGACTCCCCAACACCAAAAGGACTCAACATGGGAAAATGGCTGGAGCCGTGAAGACAATCTGGCTGCCAGTGCAGCCATACAGCCCAACGGGGGAACAGGCTGGCAAGAGGCGAAGGCTTCAGACCAGACTGTGTCCTTTGGGGAGTTTGCTTTCACTGCAAGGTCAGTCTCTCAAGTGCTTGATAAAACTGAACAAATCAAAGCAGGACATCTGAGAGCTATCTCTGAGAAGAAAAAAAGTGTCTCTGCAGCCCACACTGACAAGACGGATGATCAGAGATGTAGGAGCTCGCATTAATGCTGCTAATTAACACAGAACATATTTCCAACTACAAACGAAAGTAAGCGTGCCTGAAATTTCCAAACGTGTGCCACTCTTACCGAGCACGAGCAACTTCCGACGGGATGCAGCCTCGAAACTACTTTACACTGCACAAGAGTTGAGTTATTATATTTTTCAGTGTTTATCCATTTTCAAATTTATCCTCTGATCAGCAGTCTAACTTCCAATCAACAGCATCAGTCATGTTGTACTAAATTGCAGAATGCAATTAAAAATTCTAATGAATAAATCCAGATTATTGATTCTGTAGAGCAATTGGGGTGAGTTTTTTGCTTTTTTTAAAGTCCTTTATTTTTAGTCCTCTATTCTTGTTGGAGCCAATTCTCTTTTTTAGCAATTAGTATTTTTTTAAATACTTTGTATAAATAATTTTGGTTTTTAATTGTACAAATCACATTGGAAACAAATATTTATTAGTTATAATGATTTTACTAATGTGTAATTTTTTTGAATAAATTATTATCAGTGGTATTAGTATAGGTATTGTGAAAAAACTAAAGTAGACTTATATGGGCTCTGGTACATGAAATTTAAATAGGTTATTATTTTCATATCCACACACTAACAGTTTAAGGCAGAAAACTCCTGCAGCCAAATCAGGGAGCCTGCAGGTATCTTTGAGCAGAGCTTTACTGAAATCAGTCACTGACAGCTCATATGTGCACCCAGAGCCACAACCACAGCAACAATAAATTAGACAGTAGTAGTTTTATGTTATCATAACCTCACCTAAATCCTGTCATCTGGTCAGAGGCATTGCTGCATGAATCCCTTTTGTGAATCTGTCTTCCAAAAAGTGATTCAATCAGAGTAAAAAAAGGCCTTTGGTTTTGAAAAATAGAAATAGAAAAAACCTCATGTGCCAAACACAGGGGTCATTGAAAGACCGCAGAGGGCATCGGGAGTGATACAATCCAATGAGGCAAGTTGCTCAAGCGAGTCCAGCCTGTCTTGACTGCAGATGGGCCAATTAGGAGATGATGAAAAGCTCCGAGTATGCGGGCCTAAACTGTGTCTTTGTATCTGGCTGGATTTTCTTTGAGATAAGAGAACACCTGCAATCCAGTTTTACATCAGAACAAATACAAGGGATCTCCAGAGGTAGAAGAGTTGAGGGACCAGGAAGAATCTGTGCCAGACTCTGTGGAAAAAACACATCCAAATTCAAGAGAAGAAAACTGACACACAATATCAAATCGGGTCTGGCTAGTCTATTGAATATATAGGGACATTCCGATCTGTATGTAGTATATGTTATTCTTTTCTCGAGCAATAAATTTTTAGGTAAATTGGAAGACTCTTGTGGGGACTGACAACATGTCTGGCTCATAATGTCCCATGAAAGCACTTTGACATTGGTAATAGCTGGATACTGATGAGCGGGAAACAGTGCTTATGAGTTTGAGGGAAAGTGGTTTCCTCTCACCCACTCTTGTCTTCTTTTTTTCCCCCCTTATAGGCAGGACTACAAGGGATTTTTTTTGTTTTTTTGGTTCTGTTTTTTCTCTGGCAGGCCATTCTTCTCGCTCCATTTTCTCTATCTCTCACCTTCCATAGCACGCTGATATTTATCATTTCTCCATCCAGCATGGTGGGGTTTTTTTTTTTTGTTAAGAAACAGTACGGTGGGGGTGTTTCAGCACTTCATAAATCCTTGCCTATGTTGTCTCATTTGTTATCCTTTAAGGTTTATGGTGTTCCCTCTTTCCATGTGGGCAGACTAAGACCTGATCCCTGGAGGCCCCTTGGAACTGGAGGTAACTCCTCCTGTAGTTTCCTTAACAGTTACAGCATGTGTGGCACTGAGCCATGAGAAACCTACATGGCCTTTTAACAAATACAATGGAATATGAGGACGAGGTTGAAAGTAATATGTGGCTGATTTGTCCTTTGACCTTCTACCAATTCATCCAATGCATACCCACAATGCAAGGCTATACTTTATATGACTGGTATCTAACCTGGACCTGGATTACATTAATAATAGTCCTCTTTTCTTGTTGGAGCCAATTCTCTGGAAAGCGTTTTCACTGCATATCAAGCACTTAACCTCGTCATTCTATCTGGGACTAAAGTCACCTTGAAATAACCGAACCAGTTGACATTTATTGACAAATAATCAATAATACATTTAGTTAGACAACAGATGCATATGTTCCCAGTGGGCTGTGCATGCTGCAGAACTGCACATCTCAGGTTCAAGTTTACATAATAGACATGTACTGAAAAAGTCATTATTGTCTATAATTTATTATGATGAACAAACCAGATGAAGCCTGTATAACAGCGCTATAAATACACATAAGACATTAGATGTGTATTTATAGGTGCTATATGAAGCCCTTAACCTTAGGACAGTTGATCATATTAAATAATTACTGGGTCACAAAAACATATGGAAAACACAATTTTGCTGTTAACCATGACAGAGGAAAGCGCTGTGTATGTCAGAGTGTGCGGGGAATAAATATCATGCTGTGACAAGTTTAAAAAAGGGATCAGTGTTTGCTTTTCAAATGACTAAAATTAATTGCATTTGCACTAGCTTGGTTTAAGAGTAAATATAATGAACAATCGAAATCCTGAGAGTAAAAGCCACGGTTGCAGCCTGTTCCTGTTAGCGCAAGTCATTTTATAATCAAATCATCACTGCACACATGTTTATTCAGTTTAGACAATTTTTTATTCCTCTAAGACCTTCATGTTTGTTTTACTTTTGTTATTTAGACTGGAGGACTTGCCAAAATGATGAATCCACAATAGAGCCACTTAGATGGCTACTACTGTATATTGGATTTGTTTCCAGGGATGCCACACAGGACTTTCTCACACCCCAGGACCTTGGAGGGCTGTTCAACCATGGCGCTTGGCAGAGCCAGGCGTCTCCTCCCCTCCCTGAGTTTGTCTGTCTGTAGTGAGTCCAGGACCACAGCCTGTCAATACTGACAGAGACCCCACTGACAAGGGAAGGCTAGTAGGGCCCCACTTACATGTGTGCATATGTGTGTGTGTCTATGTGTGTGTGTGTGGCTATATTTTATTTTTGCAGCCAAGTTTTATTTCAGGACAGAAACAAAGATAGATTTTTCATGCACTGACAGTCCTCATCAACAAAGGTATTAATTTGCAGTTCATTTTTGTACACATACATTATTGATTAAGCTTTAAAATTTGCTGTTCTATAAACACCCTACAGATCAAAGACAAAGTCTGTGGCATCAGCAGTTTGCTTGAAATTAATAGTGGAAGTACAAGATGGATATTAGACACTGTGGTTAAACCAAGGACCAAAAGACCTTCAGAAATATAAAAGTACAAAACAGAAAAATAAACCACTCTATGATTGACAGGTGATGGGATGTGCTGAATATAACACCAGCAAAACTCTCTTTTAGTCATAAAATTTTCCACTTGAAATCAGTAAAAAAGTCTTGTCTATTTTCTTCTTCTTTATGGTTGAAAGTTAGAGGTTGGGTCTGACCTCAAGACTGAAATGAGGTATTTGATTTAGAAAATAATGCAGCTGTCTTGCAAGCCTAAATCACAAACAGGCGCTGCAAATGAAAAAGAACGCCCCATGCATTTACCGCTTTACCTATAAGAGAAGATAAATCAGAACTTTGGAGTACTAAGAAGCAAACCTATCATCCAAAAGATGGCTGGACTCACCAACGCTGATGTTTTGCCTCTGCTTTATCTTCTGCTTTAGACTTCTCTGACTGACAGTTATGTCAGCAGTTTCCTGTCATCCCACTGAAGGTATGAAAGCTTGCATTTTTCAATTACCTCCCACGGTTATGCACAGCCTGACGTAGATTGTAATAATTGTCTAACAGACAGACAGAGAATCAATGTCGTCAACATTGATATTTTCTAGTTTGTCTGTTGTGTCCTATATTAAAATATTTCATTTATTTATTTTTTGTCCCACAAAAAAAATCATATAGGAAAAAAAAGAAAGGCTCCACCTCTGCGGTTTTGGTCTGTCAGCATGATTGTATGTGTGCTGATTTGTGTTTCTGCGTTGTGTGAAAGTTAGCGCTGACAGGTTCAGGGGAGATAGACACACACACACACAGTAGAGAGAAAAGAAGTTAAAGAGGAAGCCAACCAGGATAATGAGCCAACAAGAAAGAAGAAGCAAGGACAGAGCCTCACAACATTCAATGTTAGAGTCTCATTCATATTCACAGTCATCTGGCAGCCGGCAGGCGGATGGCTGGGGCAACAAATTTAATCAAGGCCCCGGAGAAGTATGAGTGTGAAGGCTCAAACAGTGGGCAGCGGCTATGAGACTGCATTAGCATCCCAGATCTGTAATGTTTTGAGCATATGAATAATGGGTACAAGCACAGGTTCTGTGGAGGAGTGTGATGCAGATGCAGATGATTTTGTGCAACTTTTTCATCTCATTTACATTACAGAAACTTCGATGCCACTCTCATGCAGAGCAATGTAGAGGAGATGCAACACTTCTAAAAGGTTAAAGTCATAGATCACCAGAATTAGACGTTAGGTCAGAGTGGGTCAAGGTTACAGGACCCTGACAATTTCTGTGATGATACCACTGAAGGGATATTCAGAAAAAAAATAAAGAGAAAATAACTCTTGACCAATTTTAAGCTGCATTAGCATTTGTTCTGTTGTGTAGCATGGTAGCTTTTTTAATATGCTTCTTCATTATACTCAAGATTATTTGTTTAAGTGGCAATCTGTCTAAGGTTTTAACCAATTCTGCCCCCCATCGTTTAGTCATGTTTAGCATGCTACCTGTCAACGCACTCCGTGCTAACTCTCAAGTGAACCCATTTACTTGGTTTTGTAAAATTGTTTCCAACTTTGGCACTTGCACAACCTTCACACTTTCATCCGCAATGCACTCAAAGTTTGAATTGATTAAGAGGTATTTTAAGGAGCTCATAAGATTTTTTTAAGTGAAAAAAACTCAGATTAAGTTGCAACCAGACCAAATTTCAGTATGTTTTTACACACATTCACCTGTGTTGTGAATGAATCCCACCTAATTTAACAATGTTGCTGATAGAGGGGGATTGTGGGGTGTTTAGTTCAAATGAATGAGCTGTGACCAGTCACACCAGACTTCAGTCATATATATGGGTTGTAAATAGCAAATGCACCAAAATAGTCAAAGAACTCAGAAGTGCATTTGGATTAACAGCTTGGTGGATCTGCTGTGCTAGTTTTTTGCACGTTCGGATGCCTTTGCTTTGATAATTAATAAAAAAAAAAAAAAACAGACAGCAGATTTTGCCAAAAGATTTGACACTCAGACATAAACAATTTACATTAAAACCACTGCAGAAAAATCAAAAGCCTCTATTACAAAAGCCCCTTATTCATTACAGCTATTTGACGATGTCCCTAGATTATGTTTCATCAGTTCATTCTTTTGGAACTAACACACACACACACACACACACACACATTTGGCAGTACTCACATATGTTAATGTCAAACAATTTTTTTTTTTCCAAACAGGAAAACGGAAGGTCATGCTGATTACAGTTGGTGCTCAATTCAGCAATCAACTCTTCTGACACCAAAAAATGAATCACTATTTCTTCCTGTGAAAGCTCTACAGACCACATCTACTGCAAGTAATAATCCACAGTAAGCTCCTCCTTTGTTGTACAGAGGCTGTAGCGAGCTGAGAGGTGTTTTAAAAGGGCGTTTAAGTGAACATATCATATCCGATTAAAGAGCCCCGCAGGGAATGCTAAATGGTCCATCTAGTATGAAGTATCAGTTACTTTAACCACTTGTTGCTTGCTAATCTTTAACATACATCTAATTGTAACTGGTATGTACAGAGATGTAATCAGTGACTCATAAATGGGACTCTGTTGAGTAAAGAGTGGGTGTTTTTTTGTTGCAGGAGCAGCAAACGGGCTGATCTACAACCCCGATATCCAACATTCCTAAGTTCTCCTGTATCCCAAGCTAAGCTATGGCATTATTCAGTCACTACATACTATATGCTTTGAAAAAAAGAATCTATTTTAACCTTGGAGTCATTAGAATACCAAGATTTTGGTTTAAACAGTCTGATTTGGTTGGAATAACTCTGTTGAGCAGAGAAACATGTTTGCAAGATTCCTGACTCCTTCCCTTATTATGACCTGGGTTGCACCAAACACTCCTGTTTTAATTTCAGTTCCACAACTCACTTACACCACATCATAGGACTTTTTTGGTGAATACAAAAACAGTGTTTTTCTGCATTGTTATTTTAACCCCTTTATTATTCATCTCCTGCACTACTGCAACTCATGATTATGTTTGCTTTACTTTAAAATCTAGACTCCTTTAGCCTCAGGTGAGACACCTCAATGATGTTTACAGGCCTTTATTGACTTTCACTACTGCACATTTTACTTTTTTAAAGAATATTTTCATGTGTATATTGTCTAAATACTTGCACATGCTTTATTTGTATCATCTGTGTATCACCAAGACTTTCCAATGTCATCTTCTTAGAAACTTAGTGAGGCAGTAGATCCTCACTGATTTTTCCGCCAAAAGCAAATTTTACCAGCATTTGGCACTTGGCAGGTGGTAATAGTGGACCTGGATGGCAGGAAATGAAAGCTGAATTAGACCATAATGAGCTTATGGCCAATAGCCAGGTGGCTTTGTGAATGTGAGAGTACAATCATAATGAAAATCAGATCTGTTTCCACACTTTGTGGTCGACATGTAGGAAACCAGGGGTGATGGTGCATAGAACTGGAAACCATTCATCTTTAACACTGGGGTTTGGTGCCGCCACCACAGCGGGGACTAGAGACATCTTCCTGTCCATCTCAACTCTATAGAGAGTTTTTTTTGCCGTCATCTCGTCAATCCATGTGCCCAGATGGCAATGGGCCCTCGCGTTAACACACTTACTGACCATTCCAGGGTTCTGGCTCGGCCTCCCCAACAGGCAGGAGCACCGGCTGACCATGCCAGCGACCAGCCAGGACACAAGGCCCAAAATAATAGATAGGATCCACTTCCAAGTTCCCTCCTGAGTCCGCTCTACCATCATCCATCAACAAAATGAATCCACACCGTGGGACGCCTTGGTTGGATTTATGACCAGTTAGGGTGTCTTATTGTTGATAAACTTACTGGAACAAAATGAAAGAGATTTGACCCTCTTCCTCTAACATGGAGGCTAAAACACATTTATAAATTTCTTATTGCCTAATAGATGTCCAGAATACAGATAAGCTTTGCTGAGATGCATAAATCTGTGTGCTTGAACCTAGCAGTGCGGATTCTTGTAAAAATGAAGCAGAAAGAACGATAGAATGGAATAAATGTGTAATGAAATGAGAAACCAAGAGTTTTCTCAGTGGTCTGACGATCCTTGATGATGAAGAGGAATGACAGCTCATCCAGTGAAGGCTTTAACTCCTGACTTTTCTGCAACAAGGTAATTTGCTTAATGAGACCTTTGCTTTGTTCTTAATTACGCTCATCAAATTTAAGATACAAGCTTGAAATGCAGAATTAGTTACAGAGCCGGAGGGCTTGATCAAATCATACTTGAGCTTCATTATTTAACCACTTTGCTCTGGGACATTTAAGCACTGCACTTATTTAAAACCTTCAAAACTATGTTGGCAGAGAAAACATTTAGAACCTTTGCATCTCACATCTTGTATATCCTGAATTCAAATTACAATAGGGATTTTTTTACACTAACCAGCAGTGGTATCTAGAGATGATTTATTTATAATTTAATTTATTTATTATTTAAGTTTTGTTATTAGAGAGTTAGTACCTATCAATCCAGCCGATGTAAAAAATATTTGTTTAGTATTTTTTTCTTTAAATTCTTTTACTTCACAAACAGATGTGTTGACTTGTAAACTTAACCACCCCATGTGTTCCTTTTTATTTCTTTTTTTCCTTTTTTTTTGTCGGCTGATGTGTAAGTACACTTAGTAATGTATAAACACAATCATTATGAATATGTGCACTTGGACATCAAGGCCCTTACTACCTTTTTATTGTAAAAATGAGAGAAAAAATGTCTTAACATTAGTCAAATGTGAGAGCCCTGCCTCTTGCTTGTGTCAAAATGGGTGTAAATGTTTACGACTGTGTTGAAGTGATATTACCCCTCTGGAGAAAGGGTAAGAAAATGTGGCACAGCAATGTAGAAGCAGCAGTTTTGTAGGTCTAAACTAGCGTTTCTCTCCAAGTTTGAATTCAGCAAACAACAGTAACTTAAAGTTTATGTATTAGCTTGTAGTGCGTCTTTCTAGCATGTCTGTCTTGCCAACCTAGCTTGGCTGTGCATCTCATTTGTCTGTTTGCTTGCTACCAGAATGTATTCGGTGACTTTCTGCCTGATAATTTATTTGAATTTATAATGTTTGATAAAGCCCCGAGGGGAAACAGTGTGGCCGCTCAATGAAAGCAAACAGAGATGCGTTTGAGCATGCATTCATACATGTATTCAAAAAAATTAATTGGATTAAACATGAAACGAAATCTAAAACATATAAAGATACTTTTTAGTGAGTACAGCTGTGATGTGGCATTACTCACTTTGCAACAGTAACAACTGTTTGCAGAGAACAAATTTAAACTCAAACTGTCCCTGATGTTTAAATCCCAGATGACACTGCAGGGCTACGGGGAGCACAGAGGAGGCCAGAATCACAGTCACAGGGTCACTGGTGTCGGCATGCCTTAGAAAGTGGACGACGGTGTGTGTATTTGTGTGCGTGTGTGTGTGTGTCACAGGGGCAAGTGATGACAAACGATGGCAAATTGGAGTGAAGGCTTCCCGCTGCTCACTCACCATGCCAACAGAGAATCAGAGGCAAGGAAACGGCTGAGAAAATGGCTGTCAAAAACACACATACACAAAAAACACACACCAACACAGACTGGCAGAGGCACAGAGGCCAAGTTTTTACAAAGGCGAGTGAGTTGCACAGGGTGAGGTGGGAAATCACAGTGGAGCAGTTCAAAAGAGACACTTTTCTTAGAGTATTCATCTCTACTTTTCCTTTTAGAGGGATTGATTGATTTTAATTTTTACCGAGCAAAACTAGCAAACACTGTCAGCTTGTGCCTGACAAATATGTTAGCATTCAAAATGCAGAGTGTCTCATAAGTTCTTTGCACAGTTGAAAAAATCAAACTACCTTTCTTTGAGAGCTCAGAAAGCAGAAATATTAAAAAAAAAAAAGCAGACATGTCCTCCAACAGGCTAAGTCACTCAGCGTGACCTAAATCCATTTCTTTGTATTCGAGAAGATGCTAACATCAAAGATGAGCGTACACATCACTGTGAATGTGCCAGAGCACAATGCTTTGGCTGCTCTTCCTCCTTTTGTCACGAGAATTCTCTGTCTAACTGGATTATATTCTGACTGGCCTCCTCCCCCACAGTGAAATATATGTCACGTCAGTGGGCTCTCCATCTCTCAGCAGGAACCCAAAATCGGGATGCTCCTCACTAACAAAGACATGAGAGTGAGTAATTCACCATTAAGTGTAATGAATCCACAATTCAACTATTGTTTTCTTAATGATGGACTGACACACAATAGAGTGGGATGTCAGTTTCACTTGCTATTACAATGATAGACGCTGAGAACTGCCTGATGCGTTTCAAGACAAAGGAGAGCGTTTATCATAAATATTAACTCCTGTTTTGTTCAGGATTCTAAACGGGAGAAGATTTAAAATGACTTGGAACGAGCCTATGTATTAATTCAGGTACAACAACAAAAAAAATATTGAACTGGCACTTTCCAACTTAAGGTTTCTTTTCCTGGCAAGCTGTTAACACAATCAAAGATACAACAGCATCTCCATTATTTTCAACAGCTGACGAGCCCTCGGATGAAATCCTTCACCTCTAGATACAAAGTAATATTAAAAAAGGGAGAACTTCAAAATGTTCGCACAAAGAGTCTATTGACTGGAGTCATTAAATATTCCAAGCTGGTCCCATTCCATAACCCAGAGAAATCTATTTATTCATGGAAGTAATTGAATCAATAGCAGATGCTGTATCTGGTGTTGCAGCTATCTTTTCCTTTGAGACCAAGAGCTCAATACTCTCTTTTGGCTGCTGACTTGCCCCTGCTCTCATGGCTTAATGAGAGATGGCATTTCAAAGGCATTAATTGAGATGGTCTGCAAACATCCTTGAATGTGGCAGCCCTTTTCTTGGCTGAGAAAAAGTCCAGCGTGCAATTTAGCGCCCGGCGCTTCACCTCTTTGAGGGAGATGCAGCTACAAATCGGGTCTTGCTTTGGTGATCAGAAAGAAGAGTTGAATGCTATTACACACTGCTAAACACTGATGGCTTACAAAAAGAGGGGGAGAAAAAAGCTTCCACAGTAAGTTTTCTTCCAGTCTATCATGTTTTCATTTAAAAGCTTTATGGAGAAAAATGGTTTGCCTTTGTGAATGTAAAATAAATTAAAAAATCTGACATTTTATGACCTTGCAAACCAGATTTTGCAATATTTCACTCGGAGCTCGTTGCTTTTGATTAAAAAAAATCTGCCAACAGATTTTTCTGTGTCAAAACTGGGGTCTGACCTCGAACAAGTCCACAACTTCCTGTAACCAAAGTGCTGCAGCCCATCTTAAATGAATGCTTTGAGATTTCAAGGTAGGTTCAAGGCTATTTCAGGAGAATCGACCTCCTCTGGACGTTCTTGCGCACTTAAATGGTCACAGGGGAACTGTGAATCTATCTTCACTTAATGGATATAGGAATCTCACTTCCCGCCTCAGTGATGAATGACTATGAATGGTTGGCTAAAGTATCACTCTCAGCGGGATCCACAGCTTCATTCATTCTGATAAGAATCATAAAGCCAGGCAGGCATGCTTTGCTTGGGTCAATATCCTGTTCGAGTAGCCATTAAGCCACATGCGACAATGGACGCTAATATCATCAAGGTGTACCGCTACCCTCTGTCATTGTGTTCATCTCAAGGTGAATTATAAATGGCCCTCAAGCTCCTAAGTTCTACACATTCTAGCCTACTAGAAAGATAATGATGATGAACTGAATCGCGCTATCCATCAGTGTTCAAAATGATCGTGCATGATGAAAGTGTAACATTAACCATTCTTCCTGACAGACACAAGAACCATCCTTTTTAAGTTTCCTATTCTGACTGTAATAACACTATCGTCACATCCAGCCAAAAGGAGCTGCCACCGTGATGAAACACCGCCTGCCACGGCACGTCAAGGAAATTGTGATATGGATTTTGTCGATACGCTCGGTTGTTGTCCTTTGCTGCTAAACTGTGCAGAACGAGCTATTTGATGCAACTAAAGAGCTGTATGGCCTCCTCTGACAAGCAGATGAGTGTCTCCCAGCGACAGTGTGCGTGTTGTGACATTTTAGCAATGCTTCACATGAGCTTTTGAACAGAGAAGGGCGATTGAAGACTGGTTAGTCACTTGACAAAAATGAATTTGGCTGAGCTTTGGGTCATAGCTGTCACTTTTCAGGGAAAAAGGTCATAGAGTGGCAGCTTGACAGCAAGAGTGAGTTAGTTCTCTTGAACTTTCCACTTTCTTTTCTAGCTTTTTAAGATTCTTACAGGAATTTTCTCATTTTGTTCATTTTAGGGGGCATTTGTTACGTTACTGGTGATCTCTTTGTCTATTTAAGACCTGACTAAAATTGCTGTTTTGTGCCTCATCTTTGACAACAATAATAAATTTGTTTCTAAATGTTTTCCTTACCAACTGTGAGTGAGTGAAGTGCAGGATATACAGCACATACCTACTTATTTTACAGTTGATGTTGTAATTATCCACCTCTAAATTCCCTCTGATGCCTAACACTAAGTGGTGTGCTGAAAGCCATATTTATTTTTCTAGGATAGGAAAGGCATGACCCACTCTTTAGACATAGTCATGAGGTGGGATGGCTGGTTTAAGTTAGGATGAGAATCTTTTCAGGAGAGGCCAACCAAAGGAACAGTAGAACACATTATGTATTTACCATCCTAAAACAGCAGTGTTGGTGTTGGAGTTAAGGTCAGGGTTCAGGGCATTAACTAGGATAACAACCAATTTCCCAGGTACTTTTTCACCACTGGGGACAAAGCATGTTGGACTTGCAGCAAAGATATTACATTTTTTGTTAAGTGTGCGATGTGGAAAGTTGCTGTCAACCAGAATCTGTTATGGAGCTGAAAAACAGTAAATATGTTTAATTATACATGCATACTTATGCATGTAAGAACTACAAATCCATTATCCATAACTAATCCTAGCTTTGACTTTACTGATTACACTTTGCTCGGTAACCAGTCCATCCTCAATATTATAAAACTTCTAAAAACAGTTGCTTAGTCAAGAAAGAATATGACACAGTTTTACTGGATAGCCATGAACTGATTGAATTTCACATGAACAAACAGTCAACTGTCTAAAAATCTTTAAATTGCTGTTGTTATTATTATTAACCCACCTTCTCCCCATTGTACTTAGCTTTTAATCTCACTCTCTAATTTCAAAATGTATTATTCATAATCCCGGTTAATTTTCTAAATCTGTGTCTCAGGCTGTTCTTGTCCTACTTCTGTGTGTAAACTTTGTCTCTGTTTGTATGTTACTGTGGACAGTGTTTTCTTTTTCTTTATGCAAATACATTCTGTTTGAGTTCAGCTTTTTATTAGTTTCACCTACTTTTTGTCAAATAAAACATCAGTTTAAGAGAAGCCAAGCAAACTAATCTAAACTAAATCTAACTCCTTTTTTTTTCTTACACAGCTTGCTCTTTGCTCACGGTGACCTTTGTGACAGAGGTTTTGACGTGTATTCTGGATTGCCACACAGTGACAGATGTTTTGACATGTTATGGATTAACTATAATCTGGATTTGTTAGGTTTCACTGTCTAGTTCAAATGGGATCAGTGCACCTGGAGTGTGGGTTAGTGCACCTGTGTGGGAGTGGAGCAACGAAACAGGCCACTGTTTGTCCACATTGAGTCATTTGGTCGTTAATCTTTGCTGCTTTGATGGTTAGTCAAAGCAGCATAAAGCAAGTATGCTACGGTTTTCCCTAAAGAGTAAACAGCTTGAGGGGGTAACAGAGATGTGCCTCTTTTTTACACAAAATGCAGCTTTGTCACTCTAAATTAGCAGATAGAACAGGTTTGTTAATAACCTAAACTCAGCTTTAAAGTCTGCTGTATTTTAACCTATCTAGCCATTGTTTTCTGCTCTTCTGGGTTTGGGTAGCAGTGGCAGCAGGATAAGTAAGGCATCCCAGACATCTCTCCCTCCCCAGCACTTTACAGCCCTCCCTGGGAAATCTTGAGGCTTTTCTGTCGCTCAACAGAATCCCCTCTCCATCTCACACTCCATTTTCCAGTCACTCCTACTTCAACTCCTTTGCTTGGGGTAGCACCTCTCCCTAAACCTGGAGGGGGCAATCCACCGTTTTCCTGGCTTTTCTTGAAGAACCGAGGCCTCAGACTTGGATGTGCTGACTCTCTTTCCGGCTGCTTCACACTTGGCTGTAAAATGTCCCACGGCATGCTAGACTTAAGGAAAAGAAGCCAACTGAAACACGTCATCAGCAAGACGGAGATGATGTGATTCTGTTGGCTCGCAGTCACATAGAGGCGACGTTCTTGTTCTCTGGTTAGATCCCCATCATTGTGGCGGTCAGCTAGAGGCTTGTGAAGCCTCTCACTCTGGGCAACTCTGGGAATTAACAGAGTCCAGCCCCTTCCTGGAGTTTGGTTCCAGAAATGCTGCTGTTAGTGGAGTAGCTCCCAACTATTTCAAACTGGCACTGCTCCATCTATCAAACCAACTTACCTCCCCAAGGAAGAGGTGACATTCAAGTCCCTGAGACCCGTCCTCTGCCACCTGGCTATATTGTATGCCATTCCCTGCATGGGGCAGGCTCAGGTGTACAGGAAACAATATATTTACAAGGGTTGTTTGCATTGGAAGGGACAGCAAGAATGGGTAACCAGAAAAATAAGGCCAGCTTTGTAGGTTAAACTATAGAGAAAATCTGAGCAAAAAGCGCCGGACTCTTGCTGACGTGATTTCTCAAAAGTGTTGAGAGGCAGTACCTGTTAAACTGTTCCAGATGTCAAGCTTTCTATTCAGGAAGTCACCTTCAAATCAAGATTTCTTTGGCAAGAGGAAGAGGGCCAAGGCAACCTCTCCACTGTCTAACAAAGGCTTATAAATGTCCAAGAAAATACTTAAAAATCCAAAGACTCTATCCAATAATAAAAGTTAAAGAGAAAATAAAATATCCAGTGTGTCTGAGAGAATGTTTTTATCTCAAGATTTGTATTTTTTAAGAAAAATCTACTGCTTCAGAGTGTTGTTTAACACTTTATGTCTTTTCCCTTAATATAGTAGGTATAATAAGTATATTCCAGTCAGTTGGCAAATAAGTGATTCTGTATTTTAACCTTAGCACCCGTGCATACTGCTGTGAAAGGCACTTGGACATATATCAGGTGTGGTTTACAACCTGGAACGGGGCCTCCCCTCTAAAAGTTAAAATAAAACCTATGTTCCTGACCTTATCTGCCCATTCCATGCCCTATATCCAATTTATAAAGGAAAACGCAGAGCAAGCACAGAGGCAGCAACTCACTGACGTAGTGCCCCACATCCATCCCTTGGCTGATATAAAAACCCCACACCCACAGGCCTTCTGGAGAAGAAAGTAGCTGCAGCGGTGGGATTTTGCTCACGTGATGTCAAGGATTAAACTCGGTGGGATCAGCTTCGAGGAGACAGCCGCCCCGAAGGGCTTGCTCCATTTATGCTGCTCTACCCCCCCCACCCAACCCTCCACCCTCCACCCTCCACGCCCAATCCCCCACCCCGATTCTCTGGCACTTTAAATTCCACAGTATGAACTCCTTTGTCAAATTTATTCACCCTCAGAGCCCTTTCAAAAAAAAAAAAAAAAGGAGAAGAAGAAAAAAAAAATGTCTTTCTCAGTCAGTGCGACAGTAGGTGCTACCTGGGCAGAGGTGGGCCTCAGGAAGAGAGAGCTGTCAAGACTGGAACTGTTTAGAAGAAATACTCTGAGACGACTCCCCTCGCTTTTCCTCCTCCTGGCACCTCGTCTCCACCCAGCCTCCAGTTCGACTCCCTCAGCCCTTCCATAACGCCATTACACGGCACATTCCTCTAAAGCTCAGGAGATGTGAAACCTCGAGCAGCGTCTGAAGCATAAATGTGCGTAGGGATACTCTGGTATTTCATTTGCACTGACCCTATTAATTGCAGTTGTGTATGTGCATGCATAATTTATTCTTAGTTAATAGGTATTGATGTTATTGGGAGTGTGTGCGCTATTAATGGGGAGAGGAAGAGGGTTAATCCCCTAACAACAAAGTAACATGTTTATTAATCCTTCGTTTTAATCCTTCAGACCTGAAGAAGGTGTGGTGTCTCATCTCAAGGGCAACTGGGATGTGTAGGTGTGCGTGTATATTTTGTCTGTATGTGTGTGTGAGTGCGTTTGCATGTGTGTGTACTTAATAGAACATGTCTGCCATCCCTCAAATGTGTGCACTTATTAGAAACCGCAGGATTTGAGTTTGCAGGCAAGGCTCCCGTTTGTGATATACACCCGCATCGGGACTTAGTATGTTCGTTCCGGGGTTAACATTACAACAATAAAAAAGCTTTCAAGATGAAGTGAGCAATAAATCTCCACACAAGTCCCCATGAATCTGACTAATAAATACAGCAGGAGCATGAGAGGAAGTTGGTTCCCTGGCTGCCAGGGTCTCGTGGGGCCACAGGATGGAGTACTTCTGATCAAATCCCAGACCAAATAAAGCATATATGGACCAGTGATAGTGATCACTGTTAACAGGTATATGGGTTTTGAAGCTGCCCCATTAATACCACATGTTACAAAGCGTTACTCCTCTTACACTGGAATTAATTGAGTTTATATTAAAGCAGCAAATCTTGTTGAAACGTGATCGCTGGGATGTCATTCTCAATTGAGTGGCCTTTCTCTCTTTTTTTCTTCATTTCCTGACCTATTCTTGCTACATTTTTCTTTTTTATTCTTAAACTCATCCTCACTTTTAAGCATTTTCAGAGCATTCAAGGATCTTAATTGCAATTTAAAGAGTTAGTTGCCTGGGAAAAGACACAAAAGTCACATTTTCATTAAGTCTCAGGTTGTCACTCATGCACAATTGGGTGATTTGTTGTGTAAATTCACACACACACACACACACACACAAACCAGTACCTACTACTTCCTGGACAATGGGCACAATGTTCTTCTCCATTTAGACCTCAATAAGTTTATATGTCCTGAATGCACTGCTAACAGGAAGCCTTTATAGTGGACTGGGGTGAGCAAACTGGGTGCTGATGTTGGATTTTTATTACATGTTTAGCAACTTGCTGATGTTAACGGACCAATGACTCATTGATTGTCTGCTCATTCTGGTGGTTCACACTTTGGAATGAAAACTCCCTGTCTGTTGGCAAGACACTCGTAATTCCTCCAGACCATCTGCAGTTTATTTTAATAGTTTAATAGTTCACTGATAGGGGACACGCTGCAATCCAGCAACTGGGACAGCAGGATACTTTGCTTTTTCACAAACTATAAAATTTGTATCTCACAACAAAGAGCAAAAGGTAAAAATGTGGCCAACAAGTATATACAACACACTTTATATGGAGTCACCGTTGCTGATCTACTTGTGTTGAAAACAGACAACCATTCACATTATGAGTCTATTTGAACACCTCCCCAAATATATCTAACCGCTGCTGTTGATATTTGCTTTTGCTGCTGCTATCAGCTACATCTTCCTCAGAAGCTACTGAAAAAATGTCCCTTTATTATGTTTTGGCTGATAAGAATGTATCTCATATACGTTTAAAGCTCTATAGTTTCCCTCTTTTATTATTATTTTTTTCCTTTTTGTTTAGCATAAGGGTATGACAGGAGACAAAGGTTGACACTGGTGTTGTTGCTAGTCCTATTGTTCACCATTAGTGGCCAGTAAAGGTAAACAATCAGTGTATGCTCCTGTCAAATTGTAACAGCACTGCAGGGAAAAAGCTTCGGTTGTGAGCTACTGTAGATTTTGTTCTCTAGCAGTTGGAAACGAGGGAATTTCCAGCACATGAGAGCGCCGTTCCATTTGACACTGGAATGAGGGAATTATGAGATTTATGACGGTCTGAGGTCACAGAGGGAAGCATCTGAGAACAGACCCACGCCTCCCCTGACTCCTCACAGTGCTTTACAGTCTGACAGCCTGTGTCATCTCCACACCGACCCAACCACCCACCCACACACACATGCACACACACACACTTATACACACATAGCATCATACAGAAAGTAATAGGACTACAGTATTCAAAATACACAAAGACAGAGAAAGTAATAATAATGGAACAAATGCATGCTCGTCTTGGCATTCATACTTCAAGGGACATACTGACTCATAAATGGGTACTTCTGTATTTGCAGAACGGTCAAACACATACAGTACACAGAGCATTTCCATCGTAAACCTAACCCTAATCATCACATTTCCATGCCAAACTTTAATCTTCACCCTAACTTCAACAAGAAGACAGAGTCTAAACCTTTAAACTGCAATTAAAAAAAATGCTAAAATGCACTACAAAAATATCCTCACTCTAAAGGTTTAAAAATTAGAGAGCACAGCCACACACTCTTTTTTTAAAATGAGCCTGCAGTCACTTTTTAATATTAAAAAGGATAAAGAGCACACATAAATATGTTTGTGTGCATACACAGGCAGCAGCGAGTTGATCCTGCTCTCTGTCTCTGCGGCAGACAAAGCCTCCGCTGCTCCTCTGACCCGCAGACCGAGCCGCTGAAGGAGCCTTTTGTCCCGAGAGCACAGACGGGTTCATAGGAAATAGTGGGAGGGCAAACAGACAGACAGTGGCCGTCCTGTGTCATTAGACGCACACACATACACACGCACACATTGTGGCTTACTCAGTGTGGTATTGTATGTCACAACACTTTCCTTTTAAACACCCATTTCTCATCCTGTGACAGTCTTAACCAAGTACAATCTCTCCTCTCAAACACTGCTCGCCCACTCGCAGCGGTTTCAGTTTTTTTTTCGTTGAGCCAGCTGAAGAAGACTGGGAAATTATTATTTAACAGCTGCATTTTTGTGCAGGGAAGGGAGCAACACACCTCTGTTCAACATGTACTTAAATATTCTCAAATGATGTCTTTTTGTAAGTAACTACAAAGTTACCACTAAGTGATAAAGCATGACTAGAAAAAATGACTCACGATTTCTTTTTTGGAAATGTATTTGTTTAAAAGTAAAAGCTGCCATATTTTAGTCATTTTGACTTATTTTCACATCACTGTCATACTGTACTGTATACATTAAATAGTAAGTAAATCAGATTTTCTTTCCCCCCTCTCTCTATTACATCCTGTTAGTAAATGAACTCCTCTGGGAGTACCTGTCTCATAACTCTCCGTACTGTAGCATCCAAGGAATGTTAATCTGGGAATGCAGTCGCCTCTACAGAGACAACCCGCAGATACAGCAGTGGAAGTGTCTAGTAAAAGGGTCACTGATAGTCTTCCTCCTTAATGCTCTTTCCCAGGCCCCCTTCTTAATTTCTCCTCTTTTCTTTTAACCCCACACTGCGTCCTGTTGTCTCTCTTCAACGCCTTATTTCCCTTCCACTTTCCTGGAGATTGTGTTACTCTTACCCTCGCTGACTTACAGACACAAATATGCAGGAATGCATCACATTCATTCACATTGAGACATAGTTAGTAGACTGTGACATTATTACCCCTCCTTGATTGATTATGCGCCTCATTTAAGGAGGGAGGGATGTCTCGAATCAGTTTCCTGTGTGAATTTGAATGGTATAGGTGCAGGCCAAATTTTGAGTCTGTAAGAACTTATAAATCTGCTCAAAGGAGTGATCTATTCCTGTAAAGGCGCATGGAGGAATCTGCACTTGGATGTTGTTAGTGGAAAGCAATTGGCTTTGTTGCAACTACCGTAATAAATTTCCATCCAGTCGGAGACCCAGATGTAGCTCAAAGCCATCTTTGAGAAAAAAAAATATTGAGGTTAGATTTGCGAGAGACAAAAAAAAGAGGGGGCAGGAAGTGAAAGCTGGGATTTAACTTCCCCAAAATCTACTGCTTATACTGAAAGAAGTGGAGATAAGAAATCCTTGAAAGACCTTGTCTGAAAGGCAACTGGATGGATCGATGGGGAACAGGTGCAAAAAGGGTTTTCACAGACTCTCGGGTGTACGATCCATCAGACTAAAGAGAATTTCAAATATTTGTCTCTAAATTAGCTCCAATCGCTACTTCACCTGCTCCAATTCATACTTCACCTGCCTATTTTGACATTAAATTTGAAGGACTTTTTAAAAAATACACAACTTATGACCTGATAAAGGAAAATGTTAGATCTCATATTGCTAATAAAAAAGACAACTACTGGAGACACTTTTTTCTGGACATTTCAGGATCCTTTTTGTTTGTTTGTTTGTTTTTCCACCAAGCTAGATAACAATGTTGCAACTTTATCCTCATTAACATTGTTTTTTAAAAAATTCACAGCAAGCTTAAGGTATTCAAAGGCTTCAAGAAGCTTTGGTTAACTGTGACACAAAGCTGGCTTGTTTAAAAGCGTGCTGATGTTCTTTCTGTGTATATTTATGATCTGCTTAATCAGAGCATGATTCAACACAACATTTATGTAACAGTGAATTTCAGGCCAGTTTAATCCCTTTGACAAGTTTATATAAAGCAATAACATACAGGTAGCCAAAGAAAGGCCATGGGAAGTTGAATTTGAAAAGGTAAGAGCAGCATTTGGGCTGAACTGTGGATTGACAGGCTAAAACACAGATACGCCACCAAACTGCTGCAATCCCACGCTCGCCCTGCAGCTGACCTGCTTAACATGGAGTCATGAACCCAGCTGCCGAGGTTCATTCACACTACATTTATGTAGTCACCTGTATGCACGCTCACAGAGGCAAACATGGGCAGGAACGTCACAGAGACATACTTATGCAATTAAACATTTATACATTTGTTGAGTCTATCGCATAAACAGTGACTCTTCAGATGTGCATGTCATCCTTGTGTCAGTTCTCACCATCTGTGGTGTCACTAAGTGACAGGAAGTTAATGCTTCAAAGGACGTTGTTTATTAAGAGGAAAAGAAAATCTTTATCCAGACAGATTAATGATGTATGCATGTGACACAGAGCAAACAAGCAATGTTTTTTACCATTTATGATTACAGGAAAAAAAAACCTTTCCAGACGGAGCTGGAAGCCAACATCAACAATGACGATCTACCACTAAGCAACTTCAGTGGTCCCTGCAAAAATATATTATTTGTTTAGCAAGTTTGGTGTGTGGCATAGTTAAAGTAGATTATTCTGCACAACTAGTGCAAAGCAGTTTGACAAATAAGAGTTGGTAACAAAAAAATCTTTTTAACCAAAGTAACCATAGTATGTTTGACCTTAGAAATGACTCTCTATTAAGTGGGGGGGAAAAAAAAAACATTCCAATATTTTCCACCAACGAAAGACATTTGGTATTCAAAGATGCCAAATTTTATACAAGAAAAAAAAATTTAAACGTAAAATGAAATCTTACAAAAAAGCCAAATAGAGGCGATAGTGATGAAAGGTTCATTTATCACTCATTAGTATTAACAAGCTTGAAAATCTCACACTTAAGCCACACACACACCACCATCCAAAATATCATTAAACAAATCTGAAGTCTAGCTCATACACTTTATCTTGATGGTTGATCATAATCACAGTCTTGATGGTTTCTGGTTGAGCCATGCAAAACATTCAGCAATGCCAGACGGCACACAATGCAGCATTCCACGATAATTACACCACTTCTCATGGGTCACTACATAGACATGTTGTACATGTCAGAACACACAAAATTAGATTTCATGTGGACTGTACAACCTTTCTGAATCATACAACCTGCTTGCACGCAAAAAATACGGGACAAGTCAATTTCAGTTAAATGAAACTGCAGCCTTTGTTGGTCTCTCTGAGAGGCTGCTGACATGGTGCCGTGAGGGCATGAACAGAAAAAAGTCCTGGATAAGACCTGCTAGTCTGGCTGCCCTCAGCCTCAGGGAGGCGGGTGGCTCATGAATACATAACCTCAAGCTCCGGAGCCCTCTGCCTCAGCTATTTGCTTTTTAATCCATCTAAGAGGCCATACCTGCAGCAGGGCTAGTCCTGATGGCTAACGAACACTGTGCAAAGGATGTGTGCACAAAAGCTGTTATGATCCAGTTTTAAGGGAATGTGTTTTAAAGCTTTTGGGCCAAGCAGAAGTGTAATCATAAGGTCAGTCAATCTACTTTGAATGTGTGGTCAAACGGCAAAATAAGCCTTATAGAAACATAAAAAAAACAGGGTCATTTGTAGAAATTTGCTTATTTAGTCGCCATTTTATTCAATTTGTTCTCATAAAACTTTACAAAGTTGATTTGAGGTGAACCAACACTTAATTTGATTGATAAGCACAATAATTCACTGTACTCTCTTTAAACCCTCCACAAATGTGACCCCTCAAATTGGACTCATGTGAGAATGTACAATTGAGTGTGGGAAGACTCCATTTGGTCTATCCAGAAGATACACTGAAGAGACTCCCCCGCCTATCTTATCTCAATGAGCGGCTGGAAATAGCAAAGCGCTGTCTTTCCCTGTGAGTCCTCTCAGCTCCGTGACGTGTCGACACTCGTGCAACACAGTGAAACCTCACCTCTGTACCATTCACTCTTTTTCTCTTTGTCTTTTAACCACCACAGCTATCACTTTCGTCCACACTTTACATTCAAGCTGCCTCCCCGTTACTACAACCAGTTTTGCCTTTTAAAGTTAAGGATGAACATTATGCATATTATTCTAAATGTGTTATGGAAAGAATGGAACAAAATTAGATATGGATTATTCATGCGACCTGAAAATAGCTATTAAAACACTGTTTTGTTCTCTTGTTTATGCCTTAATACCTGCCTTTTTTTTCTTTTTTTTTCTTTTTGAAAATCGACCAACAAATTATCACTGAGAAGTGGTCCAAGAATGCACTCAATGAATTAGAACTGATGAAGTCCAGTTGTACTAGCGCTAAGGGCTAATTCAGACACCAGTGTTTAACACTTAATGGACAAATCATTGCAAACATAAAGAAGTCGGTATGATTTACTAATAATGTTGTTTCTCACTTGACTGCCAAATAAATGCTATTAGTCGAGGCGTCTGAGTCATCACTTTGAAGAGACAATGCGAATTCAAATTATTCTTTCCTGCCTCCTACACATAAATGTAATGGCCCATCTGAGCTTTTCAATTAAGACGCGGCCTTGAAATTCACTGTGTGAGGAGGAACAGCGAGACTTGTTTATTTCTACACAGCTGCAGAACAAAGACTGAGTGCACGGTGCATCTCATCAGCACTCAGTCATGTGAATCTGAAGCATTCTGCTTTGGTGTGTTTGTAGTAGAAACCAGCAGTTTTCTTTGTGCGCATGAGTACTTTTTGTGTCCGTATGTAAACACTGTGTGCATAGATATTTGCGTCTATGGACGGAGCTTAATGGAAGCAGATTTGCATGACTTGCACACAAAGGCAGGATCGAGAGTGACACTTAGTTGAGAGTTTTCAGTTTGTCCTCATCTAACAGGTTCAACAAAGCAAACAGGTTGTTAAGGAGATGTAAATCCTTTACTGTCCACATACCCTACTGATCCTGAGAAGACATTTAATCAGCCAAAATAATTAAAATCACTTGAGCTGGTTCAGCATGAGAGTGCAAGGCCCTTTAAAGTTTTTATGAACTTGAATATCTTAACCCTGTATATCAGTATAGCATTGATAAAAGTGCATAATAACTGTTAAAGAACTCAGGCTTCAAGATTATGTTCTGAATTTTTTACTTTGGCAGCAAAAATGGATGGGATAAGTCAAAGTGTCCAATATCTGCTCGGACTCGAATTTTGAAATCTCTCCCTGTAACTTGCTTTAGGGTTCCTTGTCTTTTTTTTTTTATCAAAGTTCATCATTCTGTCCATATTGTAATGAATTAATTTTTAAAAAAAAAGAAACTTTTTGGGCATTTGGCTGTCAGCTGAGTTCTCACAGCCTGCTGTTTCTGAGCTGAACTCTGAACACACCAGGGCAAAGTCCTCATGCCACACTATGCTTATAGTCAGTGTTTGGTTAATCAGTTAGGCTGACCTGCTGACACTGGAAGAACACTTAGGAGATAGTTGTATCTTTGGCACAAATATGATGCACAATGGCCCTGACTGTGCCTGTTCTATGGATTCTATCTGTAAAATGTGCACGAACCTGACACAGACTGTATATTCTGTAAAATAATAATGATGATTTGCTGTTTAGAGCCATATGCACTGTGCCATTCAAGTAGTTTCTGGTATATTCAACCACTGAGTAGATATGCCACCAGGGCAGTTAGTACAATATGTGCTGCCTCACTCCAACTAGGAGTGATTAAGCACAACCCCCCCCAATTTTCATCTTAGAAATGATGCTATATATTATTCTACACTTAAGTATGGTATTTTATAGCGTATGGCTTATTTATATGACTATAATAGATCATATATATAGGGTTTACTAACAACAGCAGAAACTAGCCCTCTATTCATGTTCGAGGTCAAGCTATAACTGGATTGTGCCAGGTGTCATATTTGTGAGGTCTGCAAAGTCACTGCAGAGGACGGAATTAATCTGAAAAACAATCAACACTCTTCAGCCTGCATTTTGATCTCCATTAGTATGAACAACCGACACTCCTGCTGGCGAGTTTGCATGTTTACACTTTTAACACTTGCTCTTTGAGATACTTTAACACTTTCACTTTGAGATGTTGATTTGGAGGAATGTACTCCACCCCTTCACACCCCCTACAGTGGTATCCTGCTTAGACATGTCCTCAGGGGGACGATATGAATATAAATGTGAAATTAATATAAAGCTGACGCGGTGGCATGCCTCAGATGTATGCAGATTCACTTGATGCTGCTCATTCAGTATGTACAGTTGCAGGTAGACCTCAAGCTGTTTGTTTGTTCAATTTATCCCTCCTAAGGCTCAGCAAAGGAAGATGGTTCATAGACATAAATATATAGATGATTATATACGCCTGACTTCGCTTGAAACTGGATCTTAGTGCACTGTCTGGTGTACTTGATGTTATATTGAATGCTGCCTGCGATAGAGGAAGCACTGTATCAAGGGATCCATGATACAACTTTCAAACATGCTAGTATGATATATAATTAAAAAAGACTATCCAAGGAGTGGAGGAAGTCTTATAAAATGGCTGATGATGCAAACATTTCATGTGTTTCTGCTGATGTAATGGTGTTGCTCAATTTGTGACAGTGAACTCCAGACACTTTAAATCTAAATAGTGTGTGTGTATGTGTGTGTATATATATATATGTGTGTGTATATATATATTGAATAGGTTCCTCCCAGTGTGACACAGAATTGTAGAATTAATCTTATTATATATCAAGTTCTGTAATGATGAGACTTCTTTGCAATAAGTTTTAAATGGTTTTAAATGGTAATGAAAGAAAAAAAAATCTTTTTTATTGCAAGTATGTGACTAAATCCATTATAGAAAGCATATATCTGCCACTTTAGAATTATACAGAGGAGTGCAATGACCGGCACATTAGCAGTTTAAAGCTGCTGTAACTGATATCTTTTGTTATTAACACTAAGTGAAGAAGAATTACAATCAGTGAGTGCTTAATGTCATAAGTCTGTTAGAGCTACGTATGAAAGTGTAAAATGTCAAGTCTTTGAACATGAGCATTATAATTTGTTAAGCTGATATATATATATATATTTTTTTATAAGACTCATTAAAATCACACCCTACCTATTTAAGCAGTACATATGATTATATTACATAAGTAATGATATTTGCATACTGTTTTGCATTAAGATTCTTTGTGTTTTCTACAAAAAAATACATCTCTGTTGTTCTTCGACCAAAAAATAACAAACAGTCCAACGTAAGCATCCAGCTCTGTGGAGAAATGTTGTTAGGCACAGAAACTTCAGGCTGAAAATATAATGTCTCTCCCTGAAATATGAATCTCTAATCTCGGGGAGCCGATGTGTCAGACTGGATACTCTGGAGTGTCTTGCTGATTTGTATTGGTGAGCAGCTGACATTAACGGCAAGCTGGGCACCCAGGTGTGGAATATGGAGCTAAGTAACTAAATTGTGATAAATGACTCACAGATTTTCTTTGCTGTGTTTCTTTCTAATGGTGTGCTTTCTGCTCCTCTTTGATACTGTGCAAATGACAAAAAGGGAAAAAAAAGAAAGAAAAAAGCTTTACAGAGAATAATATTACCTCATATTTCCCATAGATATAAACCTTGTCCTCACACTCAAACTCAATTAACTATGTGGAACACAGTATAAATGAAATACTTTTTTTTTTTTTTTTTTTTTTTAAATTTGGGTATTTGTGAAGGTTCAAGGATCCTGAAATTGCATTTCTCGATACAAGAAGCAAAGGTGATATTAATTTTTTTTCATAAACCATCATGCAGTTGATACACAAGACATGTTCTGTTTTGATTAAGTAGCCCAACTTTAATTTTCTCACAACTGAAAAAAAGTCTGCCGTCAAAACTTACCTTTCTGTCTACATGTTTAACCTCATGAAAGCAACAGGTTCGTGCCTATTCATCCATTAAAAAGGTATTTTCAGAAAGTCAGAAATCACTAAATGGAGCAAAAGTAGATGAATAGGTTGAGAGACAGTCGGTATGGTGCTAAACATCACTAAAGATGTTACACATTATAAAGGATGAATGGTGCATTTTAAATTTAACAATACTGAAGGGGAATACTGTGCAGTAGGATAAGCAAGACTAACAGTGCTTGACAAGTCAAAGCTAAAGCTAAAGGAATATATCTAATAGAATGACATCGAAGTATCTCTTCCTGGATCCAACCTTAGAATAACATTCTGTCTCAGCACATTTCTGATTTTGTCTGTTTGCATTCACCTTGTAATGCACTGTCCTGGTATCTGTATTAACAGTTTTGTGTTTTTTAACAAGTGACTAGCTAAAGCTTACTATAGACAAATGTGCAAGTTGCTCTTGACTCACCTTCCACTTTTGTGACATTATGATGTTGCATTCATTTTTATACATATGTGTGGCTGAATGTGGAAACTGTAAATTTTCAGATTTGAACACTGCTTTTATCAACTCTGTCCATCAGTAAAAGTCACAACACGCTGCCACTGAAGTGTCTTTCTTAGAGTAATTAATCCTAACAATGGTAAGACAAGTTGACCCTCCTGACCTCTGGATTGCTGGCTTGCATACAAGACATCTGGTTACTAAAGACAACATAAGCATGTTAGCTCTTGCTCCCTATTGTTGCAACTAGCGTAAAAAGGTGAAGCTCTAGACTCATGGAAACTGTAGAAATGTAGCACCTCGTCCATTTATGTCCAATGAATTGAGAATTAGGTCTGAAAAAGCTGAACTGTTCAAAACAAACAGAGACAAAAATAGTACTAGTGAATCTAATGAAGGAGAAACTGCAGTGAGCTTAACTTGCAATCCAGGGTGATGCTCGCCAATGAACTCCAACATCAGGGTCACTGCTTGGCCATTGTATGTTGTTAGTAACACACAACAAAGGAGTCACTTTAACACAATTTTGCCCCAAAGTTCTAAAAAACGTCACTCTTTCTCAACCTGTTACACATTAGAAGTTACAATAAAGGGATCTTTATGACTTGTATTTAAGTATTCCTCATCTCTTTGGATAGCCCTGGTGCATATGATGTGTCTATTTTAAAGCTGAAGCTCAAAGGCTTTTCAGGTCTTGTAAATGTATGCTCACAGTTATTTAATAAAGACCTAATGAGATGTTTGTACAGTATACCCAAACAGATTGTTTTGAATGAAATTCTGTAACAAATTAACATGCCATTTCAAATAATAGCTGATTAATCCAAAGCTAGCGGTGAGACATTCTTTCTTTGAAGTCAATAAACCAAAGAGTACAGCCAAAGGCCATTGCAGCCAAAGTAAAAATAAACTGAGCCTTTGTGAGACTGGGACTGGAGCTGGAACAATCAGATTGTTGAGGTACTCACTTGAACAGGTCCTTCCTCTCTAAGGAGCCGGTCCCTGGAGTGTGTGGTGGAGGGGGGGGACAAAGGCGGATTAGCTGGCATACCATCCCACCCCGTCTGGCCTCCACATCAGGACCAGACCCTGAGGTCCACAGATCCTGCCAATTAACTTGTCATTCACTCTGCACTTTTTTTTTTTGCTTCACTGAGACTTTATGGCTTCATTGGTGAAATGGCTTTAGCTCCCACCAGCCTCCCACCCCATCCCAAGACTCTAGTATCTCATTACCTTTACCCAGAATTCCCACTGGAAGAGGCTTTTGTGAAAAGGAAGGCTTGGCTCAATCAATAAAAAAAAGTTTAACTCTCATAAGACTTCCATTTATCTGTAACACATAATAAATTGAAAATGCTGGTTGTTGTTATATGATATGATTAGTTTTACACACACAATCAAATATTATAATGAGAAAATACAAGCAGACAAACGTTTCAATTGAGAACTTTGGAATCTTTAGAGTCTTAATAACGTCTGGTAGAGAATGTAATTAATTCAGAAGTAATTTACACTGTAATTAATCAACTATGATCAAGGTCTTTCACGGCAGCCTGATGTTAGTAGATATCCTATTTTTGATAAGCAGGTATAAATCATCTGCCTTGGGCATGCTTTTCCTGACACTTATTTTCGCTCCTCACAAGCCAACTAAACCATGCCTCCCACGGTTACAGCATCAGCTTTGATAAATCTCATTAGCCCTCACTCTGCACGCTCATTTGCATAAACTTGTTTCGTGTTCACCAGCCTGGGGTTGCAGAAACATCCATAAACGCATATGTGTGTTGGTGACCTGATGAGTGACTTTCTCGTTTCTCTACTACATAAGGCTTTATGTGTCACACTGTTTTAAAATACCCTTACTATGTTCTTGTATGGTTTTTACGGAGCAATATGGTACTGTTAATCCACCCCACAGTTATATTTTTTTTAACATCCACTAACTCTGCCAAATTTAAAAAAAAAGATTAAAAAAACATACTTTCTACAAAAGCAGCAGGCTTCTCTGCGTCCCTTTGGAATCCACTGTGCTTTAGCAGCAGCCTGAGCTCTCTCCACAATATTTAGCTTTTTTTTTTTTTTTTAATTGTTGTTGTTGTTCCTCCACCATTTTCTGATCAGGCCAAATACTCTTCTATTATTAATTCGGTTCAATAGAGTGGCAAAGAGCAGCGCAACATGAATCTGTGCATTGGAATGTAGTATAAGGAATGTAGGGCATCAATAAATTATACATAGTGTTTAATGATACAGTGCAGTAGTGGATGAAACCCTACCGTAGAGAACTGTGACTATGAACTCCATTAGTTTGAGAACATGTTTTACTGAGGAGAAAGACCTGGAGCGAGACATTTTAAAGAGGTCACACATGCTATTTCAAATGTCATTTTTTATCAGTTATATGAGTATTAACACCCGTGTGGGGGTGATGATTATATTAATGATCAGGGTTTTCCCTTGCTTCACAAGAGGGTACGCCAGTGTCTAGCATGGGGGAGGGAGGCTGGATTTGAATATATTTTCAGACTGTCTTTGTCTCCAGCGTTATGCCGAGGGACTATAAATGCATGATGTGTAGCTGTTTGGTTACTTCCCTTTTATTTTTGCTGGACATGCTTTACTTTAAAGAGCCATATTAACACATCCATCTCTTTTATTACAACAGTACTGGAAAATATATTTCTTACCTCAATGCGTCATATTGTATTATATATGCTCGCGCTGCCTGCCACATTTTATTTAACAAGTGGTATATTTTTTGTGTATCCTGCAAGAGAGTACCAAGCAAATCCCATTGTGTGCCAGTGTGCAAAAATACATTGGTTTATGTGTAAAGATTTAAACACAAATAATAATATTTCAGCTATAATGATAATATTTTGGGTGCGGTCTTGTCAATTCTATGCCCTACACTTGACATTTTTATAAATAGTTGTATATTTTGAGGGAAATATAATTGCATTGTGGATTTAGTTCAATTGCAACAAGCATATTAGTTGTAAACAACAGTAATTTTTAACAGAAAGAGCTGATGTTGTGTGCAAAAGGATTAAAGCTTCAAAGCTGATTCCGATATTTACATTTATTAACTTTAAATCCAGGTTACCCACTTTGACTAACAAGGCCATTTAAGCACATTGTTTAAGGTCAGCTGTCTCTTTATGGAACAATGCACTGAAGTTTGTACAAAAGGGTGTTTAACTGTATCATTACAGGTACCATGCTGTTTTGAAACATTCTTTATTTTTCTTTTTTTTGGTCTCTAACACTATTAAAGTTCTCAATAGGATCATAATTTCTTTGGTCTGCAAGTCCACTTCAACTAGGTGAGTTTCATTCTGACAGACAAGCCAGTGGTTAATCTGCAGCGCTTTTATTGCCTTCACCATGTTCCACTCCCACATGAAATTCCTGCAGGAAAAATCCTTCCTTCGCGTTCCAGTCGGGTGTTGGCAGTGGTGCGTAGAAGCTGGCCTTACCCCAGCCAGTCGAAGCTGTAATATAATTTCATATTGATTTCTTGTTGACCTCCCATGAAGCAGTCATCATTCTGTAATGTGCTCCACACGTCTTCTTAATGAAATCAATAGCCCCCCCTGCCAAACAGCAGTCCAATAGGACTCTGCGGGAACTCAGTGCTATTACAGAGTGAGTATTAGGAACGCTTGTAGGTTGAAGATGGGATTTTCACTGTCTTGGCTCATGATGAACCACACCTGAAGGTATAAGTTACTATATTTTGGAATTTAAAAAAAAACATACATAGAGTTGGCTTGAACTTCATTCCAGAACATTAATTTTCAGACAATATTACAGCTATTGCTCAACACATATTAAAGAATTGAATTTCTATTTTACGAAGCATTCATCATAAATTCAGTTTGCACTTAAAATGTACACACTTCATGTCAACTGTGTATAAATTATGTGTTAAATGTTTTGGTGATTGTGGTGGAGCTCTGTCTGCAGACACTAGTCAAAATTTAACTGTTTCAGAAAAAAAAATGAACCTTACAAAAAAGTTTACAGCTTCATAATCCAGATATGTTGTCAGCATATCCAACCATTTTGGCATGATGGAGTCAACAAATGTGGTGTAGCCTGCTCTCAAAATGTTTGACTTTGACAGCTCATATACACAGATTATGATTTATGTAGCGAAATTGCTTCTGAGGAACTGTAAACAGTGAAATTTTCAATTGTGACTAGAGAAACATTCATCAAAGATGCTGTCACAGTTTGTTATACCTGCTCAATCCCACTTAATATGACAGGGAACTTTTACAAGGTACAATAAAGTGCATATTATGATGATAAATCCTGTTGGTGAGAGTCACTAAATCTGTCAGCTCGACATGTACATCGCATTGTAGTAATGCAGGTAAATCACTAATCCTCTGTTTGTGAGGGGAAATGGCGCATATCAAGTCAGGTGGAAGGGAGGTTACTTAAGAGGTTTGGGCAAAAACCAATATTGTTCAGTTTATTATTACACAAAAGGACCTTGATCAACAGAGCAAAAAAAAAAAAGAAAAAAAAAAGGTAAAAGCCAGCACATCATCATACACCTGCACACTATACACACAGTCACAAAGTGAATTAATGTGATGAATTTGCCTGCGACTGTCGCAATAACGGGTAAAACACTGTAGCCTCTGTTTGCTTTTCCTGTTTCAACATTTGCAGTGTCTCCTTTGGATTGTGTGTGTGTGTGTGTGTGTGTGTGTGTAATGTCCTTTAACGTGCTTAACACCCACCATCTATTTGGATGACATCGCTGTCTACCAATGACAGCACTGTTGTGGAAACTGTCAAGGTGACTTCTGCTCATTCGACCCGATTTGCCAGTGGCACTAGCTATGCCAATGTTGACTGTGGGGCTTTTCCACAGTTTAATTTAGAAGAGCTGCTTTGGACCTCCACCAACACAGCAACGCCACCCTCAAACCTGAAGTGGGCACCCTGTAACAATGTCAACGGGTACGTTAGCTTGTGTTCCCTGAGTGTGTGTAATTTAAGCGTTTATTTTTAGGCACTTTTGGTGATGTAGTCATTTGGTTAATGAGGACAAAATCTACATAATATACATGAGGTCTGAGTCAGAAGCAATGACATGATTAAAATGGCGGCTCTACTGGAGTCTCTTGGTAAGGTAGGCGGAGCCCAATGAATCTACGCTGCCACAACATGTCATTACATTAGCCCTAATGATCCTGACCAGCTAAAGGTTAGTAACTGTAACCCAGGTTCGCAGTAAGTCACTTCTGTGTAATGAAAGTACCATTTGAGGAGAAAAAGGGGGGTTCCAATCCCATCAAATGACACTAACCCCCAGATGGGTGGAATCATGGCCTAACCTTAATAAACAGAAATCCTGCACACTAAAACAGTGGTAGAACTGATAGAAGTGATAAAGTAAAGCATGCAATGTGGAGTTGGGTGATGTCACCTTGTACAGTTTTCACACGTTTGAGTTTTTCAGTCACATCCGAGTGCCATTTAAATCTGCTAAAGAATATGAAATATGGAGACATTTACATTGTGCCAGTGAAATGTTAGCCCTTTCAAAGTGTGACACTGTCTGTCTGTGAGAATGGAGGGAAGACAGTACCGTATGATGTAGGCTCAGGGCTCAGGAGCCAGTGATTGGTTGTATATTGGCCCATGAATTCTTCAGCAGGAGCGCAGAAAGGAAAGAGAGGACATCTCTGATGGAGCTCATTATTAGATAAAGACAGACTTCTACCCCCTATGGGTTTAGAAAATTGAACCTCTTTGCTTCCACTTAATATAAAAAGAACACTTTGCTTCATCAGTACTGTCTCACTACACTTAATGTATATACATTCATACTTAATATAGCTTACCGCTAGCTTAACACTTCAACACAATATTCTAAGAGCCTATTATATTAAATTCAACATCCAAAATGTCACAAAAACCATCCTTGCAGCTGCCATGATAGTCTGTAGTTTGCTACAGCGAGACACTGACAACCCCCCTATGCTGCTTGCTCTTTGTAAGTCACTCTGGATGAGAGCATCAGCTAAATACTTTGAATTTAAATGAAAAATGTGTTTCATATTCATGCGCAGTAGTGTGTCAACACCTGCAAAATGAGAGTCATGGTACAGGAAAAAGCCACTGTAGGTTTCCACCACACACTGGCCTGACACGTTAAATAGCTTTCGAATGAACAACAGCAGAGAGCTGGCATGTCTGACAGAGTCTGATAACATTATATACATGTCCGTCACAGTCATGGGTGCTTGAAACATAAATGTATGTGTTACTTGGCTTCAGAAATATCAGCCCTTGCAGCGGAATGCTCTATATTTTTCACCGGCCCAAGATGAGGACTAGAAAACGGGAAGGGTAGGGGCCTGTGGCGAATGGGGAAAACTGCAAGAGGCGGGCAGGCTGGGGTTGACAGGGGGCGGGGACGATGCAGAGGGAGTGGAGTGAAAGAGCAGGCGTGAAAAATGAAATGCACAAATGGTGTTGACGGAGTAAGCACTAAAGAGGATGGGGCAAATGTCTGCACACCTAATGAGCTCCCTCCAAAGACAAAGAGACCGTCCTTCACAGCAGATTCCTGCAGCCAATCATCACACATGCAAATGCAAAGATGTATCTCTGAGGTATGCCAACACTTGAGACATAAAGAAAAGAAAAAATGCTCTTTAGACAGTTTTTAGTGTTTGGTTCATAAGTGATACAATGTAATCTGTGCAAGTGCAACTGGATGCAAAGAAAGAACATGAACATCTACATCTTTTTTTCAGAATTTATAACTAATTTGGCATAATGAATGTAAAACGGTGATTAATGAATGTAACAAGATATTTTCATTTTATGGTGAGTATCCTTTATATACTTTTTTTTAAAAAAAAACAACTAAAAGCACAACACACTGCTTATAGATTGGGTGTTGGCTAAGTATCTCCTGTGCCCCACAAAAGAGAGAAACAGAGAGGTAGAAAAGAGTGACAGGACCAAGTTCCAATAAGCCACAAAGCTGATTTTACCCTGAGCAATGAGGGGCAAAGAGAAACAGATGGAGAAGAAGAAAAAAAGAGAGAGGACATGACAGAAAGCAAGGAAGATAGACAACGTGAATAATCCTTGAAGCACTGCAGGTAACAAGCTCTCAGGATTTGCTCCAGAGGGAAGCAGCTCTCTGAAACTCACTGTAGATCATTTTATAGATGTGAGACAACAGAGTCAATCTTCAGTGCTGAGGCAGAGACAATTACCTGTTTAAATGCTTAAAACCTCTGCACTGAGTGGATTGTTTTCAGCAGTATACCAGTGTATCAAATATCCGATTCAGGTGTTAAATTTAAAGTCAGGTAGTAAAGAACCAATAGAACAGTCTGTCTTGTACTATAAACTTTATAACATCAGCAATAACAAAAAACTATTTTTAAGTAACTGTCTTTTCATACACAAAAATGTCCAGCAATAGCAACAGGGTTTCATGGACATGATCACATTTTTTTTTTTTGTGCATGGCATAAATGTATTATTTGAATAGAGAAAAGATGCAGCACATTGTCTCCCGTTCGTTAATGATTTGAGGCACAACAAGGAAGGAGAAAGCCAGACAATAAGTGAGAGAGAGACTCGGGTACTTAGAGAGAGAGTGTAGTGAAGCCTGTTGAGAGATTAGGTTCTTTGCTGCTAACAAGGCGGTGTGTAGGAACCCATTTAAAAATAGGCTAGCATTTAAAATGGGCCAGATAGTAGATAAAGCAGCCTCTCTCTGCCAGAGTAATGAGCTAGGACCCACTCGCTGTATTAGCAGAGACTAACACACACAACCCCAGCTGTGGCAGTCACATGATAGCAATCTTAACATCATTATTTTTGCATAATATGTTAGGAAAAAGTCATCAATATTTGTGGGTTCTAATGAGATTCGTGCAAATGTGATATGCTAGTAGGTGCACATTAGGGTGTTTAGGTTTGCACCTGCATGCAGTTTTGGTGACATTAATGTAACGGGGTGTGGCTTTTGTGCTGACTCATATTTGGACGATAGTGAATGTGTCTTTGTTAGTTTTTAATTATTACTTGGTGGCCAATATGAGGTAAAAAAAAAAATACATGTAGTGGTTGAGGAGATGTGAGCAGATGGGTCTTAGTGTCCCTTCTTTTGTTGCCCATGGTGGTGCAGTTCAGTACAAATTGTCAATTTTCTGTAAAGATCTGACTTTAACCCACTTTACACCATTTTTGCACATCTGAGTGCACATGTACATTTTAAAAATAACATGCAACTTTTTAAATACTATACAACTTTAAAAATAATACGCCACTTATAAAATATTATGCAGAATATGCACCTAGTTATGGAATAGCATTTAAGTAACATGTTTAAACGCAACTACCATGGCCTCACATTCACAACCATTTTTGAAAACATCTAATTTTATGTGCAATACTATCGTTCAACATCAATGCAGATGTTATTTTTCTCATTTTAAAATGATTGCTTTGGCATTTTTTGCGATATTAGATAAGGAAGAGGCAGACATAGGAAACCTTGGGAGCAAATGAGGGTGAGATATGCAACTAAGGATCTCAGCTGGAACCAAATAGGGGCGTTATGGTAATACTTTATGCATCTTATCCATCTGGTTACTAGGGCTTATATTGCATATAACATGTCTGACTTTCATACATCAGACTGGAATGTATGCCTTTTCAGAGACTTGCAGTTAATTTACTCCTTTTTATTTACTGTGACCAAGACTTTGCTCTTATTTTAACTGTTTTAGTAGCTCTGCCAAAGTGTTTATTTACCATGACAAAGATTTTCTTGAACCTCCATACAATGCATTCCTTCTACATTCCATAGAAATAAGCCCTGAAAATGTTTGCACTGGATTTAAAAACAAGTGTCACTGAATGTATCCAGTGTTTTGCCAACCTTTCCAATATTGACGTTTTTGTTTGGTGATGTAGTTGCAGAGGGATAAAAGATGATAAGGTGATGAAGAACTGATCTAGAGTGGCCATCTATTTAACAGTTCTGGTTTTGGTCAAAGCAATAATGTTATTATCTTAAATATTGTAGTTATTTATGAAGGCGTGGTGGACACAGTGTGTAGTTTCTGTATGATGTAAAATGGATCTATCTGCACAGCTGAGAGATAACTGTTCAGTCCACACTAATGTGATGTGAGATGTTAGTCCTGCCTAAGAAAGCTTTGGGCGGTTGACCTCAGACCCAACATGTGAATCAATTGAAGCACAGCATCAAAGACGTGAAACTGTAGATCTTGCCTCAGGCCAAGCCGTTTCTTTTGCATGAGGGTCTGCATACAACAACCAACATTGTACCAATAGCCATGTGTCACCCAGACCATGACGTACATCATACCACACGCATGTAAAATCTCTGGGTCAAACAAACATCAAAATTCTTCTGTTTTTTTTTCTCGACCCATTTAGAGCCTCTCTGTCCGAGCCACATTTATCTCTGGAAAACGGAGATTTGTTGAAAACCCTTTCTTTATTGTTGTTTTTTTTCAGTGTATGGTTGATGTATTTGCCCTGTAGCTCAAACAGGGTCAGAGGAATGGTGTATTTTCAGTAGTGTGTGTTGTGCACTAAGATGCGCACTAAGGGTCCTATTTTGGTACCAGCACAAAGCTGGTGTAAGCACAGATCCAAGCGATCTGTAGTTTGATACAGCGCAAGGGGCCTTTTTTTCACGCTTGCATTGAGTTGCTATTCTTGTGGTTCAACATGATTGCACCAAGATGGATAAACAACACAACAAGGAGTGTATTGGTAAAGATTTGTTTGTGCAGTGTAACTTTGGAGTTGGAATTTGAGGGGAAACCAAGTCTGTGCTTCTGACTGCTCAAAACAGGTCTAACTAAGAAAAGAAATGCACTCAAAGTTTCTCATGCAATTCGTTTCTTAATACCACAATGTGAATAATGTGAATGGCAGTGATTGTGTGTAAATCACCTACTCACCAACATTGTTTTAGCACCTGATGTCATATATTGAATAATTGCCCTTTGTTCACCTTTTATTTGATTAATGATTAAATAGTAAATAAAGTTTTGACTAAAGTTATTCACATTTTCCAGCTTTTTTTGTTTGGTTTTGTTGAAACACTGAAACCCTTTCTACACTGGGCAGCTGTTCTCATAATACCAGGGGGAAAGGCATTTATAATGTTAGTTACCTCTTCCCAAGCCAATTAACATCATCAGCCCGTGGAGACCTACTAGTTGTACCATAAATTCAGTGATTTTTAAGCCTGTACCTCCTGGAAAGAAAGTCATTTTCCTCCCACATAAAATTCTGCTGGCAGCGCTGGTCTTATTCTTCTTTAGTCATTACAAAGTTGACAATGCGCTGTGCCACAGCAGTTTTAAAGGGGATGAGGGAAGCTGATTTGTTTGGCCATGACTGAAGTCAGCTGTGACGCACCTTCTAATGATCTATTCCTCCTACTTTAAAGCTGCAATATGCTGTGTTTTGTGTTCATCAAATAACTGAAAAATGTGCCCACATACATGCACTGCAGTCACACAGAACTTACACCTGCATTTGCACTGCTCCTAGAAAAGAAAAAACATTTTAAAAGCAAAGATAAACCACTTTTATTTTGTAATTTTGTATGTTATTTTTTTTCAATTAAAGAATTTTAATACCTGAATATATAACCTCATTTATAAATTACATTTAAAAATAGAGTGCATTCTTGTAATTATAGAAGTATTGTTTTTTGGGTGAGTTGTTTAAGGCCACGCAGGCTTTTAGACACTCCTGATGTATTTTTCTGCCTTCTTTTTCTCTGACAACAGCATGATGCAACATATTTTAGCTTCCATAGAGCAGTTATCAGATTGACTGACAGTCACACCTATTACTCAGCCACTAAGGTTCATTGTGTAGGCAAAAGCACATATATCATGTATCATTACCTTCTGTATGCCGCTGCCCATCTGTCCTATCATGTCACTAAGCAAGATGCATTGCACTTGATCAAAGCATAATCTGTTTCTGAAGCATCCAAAAGACTGGGGCATAAAGTTGTTTTTAAGTACAATACTAGAAGCAATGTGAAGGAGAACAGCAGAATACCTTGAACAGAACACGAGTGTTACAGCAATACTGTGAGGTCATGGCTCCCCCTATAGGGCAATAGGTGCAGAGCAGAATGTACAGACAGGGGAGAGCCTCTGTTCTTTCACTCTACTACCCTCCTGTATGAATGTCTGGTGAACCCAGACAGCCACTGGCACTTAATTCACTGAAGGATTAACAAGCAGGAAATAAATACAAGTAAGTCAAGGGAGCTTGTATTTCCCTGACATATTGAGCATAGAGGGGAATGATGCTAACGATGGGAATAAATGAGGAGAGACCAGTTCTAGGGAAGCAAGGTTTTGTTTGATCCACCGTCTGTAGGATTCTGGCTACTGAGGGAGAGTTCCAAGGCTAGAGAGCATGTGGGAAGGAGATCAGAGTGTTTTTTATCCCGCTCTGGGCCTCAGATGTCAGTTTTACCAGGAGTAATGATCTCACCTCCAACCTGTCCCAACTGACTTGGATTAGTAACTATGTACATCAAATTCATAAATGCTGACTACAGCTGCCAGATATTAAAGACAGAGCCAGCCATTCTACAAATAGAGAACAAATGAGGGCTCGTCTTTGTGGTATTAATTATGTGGTCATTTCTGGATAATGAGCATTACTAAAAATACACACCTCGAGGAAAGTTGTAAAGGTTACACACAAGTAGCAACCATAATTACAAAAGCTGTTGTATGCGTTACTACAAATATTGCAAAAGGAGTAGAAAAAATTCAATGTATCCCTTTGGCCTTTACAAAGTCCTTGCAGGGATGGGAGGAATTTGAACCACATGTCGGATATCCAAGCTTTTATTATTCCTGAATGGAGCCTTAGTCAGGTACCCCCGGTTCCTCCCTTCCAACAAAGTAGGGTCAGGAGGTTAGGCAGGTTGCCATTAAGCCCCCCTTTATCCTTTTACCCAGGCCCGGCCCCATTCACAAAACAGGAATAGGGGATCCCAGGCTTTGTGCTTGCTTCATCACCTCCATGCTTTTAAGACTCTGGAGACTTTATCATGTCTCAAGTAACGGCCCAAGGGAGAGGCATTTTCAGTCCTAGTCTGGTGTGCAGTGCTTCTGCAAAATCATAAAAGCCTGTGAAAAAAGCCGGAGGGGTTTGTGTTTGTCACCAGAACCTGATCGAAGCTTGGCAGGCATGGGATTTTTTTGCCAAAGTCTAGTTAGGATGACTCAGCAGGGAAACTCCCTCAATGAGCATCATCCTGACTCCATATGTAGGTCAAAATCCTATTCCAAACTAGTCAGCTTGTAAGAGTGCCAAGGTTGTCTTATTTTTTAAGGATTAAGTTGTTTTTTAATGTTGACTGTAAAACAGGGCAAAGACTTTCAAAAATCAATGCATTAAGCAGAAAAAGACTACTAGCCTTAAAAGTAATTTAAAGGAGTTATGAAGACACTAATGAGGATAAGAATGGGAATACAAGAAAAACAAACCCTGCCATCAAAGCTGTGATGAACTTCAAATAACCACAATGAAAATGTAGTTACACAGGAAAGCTTCTCAGAGGGCCAGACAGAGTCTTGCTGAGCGCCTGACAGATCAGCACTGACATTAAGGAATATAAATGAGAAATCGTGCAATTTCGTGGAAAGGGTGGATTTTCACCAAATGTGTGAAGAAAAAAAAAACAGAACAGAAACAGAGAGGATCAAGTTTTAGCTGATTGAGATTATCCACTAGCTAGTTATTACACTAAAACTAGAAAGGAAAGATTTTAAGGATGTTACATCAATACATGAGAGAGATAGGAGCATTTTCTATGAGGGAAGCAGAATTTACTGCTCTTATGCTTCATCAGTGTGCTGCAGTGGTGGCTGTAAATCTGCAGATTGATCAAACTGCAGAGCCAAAGGGATCCACTGCCTTATCTCAGAGTAAAGGCTCAGCAGAGTCGAAGTCTCACTGTTGGTGTGAGTGATGGCGGTGGCTGTCTGGCTTCTACCTGGATCCTTCCACTTACAAGCACAAACACACACACGGCTTGCACATACCAGCATAATCTCTCTCTCTTCTAAACACACGCTGTATGTACATGTTTACACTCATAGATGAAAGAAAAAAGATGGAGTGTGAGTGATCAGATTGAGAGAGATTTGTGCTTTTGTCTGAGATTTCTCGCTCATACACTCCCTTTTTGCGCAGAGTTCTCCCCTGCAGCACAACACCACTTCATTACAACCTCTGCAGGTAAACAATGACCTCATCCTGGTCAAATCCATACCTTCCTGTCAGCCCACCATCCATGTCTGCCAAAAGACACTCAACCATCCACTCAAACTGAACGTTGCAGTGGAGGGATTACCTTTATTGGACATCTAGAGCCTGAAGGCTGAAGAGACAGGCAGACCCGGTGTGCCTGCTAGGCTCAGGGAGGGCATCTCTCTTGTTAATAGCAGCCTTTGCCTTCAGTAACACACACAAGGCACTGATCCCACATGGTGGAGGCTGGGGGAGGGATGGATGGATGAGGGGCACATGGTGGGGGGGAGAAAAGAAAAGCTGCAGCCTGCTAACCCCACGGCTATGCTATCGCTGCTCCTTCCTCCTCACTGCAAACCTGAAGGTGTTGCATTTGAAGTGTTAACTGGCTTAGTTGGCAAAACCCAAAAATAACTCAAAAGGATAGCTGTGGAAGTTGGAAAATGGTGATTTCTATTTTTAGAGCATGGGGTAGGAGAATGTGTTTGTGTACGTGTAAGTGGTGGACAGGGTGTAAACATGCAAAGAAACAAAGTGCGACCGCTATGTAATTTACATACTTCCCTGTCAAGCTGTCTTCACGTTCTCATTATCTGACAACTTTGTGTCTTAGAATTGCACCTTAACTAGATGTGGTAATTGATTTACCCCCTGCCACCACTATTACACCAGCAGGCGTTTTTTTGAAATAAAACTCCTTCCTGATATTGTTTCCTTGAACACAAGAGGCTCAGATGTTCTTAATCTCTGTGATATATGGTCTTCGTCTGAGTTTTCAATTAATGCTAGACTAATCCAGTAATCGTTTTGCTGGATCTTAATTAATTTTGTACTGTAATTTTGTTTCTCTTATCATGCAGTAGGGATCTCTCTAAAGGAAAAAAAAAATGGCCTCCCAGAGGAAAAGTGGAATTCATGCGGTCTACCTTCTGTTTTACTACTTCATACCTACAGAACAGCTCTGCTTCAACAGTCATCTTTAAATACCATACTATCACATATTCTATTCCCCGTCTTATGGACACAGAAAGTTGTCTTCAAACCCCAAATGATTTACTATGGTTGACTGGGTTTTATAAGACGGACACTTATAGCTTTGTACTGAAGCAGCTGGTCTAAATTTTGCATGTAATGTATTGCAATACTTTTTTTTTTGTTATGAAACTTATTTGGTGTTTCCTTCAGAATTATTCAAAGGAGATCATTTCAGGGAGACATGGTGGAGAATTTTACTTTTAAAAAGAATTACAATTGTAAAATTATTGAAACAAGACAATATGCCAGTATATAAATGAAGAAATGATATGCTGATTCAAATATTCACTGAATTGTTATAGTATCAGGCACTTCAAGGACAATGTTAAATGTTATACTTCACATCGTCAACAGAAAAGGCTGTCACAACCAATATCAGGCACCACTTTCTGGCCATGAACAGTGACTTCTGGACACTCACTCTGGTTCTCGTTCGTACCGTCTTCTCCAAATCAACTCGGTCCTGTGGGGCTGACACTTGCCTTTCTTGTGGTGGAGTGGTGACAATAACTCTTTCCAGATGCTTCGCTGTAGGAAATGGAGGGGCGGTTGTACAGGGTGAGAGAAAGTGAGGAAGGAGGGAGAAACCAAGAGGGAGAGGATGAGCTCACTTTTCATTTGTGTTAGCTATAAATAAAGAACACATGCAGGCTATCCATTTGATTCTCTTTCTAGTTGTACATCCACATAGCCATAAATCAGACCAAGCCAATGTCTGCACAGATACATGTACATCCTTAGCAGACGGGGTAAATGGAGGCAGAGAGAATGACTGGAAATCAAGAGGAGAAAGCCCAGGCCTGTTTTTTTTTTAAAGGATAAGATATTGCACCATCCATGCTGTTCTTCCTTTCCATGTCTCTAAAAGGCGACCTGCTAAGAGTTAGTAGACTCCCACATTTCATATTTTCTCTCAGATATTTTCTTCTTGCTCGTAAGCACATTTTCTAGACAGGGAAGGAGGAGACATGTCACAGTCGGACTTCTGGTTGCTTTAAATGTCTAGCGTGTGCTAGCCATTTAGATAAATGTGCGTATCATCCGCAAAAAAAAGAAATGTAACTTTTTCTCAAGACCCTCCAACCCCTGACTATGATGCACATCTAGTCTTCTGAGAGCAAGCTCAGTTCGAGGTCTCCGAAAAGAAGTGTGGGCCATCTGTTATAGAAAAGAAACCAGTCTTGTCAAAATGAAGCGTGACGAAGTCCAGGAAACGTGAGAGAGAGGGGGAAAAAGACTTAAGCCTGGATTGGGTGAAGATCTGTAGGCGGATTTTCACTTGTGTTTGTTGGGGTTGTCTTGTTCCCTATGATCTTTGGTGAGCAAGAATGTAGTTTCTGATAAACAGAGCATACATCACTTCTACTTTCTTGTCTTTTGTGTCTTCCCCCTCTGTCTGCGTCTCATGATATTCTTTATTTCAAAGGAACATTTCAGTGAACCATATATTAAATTAGACACTGTGCTGCCAATGAGCGTTTGCCGGCAGGACATGTAAGGATGAAAAGGAGAGAAAGAACACGGAAAAAAATAAACATATGACAACCGAAGGGTAAATATTATGACTGATGGCTTTTTAGGGTGTGGGCCTGCATCACTTGGCAACCCATGCTACTGTTAGGGTTTCAGGTATGTTAGGACCTGTTATTTTGTCCCACCACATTGCTTATCCCTCCCAAATTTAGTTTATAACAACACTTGTGTCTTTTACAGGGTTTGTGATGATGTGAAAAAGTGTTTTTCGGCTAGAAGACACTTTTACTTTTATCTCCACAAGAAAAGGACACACCTAGCAGTTAGTTACAGTTTCTTAAACAGACAGAAATGAGTTAGAATGAACAAAAAGATGGATTGATGCATTCAAAATGGGAGAAAAAAAATATCCAGTCTATAGCTTAATAATGAAAACAATCTCACTGGTTCATGCAGTTCAAGAGTTATTGTTAAAAAACAAAAATTGCATTCTGTGGGGACAATGGAGGTGTGCAGGAAAGACTATCCCTCATTCAAAGATTGGAATTAGAGAGAAACACGTACGAACACATTCAAGCACGCTATGTTGTTTTCATTGTTCCGCTGTGGGAAAGACTTTTTCTATACCCCTCACATACTGCTGGTGTTCCAATGACAGCTTCTGTAAGCCTGAAATCTGTAAGTGTCACAACATGGAACTGCACACTTACTGGTACTTTGTTGCAGGTGACAATGTATTTTCAGTCATTACATAGTACACAGTGTTGGTGGGGTGACTCATATGCAGCGAGAAGAAAAGGAATCAGACAGTTTTCTAGAAATTCAGCTAAGCTAGTCTTAAGTGTTACAATGCTTGAACAAAGGTAAAGAGAAAAGGGAATAAGTGAAAGAGGTACAATTTATAGATATAGATGTTTTCTCTGTGGATTGCAGAGAGATGTTCAGCTGAGGACAAAGTTGCCTTTGCACCAATGAAATATTTTACAAATGGTATGGACAAGATTAGAGGTTTTATGGAAAAAAACTGTGCATGTGTGTTGTGGATGTTAGATTTGTATAGTCAGATATTACACGATTGGGCAGACACACTTTGACAAATGGATCCTTATCAAAGGAAGTGCACTTTGTTGTACAACTTTCAACATCTGTATGTTTAGAGAAACCGTTACTGATTAAAGAAAATAACAATAAAGTAATGATGAATAGAGGAAATTAAAAATATGATGCTTGAGAAAGTTGGCAAGGAAAAGATGATGTCATGTTAAATTGTTGAGATGTAATAAAAAACAGCATCTTGCAACATCATGCAGGATGGACCAAATGTTAGGTGTGACAGCAATAAAAAACAAATGTTTTTCAAATTTATGAAAGATAATTAATAAAAGCAAAAAAGAAAGAGCGGGGTAATGAAAATTTAGTTTGACACAGTGCAATTTAACTGTCATACAATTGGCTGTTAAAAGACAGTATGACGTGAATCATGCGAGTTTGTGTTACAGTCAGTATCTGCACGCTTCAAGCACTGAAATATTTTTCAATAAATGTTGGATTAGTGATGAGCCTGAGCTGTAAAAACTGTCATTCAAATCCTCTTTGAAACAAAAGCCACAAAGAAAGGATTCCACAAGCCACACACAATCCAAATTAGCTCTGTCATGGTTATCTAAGTTGTTGGATGTCAGTGTGAGCTCATTGGAATATTTCAGAGCAGGTGTGGAAGGTGAGTGGCAGGCTTGTTGCTATCACAGCTTGAGCTGCAGCAGAGAAGCCTGAGGTGATGTTGTCTCAGGCCAAGGCACTGATGCATTATTGCCCCAAGCCAATTCTCTTTTTTTCCCCAGCTAAAGCAAAATCTCAATTGTGACCCAAATGTTTACTTCCCTTTTTTTAGCCTTGATGCACCCTGTTTTGACATATAAATAAAGGAGAGACTCTGCAGGAGTTTACACAAAAGGTAGTGTAATGTGTTTCTAATATTCACATTTGGAAGTCTCTCTCTCTATTGAGACACCGGTGTGTTTCAGTAGCAGTTCAGAACTGTACTGATCTCCTTAGCAGAGGAGGAAGACAAAAATAGATGACATTTGTTTAATATTGGACTAATACATAACAGGCTTCACGTTTTTTCATCTGTCTGCGTTGAAGGTATTTCTGTGATTTCCTGAGAGAAAAAATCATTGAAATTCATCTCCTCCAGCCAGATGGCTTTGTGGCTACCTCCCTGTTCTCCCACTCCCAGCACCTCCCTTCATCTGCCCACTCTCTCTCTTTCTCTGCACTCTTTCAAATGTCACTTTGTTTGAGACACAGGGGTGAGAGCCGGGGAGGAGCGCAGACAGAGATTTGGCCTAGCGAGACGTTCGCTTTATCATAGATTTGTTTAATCCAAAACCTCTACTTGGATAAAAATGTGCCAGACTCCCCCAGATCGGTTCTTTCTGGGGGCATATTGCCAGTTCATTCTAATAAGTAGTTCATCGAGGCCTGCAGCCAGTGCGATATACAGTATGAAAACAGTTGCACATATTTGAGAACAACACCTCTTATGAGGATAAAGTATAAGCTCGGTGTGGAAATTTCTCTAAATTTTACAATATAAACTAAAATGCTATGTAAGTTATTTTACTAAAGCCTGCTTCATTTCAAACCCTGACTGCTAACACAGCCGAGGTGAACGCAGTTTGTCTCTGTGTGTTGTTTGTAATTGAATCCTTCCACATCTCTCTGGAAAGTCATTAATCATTCACCTAATTGAGTCACGGACCAGTAATTAGCGGTGATTGGGAGCACGATGGTTGGAGTGATTCCCTTTGATTTTACACTCCTTAGCTGCAGCACAGCAGCCGTTGGGAGCATATCCACAGCGCCCCCTGTTGAGGCTTGACAGCTCCCATGGCACATTAACTCTCCATGGTGATCAAAGCCATAACCTGTGCATTTGACACATCTGATCTCATTTGTTCTTCAGAGATAGAGATAAAAAAAAACTCCATACATCTCCCTCAGTCACTCACACATCACCACATGAGTGCAGTGGACAAAAAATATCCCACAAAGACCAAAAAAAATGCAAAACAAGGGGTCACACAATGTCTTAAAATGAAAGCGTAATTAAAAGATATTAGCCTATGTAAATGAGGGAAAGAGGATATTCTGGCAAAAGGAAACCCTTGCCTATATTCTAATTAAACCGATAACAATTAATAAGATTAGGTTCCTCACTCAGCCAAGCTCAGTGGCCACACAATTAACTTTAGACTTTTTCTTTATGCAGTTAATCAAAGTGTGCATAAGGGAAACCACAGCATGATTAAATACAGTACGAAGGTGCAATTAAACTTCCTGATGTTTTTTTTTTAGGTATATCTCTTGTCATAGGCACTCATTCATGGTAGAGTAAACTGAAAGATTATGTTAACATAGACTGTCCAGCAAAGCTTTTACAAAAACAGAATTATGTATACAGTTTGCTTTAAGTGGAGCCTCCAGTACCTATAACAGTGTCCATTTAGAGACAAAGGCAGATATCACTGGACGCTACCTCCTAACCCCACGCAAAATCCTCTTCAGGAGGGGGTCACCAAAGACTGGCCTGTCTCCAGAAACCTTGTGGCATGAATGTGAGGCAGTGTCTTTTCTCCAGCAGATACTGTAACAGTGTAAAGACAGAACCACCAGGGCTAGCCGAGGAATCCAGACGTGTATTGTTGCATCATTTTGGGAATTTCGTCCATTTTGCCCCTCAACAGGAAATGGCTGATTTCGTCCTCCCTTTGCTTTGATGGTCTGTTTGACAAATCCAGCCTACATCAACCGGTCCTTTCCAAGGATCGGGCCTTGAGGGGCTAACTCAGTGTGGTCATTTGTGACGTCTCTGGGTACTATGCTGTTGATTGGCTGTTATTAAGATGGTCGTCAGATGCTTTTGACCCATCCTCTCCAGAAGTACAGGGATTGGACAAAGCAGAGGAAAGACATAAAGTAGCTTTTCTGGCCATAGCATGTGTGCTAATGTGTCCACCCTCAGTGTTGGGTTGTCTTGCTGCATCAGAGATAACAGATAGCAGCTGTTAGATACCCAAAAATAGGGTAACATTTTAGAAGGGTGTCAATTTTCCTTCACTTCATCAGAGTGAATGGGGTCCGTCCCTTGAGAACGGCACCCCTGTTCTCTGTACCCAGCAGTGAATGTCTATCAGAGCCAGCAGATACTTTGAGGGCCACAGTCGCAGGTTTTTTAACAGCATAAACACAAATCTGACTCTGACAATTTATTTTTGTAGGCCACCATAGTGCAGCTGTCTGTTTTCACCAACATAAGCTTCCCATGGGTTTAAACCGTCGGAGGACAAAAATCAGTGCCTGAGCAGGTCAGTGTGTCTGTTTTCCTGAAGAGACCAACATGCTGTCCTCAGGTCAGTCCCTCCCAACCTTTTGTAGAGACACATCTGTGAACACTAAACATAAAAGTTCACTCCACCCTGCAGATTTGTTTCCACACACCTGCTGGAAGTGTGGGGCTCGAGGGAACATCCATATGGCAACCTGTCGAAGGCTATCAACTGAGAAGTAAAATGCAGAAATTTCCTGTGTCTTGCAACCACCTGGACATGAAAGTGTGCATCATTTAAGTCAGTTGTTGTAAACCCATTGTCTGTTTGCAGTACTCCAGCAGACTCTGTGTATTTGAAATGCAAAATGTTTTGTGGGGAGATGTGTTGGCTCATGGAATGAAGATCCAAAATGAGTCTTAAACCTCCTGTCTTTTTGAGAACCAGAAAGTACACAAACTGTTTGTAAAAAAAAAAAAACAACCACAATATGTCTCAGAGGGGGAACTCTATCTTCTCCTGAAAGAATGTGTTTGTCTCTTTAATGCCTGTAAAGGTTGGAAGAAGTGACAAACTGAAGAGACTTACCCATTCCCAAAGTTCTTTCCATCCACTCTGTAAAAGCAGCCACATCCCCATGCCTCAAAACACTGTGTTAGAGAGCATGCCACCAGCTGTGGAGCACCTCTCCCAGGGGGAAAACAGAAAGGCAGTTCGCCAGGCTCTCTATATTCAGCCCAAAGAAAGGGCTGTGTAGCTAAGGCTTAGATAAAGAGCTCTGACTAAAACAGTCAGATGTGTGTGTGTATGTGAGGAAAAGACAGTTTGCCCAACAAAATGCGTCTTCTGAAAGCATCGTGTCAAGCATGACGCTCATTAATGGGGTGAGCGACTCTGACTTTGTCATACATGAAAACACAAATATCTCCGCTCTCAATCTCCACTGTTAGAAGAGGGACCAAGTTATGTGAGTTTTGGAAATGCTTAATTTGACTGAAACTCAGCACTCTGCTAAGTGAATCTGCTTTGACGGATTTCACTGAGGCATCTAGGGTGGGTGGGTGGGGGTTAGCCTCTCTGAAATCCAT
>JAPZDV010000021.1:12575094-12593879 GCA_029814665.1 Acanthurus lineatus | reverse complement strand
CATTGTTATCAGCGGCTAACAAATCACACTCTTCGGTCCCTGGCAAGAACCAAAGTGTCATCAAACACTGTATCAAATGGGAGTCGGTCTCATGTCGGTGCACCCATATAAAAAAAAAAAAAAAAAAATGTAACAAGGAGCCTCGAGCATCCACTTGTTCCAAATGCTGCAGTCTAATCGCAGTTACAGAGAGGATAACAGTTTGTGATCCATATGTTTTCCCCCTGTATTCAAGTCAGTTTTTCTCCTTTGAGAAACAGTGATGTTAATCTTGAGAAGAGCAACTTGTTCGGTGAAATATTTATCAATCAACACAAACAAGAGTTTAACTGTGAGCCTTTTTTTCTTTCCTTTAAAGACACAGACAGCAACATTCAACATGAAGTTCTGAGTCGTGTTCAGATATTCTTAAAGAAATAAAAAAAAAAAAACCTTCATCCAAGGTTTTATCTGCTTTAATTTATTTTCCATCAGTTTGTTCCTTTTGAATTGTGTTCCAAAGTATTAATTTTCCATGTAGATTTAATCCTTTTCCATCCTGTGAGGACACCAAGAAGATAAGACCAGAAGTAGAAAAAATAAAAAAAAACAGATGAAATTAAGAACCAGCATTTTGAAGATTTTTGTTAAAAAAAGAATCTGACTGCCAGCCGGTAGCAGCACATTGGTGACTGATAAGATCACCTCCAGATGAAAAGCGAAAAGGGTCCCTCTTCTGGATTTTATATCTTTTGCAAGCGTCTTTTTTTTCTGAGTACATGACTCTTTTCATTTCTGGTTCCCTGTAGTTTCAGGAGAACAAGGAGCTTAATCCAGAAGCAATTGATTCCCGTCCTATCATAATTTGCCTTGTCTCTATGTGGCCTGGCCATTGGGTGCTGTTGTTGGAGGAAGGGGAGAGGGGGCTAACAAATCATATGAGCACATTGGAGCAGCGATCAATAGGGAGAGCTGCAGTCAATCTTGTTTATTACTCCTTTTGCAATTTCAGAATTCAGATCTCGTGGCAGGGATGGGAGACGAATGAGTGGGCGCTGCAGAGCGAACGCCACAGATTACCCACACAGGGAGGGAGAGAAAGAGCAGGAGGTGGAGGAGGCAGTCGCCATGGAGATGATTATAATCCTGGACATGCTCAGATGGTGTTTTGTTCTCCCCCAAACGTACAGGCTACGGAGAGACATACACAAACACAAAACAGAACAATGCGTGGTTAAATCTTCACTGTGTGCCCGGCTGATTGCAGACAAACATGTAGATACGAGGCTTTTTAAGAACAAGAAGAGGTTGAAGGGGGGGGGGTTGCACCTCATCTCATAAACCAAAGTGAGGTGCAAAACACACCAAAACTTGAACACAAAGTCTGCAGAAAGCATAGCAAGTGAACATGACTTGGTCTCCATCAGTGAGACCCTTGCCAAGTCTAAAAACTGGAAAATGTCTTTGAAACTGAAGCAAAGTGTTAAAAAAAAACATGCTGAACACAGAGGCAATCTTTACTCCATTAATCCCACTTCAGTCTTTGGCCACAGGTTGGTGACTCCAGCGTTCAGTAAACTATTAAGTGAAATGTGCGATCAGGAGACAGGGAAGAGGGATATTAAGCTCTAAGGGCAAGGCAAGAAAACAGCCAGGCAGTCGGCGACACAATGGCCTAATAGAAAAAGAGACGCTGCGAGGGATGAGGCCAGTTTGAGGGTTTCGCCAGTGACTGTGCTGATACAAACCCATTCAAGGAGCAGCTTGTGTTTGTGTGTGTTATTGATTCAATATATTCGCTCATGGATGTGAACCTCCTGTCAAACTGGTCATCATCTTTGCTTCAATACCAATGTTAAGTTCAATACCAGACAATTTGATACCGCTGAGTTTCAAGGTAGCACAAGGCACAAGGAAAAAAAATATTGAGCAGAATAAGTAACAACGGACAAGAAATGAAAAATACATTCTTTTCTGAAGTGAGAAAAGTTTGTTAGCTTGAAGCAGCAGCCCTTTGATTGATGATAGTGTGATATTTTGTTATAAAGCAATGTTGCAAAGATGCTGCAAAGGTTTGACAAGTTTGATTTCTCAGCGTAATTAGCAGTGTTGCCTTTTCACACAAATAATTATTTAATTCAGTGTTAATGTCAAAGGAATGCTTCAATAATCTCCACAAACCAGAAAAACCCCAATTGCTTCATTCATTAAAACCCCCATTAATATGGATAGCAATCTATTACTTGTTGTCATGTACTCTGTATGACATTCTGCTTATTGCAGCCAAATTAGGGTTCAAGGTTTCATCGTCAGTAGATATTTTTGTTTGTATTCAAACCTTTTAGCTATTGGTATTTAAATTTCCATGTTTACATGAAGCCTCTATTGCATTAGTTGCGTTGGAAAAACAGCTAGGATCTATGTAGCTGCTTCACTTTATTTATGTGAGCTATCAAATTTAGGAATCAGGAGCTTTCATGAGGAAACTATCTGATTACTAGAATATTTTTTTGAAGCATATGTCATCACTAAACCCTTTCTGACACAAAAGCATTTTGTTTTTTAAGAGTAATAAAGTACGAAACATATCATGTTATTGTTAAATCTTATTTTTCCCTTTCTGTTTTTTCATCTTCACCTCCACTAAATGGGCTCAGATCAGATTTGAAAACTAGAGGCTCCTACTCACTTGCCATCTACTTTTATCCTGTATGTTAGGACTCGGTCTAGTATATGGTGGACAGTTTGACACAGTTGTCATGTTTTGAGCTGTTCGTGTAATCCTCTGTTCCAGTTCCAGACTGAAGCTCTTGTCTTTTAAAACTTCCCCTTCTCTCTCCCTTTCTGACTTCTTTTTTTTCCTGCAAGCTGATGGCGATGCTAGAATGACTTTTCAACTTGCACATTTAATTTGGTAACGCTATTATTGAACAAGTGTCAAATCAAATATTTAAAAAACTGTATAGGAGCAGTATTGAAATTCGGAGACTGTTAGCAGCTTCAGTGAATGCACATTTATGTATGCATTGCACAAAATGAGTCACATGTACTGTGTGTGTGTGTGTGTGTGTGTGTGTGTGTGCTCCTGCATGCGCCTCGCCTTCATAAACATTTTGGCACCCTCTGTTTTTCATCAGAATGTCTGTTTCAGGCAGAACGAGAGACATGGGGAGAAAGCAAGAAGGAGAGAAGGGGAGAGACCCTGCTGCATCCCAATCAGCCTGGCTCACTGGGGCAGAACTGTGCCTAAAATACTGGGACTGAGGTGGTCTCTCGCTTCGCCCTCCCATTTCCAATTCACAGTCACCACAGTCCAATGCAATTCAAATAATAACAACAAATGGGGTAAAACTGGATGGATATGTGCAGCATGCTGAGCTTTTTCAATGCGCAGTACGACTTCTGCACATTAGAGTAGTAAAATCAGGGAATGTAAAAGGGGTTGAGTGCAGGTTAAGCTTAGCCAGGGAAGTTTTTTGTTTTTTTAATGTAATAATACAGCTGCTTTATCAGTCTAATCATGAAGTGAGGCTGCATCTGAGATTAGAGCCTTATCTCCTCTAATTGATATGCTGTAGATCGACCCTGTCTGTTAAAATGAAATTCTGGTGTAATGGATAGTCAAAGCTTCTGAGGCCGTGAAACATAAGCAGAAAATCTGTCTCCCGGACCAAAATTGTTAAATAGGCATGAAACTTTCATTGGACAATAATTCTACCAGACGTGGTCACTGACGTTTAATAACAGTCAATGCAAATGCTTTTTTTTGTAATTTGCTTGTACAATATCAGTACAAACCAACAAGAGTAAGTATGTTCAAGCTACTATAAGAATTTAAAAATGTCTGCTGTTGACTCCCCCTTGTGGCACTGTCCATGAAGACAATGTAAAAGACTTCCTTGGCAAAAAGCAATACAAAAATTTGCAATAGCACCAGCAAATTTCACCAATATTAGCCACAAACAAAAGTAGAGTAATCTGATAAATGCAAATCCTGTGAAAAAATCTTGACATTGTGGCTTTAATAACAAGCAACAGAAATGTCACTGAGATTGGGGAAAGTTGTGTTTGGTCTATAATCCCCGACGTCCTGTGGAGGTTGGTCATGAAACATGTCCACATGCCACCCTGACTGACCTAAACAGCGGTGGTCGACCACTGTTTTGCAACATAAAAGACAGTGAACATGCCATTCAACTGCTGCCAAATTCTCCAATATTAACACAATTCCAAAAATACCCTCAAAGAATAACTAACAAACAATTTGGTGAATGTAGCATCAAGCTTATATGGTACTTATAAACATTTTGTAGGATAATTTTAGTGGTCAAAGATTACACTATTCCTTCACAGTGTTATTTTGTAGCTAATGCAAAGTCAGATGTTGTGTAAGGCTGAATGTGACCTTTGTTATAATCCCCCTTTTTGATTTCTCTTACTTTCTACTTTAAATTATAGAATGGAGGCAAGAATGCTTTTAAATTGAAAAAAAAAACCAAAATGATTGAATGCAACATGGTGCAGTGTGTAGAAACTGAATGTGAATGTAATTAGATTCTGATATTTTAGTATCCAAGCATTGGCAGTAGCACAAGAAAGTGGCAGTAAATAAGAACCGCCACAGTGACCTGCTCTCAGTCGGTGCACAATCAATTCAGGCTACACTCTGTACCTGAAAATGTTCAGCGTTACTGCTTGGTCTTTTTGGAGCTCATTTAGAATTGCACGCACTGTTATCCAACACGACCCCCCACCTCCCCCACCCCAGCTGGAGTGAACTTGCGTGCTCGGGTTAACGCAGCTCTGCAAGTTTCACTGTTTCATGTCAGGCTTTCAAATGAATACAGTTGATTCAGTGTCACTGGCGACACAATTATCTCAGAGAAACTGGTTAATCCTGTGAAACTGTAGAGAGCAAAGAGCGGTACATTTCTCCTCACCGCACCTCTCACTCTGTGTCACAGACACACACACACACATACACACACACGCACAGGGGAACAGGCAATTCAAGCTGTAGGCAAATTGAAAACAAATTTCGGTCCAATTTCCACACAATAAAACGGTGGCTGTGGTAATCTGGCCAAACAGCAGCGCACAAAGCCAGGATCAATCTAGTCTCTAATCCTATTGTGTTTCATGTACCTGCTTACAGTGGCTCCGGCTTGTATCCCCATTTCCACTGCACTCTCCCTCTATTATTAAGCACCTGTTAGAACAAGTGCATTCACCTGAAAGGAAAGCACTCCAGGCTATTAAACCTTTGCCTAAAGGAAAAGTCGGGTTCATGAATGTCTTTATTGAAGTGTAAAAGCCTGGCTTTGGTTTTCAAACCCTCTCAATAAAGTACCAATTGCTCTCTGCCGTGGGTGTTTGCAGGACATTGCCTACTTGCTTTGAGTCTATTTCTATATTTTACTCTATTCCAAAGTTTTATTTTATTATTTTACAATCAACTGAGTCAGATCTGTTTGATACAGTCCAAAAATAGATGCTGGATATGGGAATCTGAGCATACTGTGGATCCCACTAGAATCTCTCTCTTCTGTTGTTTCTCTGCATGTATCCAGCTTTCAGGGATTTAATGGTGTAATCATAAAGAGCAAGGAGATGAATAAATAGCTTAGAGAGGTAACTGCATATTAGCTGCACTCTTCCTCCAAAAAACTATATTTTTCAAAGAAATTAAGTTGTTTCACATCTCACTTTTAGTTGAAACCCACTTGGTTAAGGATAGTGGGTAGATGAGGAGCATTAGTATTAGAAATGGAGCTTAAATTGTTGTTTCATAGGGATCTTCTCTCATCTTTTGTTTTAAAGGCTCTTTAAAGTTCTCTGATGAACCTGGGGGAGTTGATTTGTATCACTCGAGCAGTTTGTACTGCTTTCCTCCTTATTTTCCTTTCTTGTTGCTTTTGGTTTAAATGAAATGAAGCTAAATAAAAAAAGATTAGTATTTATACTTCCAATTAATTTGTGCTCAGAAAGCAGACAACCTGATTATCTGACTGTCAGAGTAGTTGTTACCTTGATCTTTAAGTGCAACTCTGTAATTGACATTTTAATTTATTTACTGTTTGCATTACTTACCACTGATGTATGAATTGATTGATAGACTATAAATAATAAATAATACAGTCTGATCCCAGAAATAAGGTGATTTGCCTGATGTGCAATGGCATCAGTATTGTGTACGTGCAAAGCTCAGGACCTTGGAGGCAATTTGGGGCATGTGTAGCATGGCTGCTGCAGCAGCAGCCACTCATCATCGATCTGTCTGGCAGGCTTTTTGCCAATGACACGCACAGCGCTTTCACAGACGTCATAAACAAACAAGTATTCGCCACCCTACACGGCCTACGTGGCTGAAATGTAAGCAACACGCACGCAAACTGTTTCCTGTCTGCTATCCATCTCTGTTCCTTTCCGGTGGTATCAAACCTATTTCTCAGTGTGCGGCTTTGTCCTGTGAAGTGGTACAGGAGCTTCAGCAGGTGCCGAAGCTGCCTGGCAGAGGAAAGACCAGCGCTGGCACAGCTGGGAACAGCAGGTTATTTTGCCCAACCAATGTGCTGGTCCTGATAATTCAGTGTCAGGCAGAGCTAAGCCATGCTCACCACGGCTGCCAGTGCCCTAACTGGCTGACTTGCTTCAGCTCGTTGTTGTGTCCTCTGTGTCTTCAAGATTTCCTCCTGCTGAGGAGAAGAAGAGTGTTCAGAATCTGTTGATTAAAATGAAATTCATTTTTACCAAATCAAATGTGTCACTTTATGTTTTACATCACAAGCACGGATCGTCCTGGAAGACTTATCTGCAAAAAATTGGACCGTGATTGTTCATTTATTTATTCATTCACTGCATGCAGAAATCAAACCTAAATACTTTTTCCTGCACAGTGCCAATGGCTTTATAAAGGAGGCAATGTTTACAATTGTTTTCGTCTCTCAAATTTATACAGACAGCAAACAAAAACGGATCTCATCAGTGTTAATCAACTTTGGCATTCCTCGAGGAATTGAGATAATTTGCCAGGCGTGGTGCACTGAGGACCTCGAGTTATTACGGCGTGAACCTTCAGATATACAAGATCCACTCTATATTCTCCAAGAGATTACATGAATGACTACATTTAAAAGCCTTTCTTGGGAATTAATGTACACATTGATCAAATTAGAATTTAAGGAGAGGAAAACAACCAGCTTAGACGCCTGAAAAAAAATGGTATTGTTGTTTTTATGTTTCTTTTTGCCATGGATACATTAAATTTGTGTCATGCTCATCATATTAGCTGTATGAGACAGCTGCCAAGAAGCAGACCAGTGTTCAAGAGTTTGATCAGACCAGCAGTCAGTTCCTTTTGCAACAGATAAAAACAAGTAGTTTTTGTGTGTCATGACTACTGTTTTTGTGTCAACAAAAGTATTTTTTAACTGCACTTCAGGATATTTGTCAGTTGTGTTTGCAGTGGTGGATGTTTTAAGCCATAACATCCTCTTTTCTAACCCTAGGGAATTCTTTTTTTAATGCCTAAACCTAACCAGAACCTAACCACAGTGTTGACACATCATAAAATGCAGCCAGGTTGCCATGATAAAATTTTGGCATTGAGCATATTTGTGGTTCGCTCAAACGTACGATGCCAAAATTTATTTTAGTGATTTGGTGAAAACAACATTGATTTCAAAGAGCTATTCTTCCTATGGCTGTATGCTCCACACTGCTTGGTAAAATCAAAAAATGACTCAAACTATAATTCAGAGAGCACAAACACTGCTTTTCTATAAGTGTTACTTTAAAAACTAAGAATTTTTTTCTTCCATGTATTCTTTTGGCTGATGCTGGAGGATAGAACCAGTGTGTGCTGATCCACCATTCAGGCAAACCCAGTCAACTTATCTCTATCTCTATGAGCTAACATGGACTAAATGTAACTTTTTATAAGAAAGCAAGCCAGACAAAAACTCCAATATTTTCTCTTGTTAGCAGCTGGGATATGTTAAAAATTCACAGTGGAATGAAACTGTAGCTTCTCGGTGGAGTGTCCCCTATAGATCCAGACAGAGAGATCAAGCTAACGCTTATTCTCTACTGATGGATTTGTTCCTTACAGGGTATTTTTTTTTAGTGAATGAGCGGGATAGTTGAACATGTGTGGGATAATTCTAACATGTATTTTGTTATGTCTCCTTTTACAAATTTGTCTTATTTGACTGTAAATCAGTGAGCGCATGCTGCCATCACAGTCTGAATGAGAGTCTGAATGGTTTATAGAAAGCATTTATTCAGACCTAAATGTACAGTTAGAAAAGACTCTCTTTCTCCTCTTAGTGCATATACTGCCCTTGAAGATAATGTTCCCTCTTTAGATAAAGTCAGTGTCTGTAGGGGCCATTTCCAGCACTTGTCCCTAAGCAAACCAACTCCAGAAATTCTCATTTTACGTATTTAGCAGAGCTTCTTATCCTCTGAAATGTATGATGAGAGAGTAGTGAGGGGTTCAGAGAATTGCCAAGGGATACTACATCCAGATACTTGACTGCTGAAGTGGAAAATAAGGGAGACTTTTACTGCCCCCCGGCATAGTACCAACTTAGTCTATCCGTGAGGAGTTAGGTGGTGTACGAGGTCATCAAGTTGCTGATGAGCTCCAAAATGCTTCTTTTACCCGACAGATTCTTTAAGCATTTTGCCACCTCACTCCCAGCCATAAGCAAAGGCCATACTTATACTTTCATATACTGTGCGGACGATTCCCTTGAAGTAGGAACCCCCCCGCTGAGTAAAAAAGACACAAGGAAGTCCGTCAAAAGGCTGAGGAGAATCAGTGGAGGCAGAGTTCAAGAAAACAGGAAGCCAAGGAGAGTGCAAAGTTGCTCTGCACCAAAACATTAGAGAACCACCTACAGCCCCGACAGGACAAAGGGGATTTAAGCCTGGGTCTGAATGTAAACAAGCCACCGTAACTTTTGACCTCTCTCAACATTCTCATCCTATTCATGACGATGAGAGCACTCAGCAGAGATCTAAGAGGGCAGCTCCTGAGGATGGGGTAAAAGCTTTCAGTTCGGACACCATGTGTTGCAAACAGAGTGTGGGATGCTGCAGCGTGTGGCGACTGCACTCTCTGCAGAGTTTCACACTGAAAACACACAGGGACATTTACTCTTTTCCATGACTCCCACGAGGAAGCCACATGAAAGACATTACTGCTACCTGACAAGTTGTGCATATGCACGCCCACGTGTTTTTCAGAGTCCGTGAGGATATAAGATTGTGTGCGTTAAGCTGTTAGTACAACATAGCAGTTTGACATTGTCATTGGCTGTGAGATGCCAGTAATGGCAGACTGACATTGAGGTAATTGTGTGGTGATGGGAACTCTTTAGCTGTGGCTAATGGCCAGTTTAAGTGCTGTTCATCAAATAAAAAGCATGCCACAGACTTATTTGTCCCAATTTACTTACTGTTGCACGCAAGCTGCATTTTTGGAGCAAAGCCTCACTGGTTAGGCTCTGAATCTTAGTCTGTGTCTCTGTGCAGAGCTAAAACACATGGAAAAGTAGAGAAACACATGGCAGTGCAGTGTTTAAGAAAAGCAAGTCCATAGCAGTTATTTAAACAAGTCGCCCTTGAAATTATGGAGTATATCTCCCTGTATATCAGTCTGACTGTTTTTATCATTCAGTTTCCTGTCCAAAGTTTTTCTTCTAAAAGAGGAATTTCATAGCCTAAACAATAAAACATGAATTATAGACAGTTGATGCAAATGCTAAAAAAAATCCATTTCATTAAATCACCTTTAAGTCACTTTAATACTTATTTTTTAACTACTTCTGTGAATTTTCAACACAATTCATTCATTTTATATTACTCTCACTTATCATCATGCTCTGACTTGACTATTGGACTCAAGGTGTGAGGATGACACTTTTCTGTCTTGATTAAGAACAATATTATCATTTCTATCAGCCTTGAAATTGATCATTAAAACATAATATATATATGCTGTAATGAAGGGATGTGTTTAATGGCTGCTGCTTCTTTGTACGCATTGCGTTAGACAGGCAACAGCGTGTGATTTAGAGCTGTCTTCAAAGAAACGCCGTGGGACCCCTCTGTGCTGTAAACATGACTGTTTGAAAGACAGTCTTTGTGTCTTTCTCTCTTACTCACCGTCTCTTTCTTATTCCCTGGGCCTGACTGTTATATTTCACTGTACAAACAAAATCAATTTCAAGTTGGGCGTAATAATGAGATGCATTCAGACTATTCAGATAGTCAAGCACCATTAAATGCTAAAATACAGTATTTTAAATTAAATTTTTATATGGCATGGACTAATTGTTTCATACATCTATAGTCTCTTGAAATCTCTGTTTTGTGTTTATGTGTTGGGGAAATGGAGAAAGTGTCCACTATTGTGGTTTACTATATTTTTGTGGACATAATCATTCCATATCCGGCCTAATCTTTGACCTAAATATGTTGCAGCTGCATCCTCGTGCAGCTGTATTATCTGCCATAGTCTACACACTTGACCAGCACAGTGTTGGGAATAAATGGCTCCCTGAGTCACAATGTGCCAATGCTTAAAAGACAGAGTGTGGCTTAGTTGAAAGAAATGCACCTGGGGTGCCTGTTCCCTGCCCCATCCTTTATTCTGTGATTGAATCGATAGAGGCCGGCTGATCTGAGCGGGCTGTAACTCTGCCAAGCACTGCCTACCATCATTTACTTCCAACACTTTGGCTAATGGAGTCACAGCAATGTCAGTTGGAGGGAAGTCCGTTGTGGCGGCCTGCCTGGATAAACTGTCAGATATTAGCTGGCCCAAATGATCATTACAAGACCTGTAACCAAGCCCTGATTTCTATTTAATACACCTGGGATAGTGTAAAGATGTGTTGCAGGGGCACAGATTGGATTCGAGGCAGGGGTGGGAATGTGGGATAAAAAGCTTGTTACATAAGAAGCAGCTGAATGTTATTTCCACTGGGTTTCATTGAATTTCACTTTGTCTTGGGGAATCTGTAGTGGCGTCTTTAATGTGACCTCATTTAGAGGTGCTGAAATGGACCGAGTGCTGAGGAAAATGGAGGAGGGAAGACAGCAATATGTGGAGGCGCATGTCATTACAAGATTGAGCAAAGATGAGGCATTTTGCAATCACTGACCTTGGAGAGAGAGAGTCCAGATTTATGTATCTTTGATTATTGCCAATTTTTCCCTGATCTGATGTTAATCACATTTCAATTTGGCTGAGGGATATTCTTATTAGGTCAGTCGCCTCTCAGGTCAATTCAATTGGTGAAGACAGCAAAAGAGCCTTTTTTCTTTTTTTTCATTTAACAATTTCAGTGCAACTCCATTTTTGGATTAAGCCAAGGGGATGTAAAAGCCATTGAGAGGGTTATAATTGTTTGAGCCTCATACCATAAGAAAACCTTTGAGACGTGCCCTAATGCACAATGGGAAACCTAATGTTGTACATAATTGCTCTTCAGGTGCATCACACAGCAATTAAAACATTAACTAGACTCACAAAATGCTTACCATAATTGGATGATCTAATTAAGCATATAGCCATATAAATCTGATTTTTTTTTCAATTTTTTAACAATTTCTAAAGTGAGATCATTAAAATCATTGCCACGACAAATCTTCTCCCTTTTTAAAATGTTCTTTATTCAGACGCTCTGTGGGCCATTTTAGTGAGTAAAGGATTTTACTTGGAGATGTGGCCCCTCCCCTGTCCCCTAACTACTGTTCCCAAACTGAATGAAAGCAGTAGAATGAAAACTGCAAGAAGTCGTCGACATTACACACCCACTTACTTCTTAGCATCAAGACTGTGAATCAGTGCAAGCAAGGTCAAACACGACAGGGCATTAAATGCTCCCTGATTGGATGAGACAAGGTGATGTCATCATGCTTCGGGTCCAGCAGACCCTTGAATTGGAATTCGGGGAAAGGAAGTTTATGGCCTGTGTTAGCGGGGTGACATTGGCCTTCTTTACTGCCTGGTCCTAAAAGGTGAGATTGAAGGGTGCAATAAAAGTGATTGTAAAAAAAAAATAAAAAATAAAGCTCATGAATGACATGTTTAGCATCAAAATAATGACATCGCCCGGAGTCAATTGTGGTTGACCTGAGGCTTTAGAGTTGATTAGTTCTGAATAGGCAGTTGAGAAATCAGAAATGCTTTAGTATCAAATAAAATCCAATGCAACTCTTCTGGTGTAAAAAACTCTAAAATTAAGGTAATTTATAATAAACTTAGCAATATGGATACTGCAGTTAATGTTGCAGTAAAAACAGTTCTGGGGCCATTTACTGCAAATATTACTTCAAAGATAAGTGTTTATTTGCAGATGGAAGTGAATTCCTCTCTTCCCTCACATCTCTCAGCATGAGCCCATCGAGTTGACACTCAGTGTGCTTATGATTTAGATTGTGCAGCTCCGTTTAAAAACTTGTCACCCCACTACAGAGCTCTGTATAAATCAGAGGATGTAGATTGAGACTTACCCAGCTGATTATTAACACAGGGTCTGGAACCAGTGATGAATGCCGCCATAATCTGCTGATGCATGAAGAGGGAAGTACATCATCACCTCCTCCATATCAAGCCATGACAATCCTTCTCTGCTTTAGTCACTGCTCCACTGGCACTCAGGGGAGGGATGTGAGATTGGCTTTATCACTAAAGGTGAGTTTGTGCCGTGGTCCAAACAGGCTTTTACTGTTTACATGTGCCAGTAGAAACAGGCTGATGTGCAGTTGTACTAAACATATTAAACATGAATGTGACAACAGCTTCAGTAACTGACTTCATCTCATTGATTCAAAGAAAAATTGCATCACTTTGTATTCTGATAGCGTTGATACCAACTTTTTTTGTTAGCACTGCACAAAAAAATACTGCAATGAATTAGTTCACTTAATGTAATTAAAGAGTGGTTACAAAAATGTGTGTAACTCAGTGGTGGATCATCATAAAGCAGTGAAACTTGAAACACCTACTAACAAAAGTTGCAGCCTGCACTTGCTGCATGCGCATTACTGTGCAGTGCTATGTTTGGGTGAAACAGAAGCAAATTTCTGACTGCACCTTGTGTCTGTCTTTAATCATGAATCAACTATGGGCATTTTCCTCTTAGTGTAAGAGTTTCCGGTACGTACTGATTTCCTTAAGGTATACATGTTTTTTCTTATGAAAGAGCTTCAGTTTCGAGCACTTCTTTGATTATTATTTCTTTGTTTCCAGATTCTAGGCAGTTTGCATTATTTATAGAACTTAATCATTCTAGTAAATGATTCACTTATTTTTCAAATCTTGCTTAAACAGACAATGTTTCATAGACTTCACTTTTAATAAACTTACAGTTATGTGATGCTTGATCTGGAGCTCTCAAGCTTGTTTCATTCTTGTATTCTGCAGACAGACTGTTGGGATCACATGAGGTTAAATTGTTCTTAATAAGTGTTTCCCATGTTTTTCTAAAATGTAAAATGCATCAATTAGTTGCTTTAGCTCAATGTGTTGAGAAGCGGCCGCCAGTTTACTAAAGTAAAATAGCTCGAAAATCCTTAATAAGTGGGCTTCCAACACTTGGAACTGCTCTCTCTTTGCTGATGCTTTCTCCCATCTGTGGAACACAAGTGAAAGAGAGATGGAGTACTTGCTTGGCTCACCAGGAGGAGAGTGAGAAAAGGGGAGGGAGCGGGGTCAATTACCTGAACACAATTACTGCATCTAACAACCACCATCCATCACTTGCATCCTCCCTCAGCATCGAGGCAACCATCCCATCCCCACATTCGGGTTGGCTTTCCCGCCAGATCGGCCAGACACTCTGTCATCCCAAAAGAAGCCCCTCCCTGCACCGTTTGAAAACCTGAGCGGCATTCTTAAACAACCTTCACTCCACTCCTCCTCCTCCTCGCCTTCCTTGTCCTCTTTTCTCCTACATGTCTTTCACTTCAGCCACCTCTGGCCTTGACAGTCAAACCTCAGGAGGGGTGAAAAGGCCAGACCTGCCAGGCAGACTGCTATCTAAATAGCGGCAAATGGAAGCCCTTAGACCATCTCACTGCCAGCATATCAGGTTTGGAATCACGCCAAGGCATATATTGGCCAATGGGATGACAGACCTAATGCCTCACAATGATAAAATAACCACTTGGAGATTGCAGTTGGACTCTTGCCCACTCCAATGTAATACTTGGTTTGTTACACAATACCTGGTTTTGTCGACTGTTAAGCATTCTGCACCTGCATGTCTCCTGTAGTCTTGTGTAGATGGCACAAATAAACATTTTAAATTCAAAGCATTTTAATATACAATTTAAATGATCAATTAACATTCACCCTTCTCTCCAATTTGTGCTGCAAAGGGGCCTTTGCAGTGTGTTTGAATGAATGGAGAAACCTGCCATAAAAAAACACCCAAGGACAGGCTATTACAAGAACTGTAGAGGGCCCAGATTGCCTGATTTGTAATAAAACAATGAGAGTTCCCTTTGGGCCATATGGGCATTGCAGCCATGCAAGATTATGTAGGCGGGCGGCCACCGCAGCAATATTAGATGGAGATTAGATTGGAGGCAAAACTCCACCTTTCTTTTTCTTTTTTTTTAAACGAGCCCAGAGGAAAGCTGTAAACACGCTTAGTCTTTTTTTTTTTTTTTTCCCCAGCACCTACAGTATCTCTGCAGCACACATATATTCATACACATTCACACAAGCACATACTAGGAGGTTGTGAAGTGACTTGGGAGAGAAAGACATATGATCAGAATAGTGATGAACACCAGAATGGCAGAACAGGTGCTGCTGGAAGACAGGTGAGGGGGGTTGAGAGGGAGGATGGCTGAAGTGCAAGGTTATGTGGCTGCATGCCAAATGTGGGGCTCTGCAGCTGCAGCCTTGGGGTTACTAAGGTAAGACCTTGGGTGCTCCGATTAATCATTACACCCCTGTCTGTGTGGGTGCCTGCGCGTGTCTGTGTGGTTCTAATATTTATTTTATCAGTTGGATTTCATCGTGATTGCCCTTGAGAATAGGCCTGACTAAAATATTGATGCCATGCATTGAAAGTGCTATAACAACCCTGCGCTTGCTGGACACATCGGCTCATTTTTTGCTACTTCAACTACTTCTTCAAACTTTCAAATTCAAAGCAAATGATTTTTCCTTTCTCTTTCAAACAAACACACACAAGCATTAATAGACTCTCTCACTCTTTCTCTTACATACATGGAGGCATGCATAGGTTTCACTACACACAAATCAAGAGACTTTTCCTCACCTTCCTCACCTGCTTCTTCCTGACACTCTAAAAAACGAAGACCAAACTATCAAAAAAAATGACTTGTCTTTTCTAGTGTTTCTTTTCTTGTCTCGGTCTTCCAAGTCTTCTGACAACTCTCCCTCTTTTTACATCCTTTTCGTCTGTCTGTAGCCCCGGAGCCCAATTACCCACCAAGAACACAGAGATCCTATCACAAAGCCACGTTACGCTTCAGTGTTCACCATGCTCACTATACAGGGCTGCAAAATTCCCTCCATACCTGCCGCCGCCTCGAGCGTGGAGTTGAAGAAGCAGTGGCCGACCCACCTTTGATCTGTCATAAAGTTCAAATTCACCCACCGTTTGTTGAATGTTCATTTTTGTTAATCATTTCTAATGTCTCATCTGCTGAAAGCCTGGCAGCTTTTAGCTTGTTAGCTAAATCTTAGTCACCTCTGGAACAGATGGGAGTGTGTTATCTCTGAACAGTAGAGAACAGTGCTTTGCAAACATTTACACAGTCACCTTTATTTCAATGGTTTCCGTTGTTGTAGCCTAAGGGGCACAAGTTCTCCTGTTCATTGACCCAAAGCAGGCGATGGAGTAAAAAAGTTGTGCAGGATAAGGTTAATGATTGTTCAAGTGCCCCAAGCAATTAACCACAAATGCCTCAACTGTCTACAAGCTCCTGTTTTAATAGCAGCTTCCCTCCCTTGTTTCTTCCTGGAACCTTAACAGACCAAATTCATTAGGATTCTTTCTGAGGTCAAATATCTTCATTAGGATGATTTGGCTGTAAAGGTCAGCACTGAAGACCTCTAATGACACCAGGGCCTGGGGTGTCTTCCAGACAATGTCACAATCAACACACTCAGGAGTTCGCTGCACACTGGCCCAGGACCACTAAAAATGTAACCAGACTTGACAGTTCACTGCCTGCCAAAAAGGTCAAGCCCCAAGGCTTTTCAGCATCAGTCTAGAAGACAGCCAGAAAGCCAATTCTGGGAGTTGAAACACAATTCAGTGTCCAAAGTGTAAAGCGTAGTGAAAGCAATGGGAACAGGCCGGGAGAGACTGCAGACCTTGAAGGGTCCCAAAATGACCAGATTGCTGTTGCAGATGGAGGCTGCTCACTCACAGTTTACTGTATATAGGTCGTCTGCATCTGTTCCGGGTCAGTGCAGTACAGTAGAGTTTTATCAGAGCAAAAAGTCAGAGTGCAGCCCAGAGCAGTGGGTGGTGCAGAATATAAATTTCTGTTTTACTGGTTGTTTAGATGAATGATGTTAGGATTAAGGAATGATAGGAGTCCAGGAAAGAGTGGAAATGAGACTCCCCTCCCAAGAAGAACAAAAGCAGTAAATGACTTAGGTTTATGTCCAGTGATGAAGCCCTCAAGCAACTGTGTAATAATTAACTTTGAAAGGACAAAAGAGAAAAATGACTAATGTTGAAATAAAGCCAAAAAGTCGGTTTGAGGGGAAGGGTCAACAAAACATCAGACACATGAGAAAGCTGTTCGTTTCACCATTCTTATTAACAGCCAAGCTGTTAATTTCTAATAATACGAATATTTTTGTTCCATAACCTTAACCATGTGTTTAATATTGTAATTATGATAATGAACCAAAACTATAACACAGTGTCCCTTCATAATAAGATTCACTTTACAATAATGATTCTTAGCATTTTTTGAAGGTAAGAACAAATTGTTCTACTTGCCAATAGTTGCATCGGATAAGTGAACACTTTACGTGTAGATCTGAAAGGATGGACAAACAATGCATTTTGCCAGTTAATCGGGAGGATTTCTTGAAAGTTTAAGCTGTATGTAAAGGTGCAAATGGGTTTCTGTCATTTTAGGATACTGAAAAACTTAGAAGAACTTTATGAACCTGTTGGACTATTTTAATTTATCTACAAATTTTATTTTCTAAAATCCTGTGATTTTGATCTGAGTACAAACTAGCAAAAAAAAGTACTCTCAAAAGTAAATTTATTTATTAAAGTAATTCAGTTGTAATGAATAGTGATTAATGATACTGTTGGGGTTAAGATTGGTTATTGGCCTTGCCCTTACTAAGCAACTCTGTCTGCAACTAAGCACAAACGGCACAAATGAACTTTGTTAATAACTGTGCAACCAAAACAGGAAAAAGACAAACACATTTGTTGTGCTTGGAAGCTATTGATCATGATATATTATATATTATGTCATTAATTTTAGAAAGAGGCCTGTTGACAATAGAGGCAAAGACAGCAAAGAAGGAAAACAATGAACACCGAGGTAAAAGAAGCATTTTGCTTTTGTTTTTTTGTTAATTTGTCTGTTTTTTTGTTTTGTGGCTATAGCAGTACACTGTTTTGTGAAGGTGCATGATGTGATTTTAGCATGATTGTCTAAAGCTTACTACTTATAAATCTGTCTGTCAAACATTAAATCTGTTCAGAAAGCAACTTACACTTGATCTGTAAAAATCATATAGCAAGCATGAACTTGTGCGCTAATTCCTTCCCTGACTAACAGGTCAAAAGTTGTTAAAGCCGCTGCGTTTCTATCCTTATCTCTGTACTTGTCAATTAATCAAAACATATGGGACATAAATCCTTCAGCAATAGGCCATAAATCATTAGACTACCGTTCAAGAAACATCCTTGTTGTCCAGTCACTCTAATGATACTAATTAAGTTTATGATAACAGGATGAGCTCTTTGTGACACCAACCAGAACCAGAACTAAAATTAAACGATACTTTTTTTTTTTTGGTCCGGACCAAATTGAGCCGATTTCCACATGGTTTCCAAATGCTTTTCAGTTGGGCCATAGGTTTGTTAGATTAATTGGAAAACAGAAATATTAGATTTAGCATTTGATCTTTTATACTTATGCTAAATAAGGTCAAAACCTTGTAAACTGTAGACACAAGAAATAAGAAAAAAACCTACAGCACGAAAAAGAAAAGGCGGGTGAAGAAAATAGATGTGCTTTTCTTTTTCTTTCCTTTTTTATTTGGTTGTTTCAATGACATTTTGGGACAAACGTTTTAAATTATATACATCCAGCAAACGCTGTGAGGTAATGGAAGTTCAAAACACACTTGCCGTAATGTTCTGAACCACTTTGCTTTCACCTTTGCCGTCTGTCTTCTTTCTCTTACTGCCTCACTGATGAAATCACATACGCAGCGCGACTCTGAAGATCAATCGTTTGTTTTTCAAGACATAAACCACCGACTGCAGTGACACCTCGCTGCAGCGGGGGAGGCATGAATTTACAGTGGAAGCCATGTGAAAAAACTGGCCTTGGACCAGGAGTTGGGGATGAGACACAGTTGTGCAATTCATATAGATCTGAGATCAGATTATTAAAGTACCCCCCCCCATTTTTTTTTCCCCCTCCAACACTTCCCCAAGGATGAAGAATTTCTCTGCTCTAATAAAAAGTCTAAATGAATTGTGATGTTGTCAAGAAGGAATAATTGCACTATCAAATACATTACCCAGAAGCTATTA